>JARWLC010000012.1:17890000-18280000 GCA_033318265.1 Phyllotis vaccarum | reverse complement strand
CTTGAACATCTAGAACTGGATCCTACCCTCTCTAAAGTGCTCTAGTCTTATGCTTCTGTTTGCACATTAGGATTTGAAAGCGGGAAAGGCTCCACGGTGCCAGCCCATTCCCTGTAGAAGAACAACAAGCCCAGCCTTGACTTTGAGATGAGTGAATAGGACTTGCCTGGAGTGGGTGTGCCGTGCTGGGCTGCCCCACCTTGGGACTTCCACCCTTTTAGGGGAGGGGATGGGTGGATGGGGAGGGGCAAGGCTGAGGCCTGGCTGGGAGGGATTGGGAGGGGGGAACGGGGGAATACATTGATGAAGATGACATTTTTTTAAATGAAAATAAAATTAAATTAGAAGAGTAGAAAATACAAAAAAGTTAAAAAAAAAAAAAAAAAAAAAAAAAGGAAAGCTGGAGAGGCGCACTCACCTACACAGGGCCAGTGTTGCATTCTTGGCTGTATCTTAGTTCAGCAATGCTCTTGCTTCACAGGATGGTGGTGGTCTCTCTCTCTCTCTCTCTCTCTCTCTCTCTCTCTCTCTCTCTCTCTCTCTGTCTCTCTCTCTCTCACCTCCCCCACCCTGTGTGTGTGTGTGTGTGTGCACTTGTGTGTGCATGTGTGTATGCATATATACATATACACAAGCCCATGTGCATGCAGCAGTGGCCCAAACTGCTTCTAATGATTAACAAAGGGAAGATGGGACAAAAAACTTATGACATTCAGACACTGGAGTACATAGAACACCATAGAAGGAAATGTTTGAACTGTTTCAGTTTTGGCAACCATTTTACCTCCATTTTAGAGATTCCAGCTTTCTAGCACCCCCGATTTGCCTTGAAAATGAACAGTCTCTTCTTTCCAGAGATGATTTTAAGTATCATCATGGCCTTAGAGTATACATTCCCTGTTGTTTAAGAACTCACAGTTTTGTGGAATAGAACATAGCAGAGACATAAGTAAACACGTGATAAGGTCTGTGACATTGCCAGTAAGAAGTAAAATATCATCCCATGGGTATGCTGAGTATTGTGGGGAAGTAAGCAAGAAGAGGGAATGAGATCATCTGAAATGATGGAGTCAAAGGGGCTCTTCTCGGGATCCTGGGCTTTGAGTCAATGTGTAGGTCAAAGGGATTTGTTCACTAGAGAAGATGGGCAGCATTTCCCACTCACAGATAGCAGCTGCTGAGGAGGGCAGATCTGGTAAGGTTGATTAGCTGGCACGTTTCTCCTGGGTGTGTGTGTACAAGAGGAGCCCATAAAGAGTACCCTCTTTAACATGTAAAATTTGACTTGAAAATGCTACATTGTGCAATCTATTCACATGCACCTTGTCTGGGAGAAAAGCCCAGTCCTGTTTATAGCAGCAAGAATGCTAGAGTCATATTTTGGTTGCCCCTAAAGTTGTGGTTGAAATCTAATTCTGGGAGGAATGAACAAGAAGCCCTTCAAATAGTGAGAAACAATGAGTATCTCATGTCAAAATTTCAGAGCAATTAAGGCTTTTATTCAAAACAGAACTGGACACTCAAAGGGATGAGGCAAGAGCTTGCTTTTTCTACTAGAAGAAGCCTACTAAAAAATAGGATCTTCAAACAGAAGAAGAACATTCCTGTATACATTTAAACTGCGACCAAATGAAGAGAATGTGAATGTATCATCTTGTGGAATGGGAAACCTCATAATTAAATCTAGATGAGAGAATAGGGCATAAAAGTTTATACTTGTCTTAGACTGTTCTGAATACAAACAGTTGCTGTCTGGTGCCTCAGAGGGTTGCCCATGCCAAGAAAGGATTTTAACCTTCCTAGAGAGTCCTCTGTGACTTCCAGCTTGAGACACTAAGCTCTAACTAGCATCTCATCAGCAGTGCCTTTTCAAGGCTGAGAGGAGCAAGGCTTAGTCTTGGCAACTCTTCCCACCACAGGGGATCAGCTAGCTTCCTGATCTTGACCCCTGGGAATTTATACTCACAGAATATCCTCAGTTTGAGTTAAAAAAAAAAAAAAGTTAATAGAAAAAGTTTTGCTTTTCTTCGTTTTCAGGTTTTTATTATTATTTCTAAATGTCTTTGAGCCTAAAGTGGAAATCAAGATGAAATTTTTGGGAAATAAGCAATCATCAATAATGTAATATATTAATAGAACTCTTAGGTGACTTCGGTGGTCTACATTTAATTATTTATTATCTTCTAGTACTACAATGTCTAAATTAATTTAAAACTGCTTAGTGAATCAAAACATGGAGAAAATCCAATATTCCTGGATGTTTTTTTTATTATCACTAAAATAAATGATAAAATATTTCCTCTGAGTTAGAAGAGGGCAGAAATTTATTTCCAAAGGTTAAAATGCCATCATGATTTTTAAAATTCAACTCATCAGAAATTAAGGCCAATGTGCTTTTAAATACAAGAGAATTACCTACTGCAAACTTCTGGAGTATGAGTAGAAGAAATTTCTCCCTTTACTTTACAGACAGTTTTATTTTTGCTAAAGCATTCAGAAATATTCCCTGTTGGGGCTGGAAAAATGACTTGATAGGTCAGAGCACTTGCTCCCACCGAGGACCCGAGTTTAGTTCTCAGCCGCACCACCTGTAACTCTAGGAGGAATTCTAGTGTTCTTTTCTGGCCTTTGCTGGCACCTAGGAAGCCCACACTGACCTCACAGAAACACAGCAACACTCTCAGACATTTCTTTTTAAATCAGTACTAAAAATTTGGGGACATGGATACGCCGAAGGATAGAATTATAATCTTTATAATTTCGCTGTTTTATGTGAATGCTTTAATCTATTATCTTCTAATTATATGGTTTATATACTTCATGTGTGGGGTTCTAGAAAATAACACAAAGAACCACCTTAGAATTTGGCATTGCAAGGAACCATAGCTTATCATATATAACGTATTATCCATGTAAACACCACCCATTTACATCAAAGAGAACATCACCGTTGGCACACCTCTGAAATATATGTACTGTGAATATGGCTCTCATATTTTCTTGTTTCACTTGTGAACACGGATTTATGGCAGACATTGGTAGAAAACATTAAACACTTGCTGTATTCTACATTGCTCATCTATGGAAGAAACTTCTTTATAGACCCAACAGTTTATTTTCTGTCCATTTACTTAGGACATTCACTCCCTAAAGACTCCTCAGCAGCATCAGTTTATATTTTTTTCTCCTTTTATATTAGTTTTCCCATACAAAAGATTGGAATCTGAATTTGTATTTAATTGTGCAGTTAAATTGCATGTATTAATGGTATATGCTATAATGTTTTAAAATATGTGTACATAATATGATGACGAAATCCAGCTGGTAAACATTCACATTATTGTACAGTTTGGGGGCAAGCATTGAAATTGAACCTTCTCAGCAAGTTATTGGCATTAGCTGTAGCTACTGTTCCATACAACAGAACTCTGGAGAGTGCCAGAGTACTAAGATTGAGTGTGCTCAGGCAGTGTCTAAACATCCTCGCTACCTCTGCCTCCTTAGCTACCGTTCCACTTTTTTTTTTTTTTAATGACTTCGCTTTTCTAGGTCCCACAGAGAAGCAAGGCCTGTGGTGCCTTTTCTTTCTGCACAGGGCTCATTTCACTTAACCTATGTCATCCATGCTGTTGAAATAGCAAAACTGTGCTCTTTTAAATCTCTTTCCTCCCTCCCTCCCTCCCTTCTTCCTTTTTCTCTTCCCTCTCTCTCTCTCCCTCCCCTATTTATCTCTCTCTCCTTCCATCTCTCCCCCCCCCTCTCTCTCTCTCACACACACACACATTCATATACATGAACACACCTTTAAACATTCATTCCTTTATCAGTGAACACTTCATATATATCTTGGCTCTTGACTATAGTGAAATCTATGTGTTTGGGTGTTTTTACTTATTTGAAAATATTTTTAAAAAAATGTTTTGGAATAGATTACCATTTTCCATGTTTCATATTGTCTTCCTTTTTTATACTCAATTTCTCTTTTCTTATTTGCATCCATGTGTTGAATTATCCATTTTACAGATGGAATAACAGATATTATGAGATGCCTGTGTCAGCCATTTCTCTCTCATCTTGTTAATAGAACTTCAAATTACTATGGTAAGCTGCCAAGCAAAACAGTTTGCCAGACCCTGTGTCTGCCCTGGTTCAGAAATTGCATACTGATATCTCTTGGAGTTCTGACAAAAGTGAGCTGGATTCGATCCTGGAGTCATAGCTGACATCTTATGTTCTATAATGTCCTTTTGATGAAACCCAACACATTGGAGATGGTGGAATATAATATGACAAGCCTGAGTAAATGTCAAGTCCTTGTCTCCACTTTTACAGCAAGAAATTGAATATGTATTATTGAAGTTACTTTCATTGAGGCTTTTCTGTAAATTCCACCAGATATAGGTGGCTTACGAAAACATAAAATATTCTTTTTACCTTCCTCTATACAAACTCTACATTGCTAAAATTTCTCTTGATATGTAAAGATAGATAAAATATCATGAAATTATAGGTTCTCTTCTTGTTCTGCACCCACTGATATTCAATAAATAGTTGGTGGATGGATTAGGTAGTGAATCTTATATGTCTATTAATGGATCCAGGATTTAGTTAACTGAGCATTTTTTATTTCATATTATTTAGTTGATATTAAATCCTCATTGACTAGGACTTCCAGATTTCTCAGATAAGTAAATATCTCAGAAGTCTGTGAAATAATGTTCAGGTGTGCAGATACACTAAGACTTCCAGAAAAGGTATTCTTCTCATGTTCATGTTTCTCTATAAAGAAAGTTTGTAGAATACAAATGAGAAAAAAATAAAGGAGAGCATGTTACAGTTTTTTGTGTATGGAGGAGGCTTCCAGTAGTTTAGGAGGATGTTTTAGCTTTCTCCAGTGTTGCATGATGTGCAGACAACAAAAGAAAGCCACTCAGGCCTTGGTAGGCTGACAAAGCTCCTATAAGCCTGACAATGGAGTCAGTCATAAAGGAACATGACAGTCACATCACTAATGTCAAACATTAATGCTTCCAATGTAAAACAAACCCCTCAGTCATCCATAAATTTGGTTATTACAATGATCTTACCTCATTATATTGATATGGTAAAGTTGAAGATTTCAATCCTATCGCTTGTACTCAACAGATAACAAAGTTCTTTTTTAACGTACCTTTCTCTCTTTCTCTCTCCTCTCTCTCTCTGTGTTGTATACATGTTACAGGGATAGTCATCCTCAGTTGCTCTCCATATTGTAAGGTGAGGAAGGGTCTCTCAGTTGAACCCAGAGCTCACCACACCACTCTAGCTATTTCCCTGTTTAAGTCACAGTGGCGAGCTGTCCATTCCTCTGTAGTACTGGAATTTTACTCAAGCCACTGCCCCCTTGGGATTTATGCTTGGACTCTTGTCTTCACACTTGCCACTTGCATAGCAAGGCTCTAACTGCTGAGCCATATTCCCAGCCTTGGATTACGCCATTCTTACTAGGAAGACCATCCCTAATTCGTAGATTTTCTTCTCAGAGACTCTTAGAAAGAAGACACAGTTTATAGTGAATACAAAAACTATGGTAAATACATAGAAAAGATCTCTAAGCAAGAATTTTTAAAAATGAAAATAATCTGTTGGGAGCAGTTCCCTAAATTTAGAGGTATGAGTCAACATTTTGCCAATTACGTTTTTAAACTACATTTGTTTTTGGACATTTTCATGCATGTATACCTTGGATTCTGGGTACTCTCAACCCTCGCCCTCCCTTGTCTACTTCCTGCTTCCATCAACCCATTCTTGTCCCCACAAGTCTAATTTCTATATTCATGTATTTTTGTTTTGTTTTCAGACTTAATGAGTTTAACCAGGGCCATCTGTGTGATGAGTTTTAATTACACATCTTCTAATTCATAAAAATCATGAAAGTAAACAATTCATCATAAAAATAACCCATATAATTAGGATGATAATCAGACTTTACATTGACATGAAATTCAACTCAAACATGTACTAATGGAATCATGGTGGGGCAAGCTGACTGTTTTCAGGAGGAACTGTTTGGAGCTGTGGTGTGGGGATGATTAGCTGGGATGAAGGAAGATTGGAGAGGGCCAAATGAGGGCTTTTAGGGAAGCTTAAGTGGTCATGTGTGAATAAATCTTATTTATTCTGAGTGTTTTCTTGTAATTTTCATTTCAATCTTGTAAATATTACACTCAAGAATTTACATCATTTACCCCAATTTTCTTTGATTATACATTCAATTTAACTAAGCCTGCTGTGTACCTAGCACTAAATTAGCCATTGTAAATGATCATTTTCTTTCCCCTACCCTTCCCTGTATCAGATTTAATTCATATGAATGTTCATGCTATTACTCTATAGTATTAATTTGAAAGAAAGTCTTTGTTGGTTCTGTGGGTAAAGGTCAAATTTGAATCTTTGGTTGCACTAAACTTTGTCTGATTATAAAATTAAAGTGATTTTAGTAAGAATATTATATACATTATTAATGATGTCACCTGATATGTATAAAATGTTAGTTCAGTGCTTGATACATTCTCAGTGCTAAATAAGCCATTTCTTGATGTGGGAATGCCTTTCTGTATGCTGTGAATATCAATCTTTAAATAAAGGAGCTGTTTTGGGCCATGACAGGCACCATAGAAGAAGTAGGAGGAGAAATCAGAGCATAGGCAGGAGAAGCAGGGCGGACTCAGGCAGATTGAGCCAGAAGCCCACAGGAGCAACATGTAAGGAACACAGATGAGCCACGGGCCACGTGGCAGACAGATTAATAGAAATGGGTTGATTTAAGATGTAAGAGCTAGCTAACAATGTGCCTGAGTCATAGGCCAAACAGCATAAAGTTAATATAAGCGCCTGAGTCATTTCTGGGAGCCAGGGCAGCAGCGGCAGGCTGCTAAGGGGTCTGGCGTGCAGGTCTGTGGGTCTGGGCCTCTGGCTGCCCGGGACCAAGAAACCCCATTGCTACAATTTCTTATTGTTATTAAGGTCAAACCATGCCTGACTGAATTCAGTTCATTGGGTGGTCCTCTGTTCAGCATGATGTTATTGGATATATCTCTGTATTAATATCTTTTCTGTTGCTATACAAACAGTTCAGTTGATGGAAATTTGTCAAGGAAAGAATTGACTGTATCACATGAGAGGAACCAGGGATGACGTATTTTTTAGCTCACCATGGCAGAATTACCATGCAATTGCTTCACTGTGTGAGTAACTGTGGAATGATAAAGAGTGCAGAAAGAATAAGGGACTATTTCCAAACTCTAGCTAGTTCTTATGCTAGAGGATTCACTCTCTTGTAGTTTGTAGACAGGGAGTCAAGAAAGACACTTTTCAGAATGTTAATCAAAACATTCCTAGTCACTTCCAGAAATAACACATTTTCTTTTGTTTTCCTTTAAATATACTCTAGTTTTTAAACCCATAGCAAAAATGAACAGGAGTTCTCTAGTTCCCAAATGCTGTGTGTCCACTTGACCTTACAACTATAACCAGAAGGAGAATTCGTTAGAGCTAATGTTTACATACTGAAACAGTAGTGAATAGAAGGTGTTCTCTAGTTCCCAAATGCTGTGTGTCCACTTGACCTTACAACTATAACCAGAAAGGAGAATTCGTTAGAGCTAATGTTTACATACTGAAACAGCATCATCTACCAAAATCCATGGTTTAGAGTCCTTCTTGGTGTGTATTCTGTGGCTTTGGAAATGTCACAATGACATATCCATCTTTAGAGAAACACAAAGAATTTCACTGCCCTACAAATCTACTGTGGATTGGATAGCCATTGACTTCTCCTTCCTAGTCACTGATAGCCACTGGTTATTTTATTGTATCTTCATAACTGCTTTTTTCAGAATGTCGTCCAGTTGGAATCAGATCATGCAGAGATATTCAGATTGGTGTCTTTCACTTAGCACTGTACAATTTTTATCCTGTAAGTTTATCATGGCAGACAGGTCCTATTCTTAATAGCTTTTAATAATATTCCAGTATCTGAATGCACCTTAGTTTATTTTCCAGTCATCTGCTAAAGGACATCTTGCTTGCTTTTGCTTTTAAATTTGCTTTAAGATCCATGTGGATATTGCTAATGCATGCAAGTTTTCAACTCCCTTGGATAAGGATCAAAAAAAGCACATTGCATTGTAAAAGTCATTAGCCATGTAGGAAGCCTCCAGACTGGTTTCCAAGTGTATACTCACATACACTCACACATACACACACACACACACACACACACACACACACACACACACACACACACACACACACACACAAAACCTTTACACTCACATACACAGACTCATGCACACAAATTAACACTTACCATATTTTACCATATTTTATGTTAACCAATAATGAAAGATTTAATTTTCTGACTCAATATCCATGCCAGAATTTGATAGTTTCCATTTTCTGGCTTTTGTATAATTCTAATAGGTATATATTTCCTAGTGGTGCTTAATTTCCACATAATTATCTTCCATTCAAATATCTTCTGTTCTGAAGCAGTTTTAAAAGATGTTAAACTGTAAGTTTTGCCTGAGACACAAAGCACAGTAGTCATGACACACGAAAGACACCAAATGAAAGGAAATAAAAATAAGTCACTTTAAAACCTTTAATGCTTCATTGCGTAAAGGCCAAACATCATTCAGGTCATTAAAATTGAAAAGAGAAGATATAAAAATGGATATTGAAAGCTGTTGGTGTTGCAGACCATTTTCCAGTGTGTAGCTGTGGAAAAGTTTGCAGCAGGATAAACTAATGTACCCCCTGAAGTGGGAGGGGTGACAGGAATATGGTTTCACTTTTTCTGCACTAAAGAGCTTTTGTGCAAAGGAAAGAGTTTGCAGAGAAAGAGATGTGTAGTGGATTTATGATGTTACATTGTAAATAATTGTCCCGCCTATGAGTTTAATAAAAAGCGCCGATTGGCCAAAAGCAGACAGGAAGTATGGGTGGGGCTACCGGACTAAGATAACTCTGGGAACAGGAAGAACAGAGCAGAAAAGCCACAGAGACTCCAGAGTTGCCAGATAAGCCAGAAGATGCAGAGGACGACTATTCTGCTCTGAGAAAAGGTACCGAGCCCCATGGCTGAATAGGATAAGAATCATGGGTTAGTTTAAGGCTAAAGAGTTAGTAAGTTATATGCCTGGGCCTTAGGCCGATCAGCATAAAATTAATGTAAGTGTCTGTGTATCTCTGTGGGTCTGTGGGACTGTGGGTCCAAATATTGAGGCTAGGCCCAAAAGACCAGGCCAGAAACCTAATACAACAGGGATGCTTCAGTATTTTCCAAGGACTAGATGTGACACTTTCTGAACAGGGATCAGAAACAGATAGATGGTCATAAACATTGTCCAGCAGGACCTCTGGGATTAGACGCTTCTCAGCAGTAAGAATTTAGATGTATCCCTGGATTCTTGAATGGTATAACTTTGTGTTGCTTGGGTTGAAGTAGCTGTCAGGTAGGCAGAAGTGTTTCTTCTGAATTGAAAGAGCTAATCATTAATTGTAGAATGTCCTGATATCCCATAGATTCCAGAATGATGCATCAAACATTAGCCAGACCTAGGTTTTGTCAGCATTACTCACACAAGAGTTCTTTTATTTAATCCCATTTCTAAGAGCATAGTCTTCTTGAGTTTTGTTCAGGAGCGGGGGACACCCTCCCCAATGCATTTGAAAATAGCCAAAGACCAGAATAACTTGTTGCATACACATCCTGATAATTGAATCTGCCAGCTACACATTGAGAGGGTAGTTCCATGACAAAACATTTTGAAGATTGAAACCACCTACAGGTAATATTCTTGATCCCTTTTAACACAGAAAATGTTTTGTTTTTTTTGGGGGGGGGGGAGGAGTATTGTGGTTGTTGTTGTTAACACAAGTCACTGCTTTTCTCCTATGCTTCATCCAATAATAATGAACAGAAACACCTCATGCTGTACTTTTGAATGTATTTGTTTGTTATTCTTAGAAAATTGAATGAAAAGTCACATATGGCATCAGAAGATGCCAGTCACCGCCTCTCCCCTCTCTGACCCCACAGTACCGTGTACTGTGTGATTGCATTGATAGGATTGGAGAAAGTAGTATCATCCTACCCATTCCCAATTTTCTTTTCTGTTTTCCGCCCTTAAATTATTGGAGAAAAATTATCAGATTCAAGTAAACATTCAAAGTCAAGTTCTCAAGAAATTGCTGGCATTCAGATGCTCAGAATATTAATGGCAAATGTGCCTCAGGAACCTGATACTCTCTCTTCATGCTTCTGGCAGAACCTTCTACTGAAATCTATTTAAATGTATCTACTCTGACTATAAAGACCCCAAACAGACCAGTGTGCACTTGGAGAAACTGTTTGGGAACAGTGGGTCATTAGATTGTGTTGATTTAATTCCAGTGAAAACACAGGGGAAATCTGTGTTTGCTTGTTCCAGGGCTTACACAAACTCAGAAAGCATGTTTGGGTAATTTGTCTATACAGTTTTAGAGATGGTGTAGGTTAGTAAAGAGGCAGTGGGAAAATGTTGGTTGAGGAGAAAATTTTAAAAATGCATTCTTGTAAGTGGTAGATAGAAGCAAATCTAGAAAATAAACAGGAGGAAATGGCACACACACTTCTTTATCAGCTTACAGAACTAAAAGAATTTGCAGGTGGTTGGCTGAAAGATTCACATTTAATATATACCTGTACTTTTCCCCTCACTTATGTTAGTGGCCAAAGCATCATTCTTTAGTGAACGATTTATTCTAATGGCAGAAAATAAATATGTAATGGCATGATTTCATTACACCCAATGACTTCTGTGGAACCTCCGCACAGTGTGCAGAGCTGAGGTCTGATGACTACATGTGACAGCCACATCTAAGCAGCTGCTGGCTGGAGGAACTGTTGTGATAGCCCTTTGAAAAGCTTCTGCTCTCAAGTTTCTCCTCAGCTACCTACAGATCATGTTCTGAAGGTGGATGTTGGGATGCCTCATTCTTCGTGTGGGGTGTTTGTTGACTAACTCATTCCCACTGCTTCAGCACTTGGTTGAGCTGATTTGGCTGTGAGTTAGATCTGAGGTCCATCCTTGGGGTGTCATGCTCCTCATTTTATATAAACACTTCTATTGAGGCAAACTGTTCCGTCCCCTGGAAGAAAGATTGTATCAGGTCCTCTGTAATTTATTTTATAAAGATTACATGGCTCTTCTACAAAAGTGCATTTGTGACAGAAGCCGTTTTCAATCTACTCTCCTAGGCTTCCTTTTGCTAATTTAAGAATATAGTACAAATAATATTTTAATTACTAGTAAATTTGAAACATATCCCCACATATTCCCTTTTGTGTCAAAATTCCAAAAAGGTTATAGCTAACATAAGAAAAATCATATATAATAGGTGCAATAATTATACACAATATATACAAACAATAAATGAGTAATGTTCAATCCATTAACAATTGACAATTCAAAGATATTTCATTGATTATCCTATTTTGATGAGTTCAAAGGATTATACCTAATTTGCTTTCTTTCTAACTTGTATTACTAACTAAAAACTGTTATTTTGATGTCTCTTAAACTTATACACTTAACCTCAAAGTTTTTTTTCTAAAACTGTCACTAAGAAAACTATAACTATCTCATCTTCAACTACCTCAGAGACCCAAGAAGGAAATAATATTTATCCAAGTGAACAGGAAGTGCAAGCAACTTCCAAAATCTAGAAAAGACAGAGATGACACCTATCTGCCTGGACAGTCACGCAAAGTTTCTTTATAAAATTGGGGCATCCATCTTCAGCCTACAGGCCTAGAGTCTCTTTTCCTTTCAGTGAAACAGGAAATCTGCTCTGCCCATTCTGGCACAGTTCATCAGTTGCTTCTCCTTGAGTCCTGAAGAATATCTGACAGTTTTCTCCGAAAAGCAGGAACCTGAAGGTCCATCTCAGCTTGTTCTGTCAAAGTTCAGAGGTCACTTTCCTAGGGAACCTCCATGTCCAGTTTAAACAGCATACTTTCAAGCAGTCAATAAAAGAACAAGTTCTTGTCCAGTGGCTAACCATTGCCAGAAAGAAAGTAGACTCCATATGGAGTTTCTTTGATGCCCATTTTTTCTCTTGAAGTAGATTGGTGCTGTCAAGAGCAGATCTGCCTCACTGTCCAGAAAAGTCTTAAGTTCTTAAAATATTTTAAATGCCATATTCTATGGATCTCTGAAGTGTTTGAAGAAGACCTGTTCATCTAAAATATGATCTTGTTTGATCTTGAAAACATATTTAAAGCTAGTAAATCCTTTTAAAAGAAGATTCAATAATCTATCCTTATATCCTATATACCTGTATCCCCCTATTCTTTCTATTTTTTAACACAAGTCTTGAATATAAGAGTTCTTGTTTAACTTTTTTTCTAACAATAACCATTAACATTTTTAAACCAATTAACCAAAACAATGATAATCATCCATAACCCATTTAATGACCAAAACCCACATACCCCACCTCTTGGGAATGTGGGCACTGTGTTCTAAAATTTACTTCCTGCTATCTGAGGGCAATGGCGTCTTTAGGAGATCCTGAAAAAAAAAGTTTGTTAATTGTCAAGTCCTGAAATAAGTAGCTGTATCATTTTTTTTTTGTCCAATTTCTGCATAACAGGAAAGTGCACAGCTCGTCTCAACTCCTGGCTATAGTAGTCTGTGAAGCTGGTTCATCTCAGTGAGCTGCCTCAAAATTGTCCTGAGCAGTTTGTAGTCCAAATCTGATCTTTGGTTGGTGTTTTTCAGCCTAGTGGCTTTGTCGGAGTTTATGTGAAATCATCACTGTGGGACCCTATCTTCCTTTTGGATACTTCAACTTTGTAATTAGGCATTGTCCTGGATCATTGCGAAAACTGATAAGAGTAGAGACTAAAACCCAACACAATGTACAGAAAGCTAAATGTATAAGTATTTTTTCAGCATAGGATTAGTAACAATAGAATAGTCCCTTACTTTTTGTTATTCTTCTGTCCCATATCAAGTGGCTCTTCTGATATGATACAGAGATTTTGTATTTTCCTTTAACAAGCATGCTTGAGTTTAGAGAAGGAGAGAGCCACATTCCAACTCCAAATCCAGCTTTAAATTATAATTAAACTGGGACTTCAACTTACAAACAAAAATAGAGGTTAAGCAATGATATTTTACCCTAAAGAGTATACTGGTACCAATAGTTCCGATATTCTTTTGCTTGTAAATTTTTCTGGATAGCCTGCCTTCTGCTTTAGATGTCTAGATGTCCAAGGTCTTTTCACTTCTTGAAGGTGGGTATTTCCAGTTTTCTATAAAGACAAAAACAAAAACCTGCCCAACCCTTTGTTTTTTCTAACCACTTAAAGAATTATAATATGGATGGATGAGCTATCAATTCTTACTTTCCTGAAGTTTGTCTGATTCAAATTGAGTCTATTAATTTTGACGATATCCATAACTTTTCATCTCCTGTGGAAACAAAAGCAAAAGTCCTTCCCCGATGCAACACATATCCTGGTTTCCATTCAGAGGTTAGTACATCTTTGAAGTAGACAGGCTGATTTAGTTCAGCTGTTTTTTCTATAATCCAATGCCTTTCAGCAGCTGTTGTCCCTTTCTTATTAGCACTGAGAAATTCAAAGTTAATAAAGCATTATGTAGTCTGTCTCTAGGGGTTTTTGTTATTCCTTTCTGTTGATTTAGCATATCCATAAGAGTGTGATTTGCTCTCTCTATGACTGCTTACCCTGTAGGATTTTGTGGTATTCCTGTAATATTCTTTATATTATGATAAGCAAAAAAATGTTTCATTTTACTAGAGACATATGCTGGAGCATTGTCAGTCTTAATTTGTACAGGTGTTCCCATGATAGCCATAACTTCTAGCAAATGTGTGATTACAGAATCAGCCCTTTCTGAACTCCAATGTTATTTTGTAAAGCAGTGGCATATTTCCTGTAACCAAGGCTATTCTCTAAAAAACAAAAACCAACAAACCAACCAACCAAACAAAAAAAAAACCAAAAACAAAACTCCTACAAAATGATGACACACCCTTTGCCATTTACTTTTTTCTTTCCTTTTTTTTAATTAAAATTCTGTTTTTCATTTAAAAAGTTTTTTTTCCATATCTACCATTGCTCATTCTTCCTTTCCTCCTCCCAGTCCTTGCTCAGCCTTACCACACCCCATCCTCCCATCCATCCTCCAAGGAGGGCAAGGAATCCCAAGGTGAGTTAGTTCTGTCTAGTGTATCCAGTTAAGGTAGGTCTGAGTCCCTTATCCCAGTATCAAGGCTGAGTAAGTTGTTCCTCTGTAGGGAATGGGCTCAGAATATACTCTGGTTTTACTTCAAGAGGCTTCACATAGTGCCCACGCCCTTTGACTGTCATCTACCTTCAGAGGGTTTAGTTCCTTTCCATGAAGTTTCTTCAGCTGTCATTTCAGAGTTCAGGAGCTCCCAATAGCTCAGGCCAGCCATCTTTCAGGGTCTCTTCCTCATGATCCTGATCCCTTTGCTAATTTACTCTCTCTTCTCCCTCTCTTCAGCTGGACCATGAGCTCTACCTGCTGCTTAGCTATGGATCTCTGCTTCTGCCTCCATCCATTGCTAGATGAAGGGTCTATAATGACAGGGTGATCATTCGTTTGATTATAGGGGAAGTCCTGTTTAGGCATCCCCTCCACTATTGCTTGGAGTCCTAGGTGGGGACATCTTGTGGGTTCTTGGATGTTTTCTTAGCACCAGGTTTCTTTCTAACCCCGCAATGGCTTCCTCTATCAAGATGCCCATTCCCTTGTTTTCCCGTTCTGTTGCTTCTCCCACTCAACCATCTTCTCTCATGATTCCCACACCCCCTTGCTCGCTACCCCTTATAATCCCAATTTACTCAGGAGATCTGGATTTCTCCTTCCCAGGAAGTTTCCTGGATGTCTCTCTTAAGCTCCTGTTACCTTGCTGTTCCAGGTTGTACTTTGTAGCCTGGTTATTCTTTGCTTTATGTCTAAAATCCACTTATGAGTGAGTACATACCATGTCTACCTTTCTGGATCTGTGTTACCTCACTCAGGATGATATTCTCCTGATCCATCCATCCATTTGCCTGCAAATTTCAGGATGTCATTTTTTTTTCTGCTGAATAGTACCCCATTGTGTAAATGTACCACAATTTGTTAATTCATTCTTCAGTTGAGGGGCATCTAGGTTGTTTCCAGGTTCTTGATATTATGAGTAATATGGATAGATATGGATATATTTGTATTGTTCTACGTACTAGTATCCAGTTATGCCAGCATCATTTGTTGTCAAAAACCAGGTGTTCATAAGTGTGTGGACTAATGCCCAGGTCTTTGATTTGATTCCAGTGATCCACCAGTCTCTGTTTTTAAGCTAGTACCAAGCGGTTTTTATTATTGTAGCTTTATCATGTTGCTTTTAGTCAGGAATGATGATGCCTCCTGAAGTTCTATTGTTTTGGCAATCCTGGGTTTCTTGTTATTCCATATGAAGTTGAGTATTGTTCTTTCTTATAAAAGATTGTGTTGAGAATTTGATGGGGATTGTACTGAATCTGTAGATTGCTTTTGATAAGATTTCTTGGCCATTTTCTTACATTTGTGTCTTCTCCAGAAATACAGAGCCAAGAGAGAATCTGATTTCAAGTCTTATTATTATGTTTTAAAACCCAGTACCCTTTTCAGGAAGACTTCATCATGCATTTTTTATATAGCAAGATGTAGGTATTAATTCTGCTTGATTCAGCAGCAGGCCCCAGAGGACACTGTAGAAGAACAGGCTCAAAGGAGAGAAACGCAGAGTAGAAGTATCCACTTTAATTGACAAAAATTCACTAAGCAAGCTCATGAGGCAGGGTCAATGCTAACTTTTTCTCCTGCTAATCTATTGAAATATTTGTTTACACAGAAGGAAGAAAATTTTTTTTTTAAAAAAAATAAAGTGCCAAGAGGACATTTTACTAATCAATTGTGTAATCTCTTCTTCCATACTTGGTATTATTAATCATAATTCTATATCTGCAGACTTGACACTTTTTGAAATTTTTTATTTGAAAATTTGTATACATTATATGTTGACCGTTTTCCCTTTCTACAAATTTTGCTAAGCCATTTTAGTACAAATTGGATTTACTTAAAAACTTATTCAAACTTATATCACCCATATGGAATTAAGGTAAAGTTTCTACCACCTTCGGAACACCGAATTGCCTTCCCGTTGTCCACCAAAGAGGGAAGCCAGCACTAGGAGCTCTCTAGGGTTCAAGGCTAATGTGAGGAAGAATAACAATAAAGATTAAGAATTTCCCATAACTTTAATTTGGTATCTTAATCCATGCAGGTTGCTATAATGAAGTCTCATAGCCGTGGGTCTGATAAACAAGAGAAAATTGTTCTGCCTTTTTCTGGAGACTGAAAATTTAAAATCAGGTGCATATGGTAGAAGCTAGGGTAGGAGTCTGGGCCTGTGGATTGTTTTTGTCTCATGTTTTCTTGTATATGGAAAAGGGTAGTTCTCAGAGGACTATCTTTTAGAAGAGGAGTGACCTCATTCACAAGAGTTCTGCATTTATAACCTAACCCTCTTCCATTTTCTGATATTACCACTTGAGGGTCAACAGAATTTCAATGTATATATTTCAGGGGCACACAAATGTTTAATTCATCATACCTGATCTCATTAAAGTTTAAAATTTGAATCTCAGTTATTTTATCCCTTCTTTACCCTTCCTCCATATATATGTACTAGTAGGGAGTGAATGAGTGTGTGTACATATGCATGCATATGCACACTAAATTTTAAGTTGCCACTATAATAATATTTCACTCCTTAACACTCCAGCATGTCTGTCTTAAGAATCAAGGTTTTTCTTACTAAATCAAATGCATGTATCCCAGCCAGTACTGCGTGAGACAGAAAAAAGAAGGGTTTGTATCCCTTATGTAGCCATTTTTATCAGTCCCAGGGTTACTATTTTCTTTCTTCTGTTTTACTTCTGTCTTCATTGTTTTCTCTGCTTCTTAAATAGAAACCTGAGTGTGGTCTCTTCTTTCTTAAATAAAAGACATCATGTTTTCTCCACCCTTTAAAGGCAGGATTGCCCCCTCTTCTTGCTTAATATTCTAGAATTCTTAAATTCTAGAAGTCACTATTAGGTTTTAGGGCAGTTTTTTGTTTTGTTTTGTTTTTTTAATAAGTACTCATTTGGTAGTTAATTCACTTCAAAAAATCATGTATTTGATTTATTGTAAAGTTTTTTTTTTTTTAATTTTACATACCAAACATAGTTCCATCTCCCTTGCCTCATCCTGTTCTTCACACTCCACCCCATCCACTCCTCAGAGAGAGTAAGGCTTCATATGGTGAGTCAACAAAGTCTGGCATATGAAGTTGAGGCAAGACCATATCCCCGCCCCCTGCACCAAGAGTGAGCAAGGTATCCCTCTGTAGGGAATGGGCTCCAAAAAGCCAGTTCACCCACCTTGGTCCCACTGCCAGGGGTCCCACAAAACAGACAAAGCCAAACAGCTGTCACCCACATTCAGGTGGCCTAGTTGGGTCCCATGAAGGTTCCCCATCTGTCAGTCCAGAGTCTATGAGCTCCCACTAGCTAGGGTAAGCTATCTCTGTGGGTTTCCCCATCACGATCTTGACCCCCCACACACACCCTGCCCACTTGCTCATATAATCTCTCCTTCCTCTCCTCAACTGAACTCTGGGAGTTTAGACCAGTGCTTGGCTGTGGATCTCTGCATCTGTTTACATTAGTTACTAGATGAAGGTTCTGTGATGACAATTACAGTAGTCACTGATCTGATTAAAGGAGTCTTAGCTGGGGTCAATGTAGTATGAGGTTTCTGGCCTGGACTTTCAGGCCTAGCCTCAAGGTTTAGGCCCGCAGACCCACAAACCCGCAGAGACACATAGATTCTTTCAATAGTTTTAGGCTGAACGGCCTAAGGCCCAGGCATATAACTTGCTAACTCTCTACCTTTCATCTAACTCATGACTCTTAACCTATTCAGCCATGGGGCTTGGTACCTTTTATCACAGCAGCATGGTTGTCCTCTGCTTCTTCTGGCTTCTCTCTGGCATTCTGCTCTGTTCTTCCAGTTCCCAGAGTTCTCCTAGTCTGGTAGCCCCGCCCACACTTCCTGTCTGCCTTTGGCCAATCAGCGCTTTTTGTTAAACCAGTTGGTGGGACAATTATTTACAGTGAAACAACATAACCTCTCATAGGTCAACCTTATGGATTCCTGGGAATTTCCCTAGTACCAAATTTCTTCCTAACCCCACAATGATCCCCTTCTATCAAGATATTTCTTTCATTGTTCCCCCTCTCTATCTTTTTCCCAAATTGACTATCTTGTTTCCTCATGTTCTCATTCATCACCTCCTCCCCTTCTCCCTGCACTCGCCTCAGTTTACCCAGGAGATCTTATCTATTTCTCTTCCTAGGGTGATCCATATATGTCCCTCTTAGAGTCCTCCTTGTTACTCAGTTTCTCTGGGGCTGTGGATTGTAGCCTGGTTATTCTTTGCTTTACATCTAATATCCACTTACGAGTGACTACATATTGTGTCTGTCTGAGTCTAGGTTACCTCATTCAGGATGATTTTTTTTCTTGTTCCATTCATTTGGCTGCAAATTTCATGATGTCATTGTTTTTTGCTGCTGAGTATACTCCATTGTGTATATATACCAAGTATTTCTTATCCATTCTTTGGTTGAGGGGCATCTAGGTTGTTTCCGGGTTCTGGTTAATACAAATAGTGCTCTTATGAAAATAGTTAAGCAAGTATCCCTGTAGTGTGATTAAACTCCCTTTGAGAACATGCCCAAGAGAGGTATTGCTGGGTCTTGAGGTAGATAGATTGATTCCCAATTTTCTGAGAAACTGCTATACTGCATTCCAAAGTGGCTGTACAAGTTTACATTCCCACCAGCAGTGGAGAAGTGTTTTTATTCCACATCTTATTCAATCTACGCTGTCATCATTGTTTTTGATCTTAGCCATTTTGGCAGGTGTAAGATGGTATTTCAGAGTCATTTTGATTTGCATTTACCTGCTGACTTAAGATGTTGAGAAATTTCTTAAATTTCTTTCAGCCATTTGAGATTCCTTTGTTGAGAGTTTTCTGTTTAGATCTGTACCCCATTTTTAAATTATATTATTTGGTATTTTGATGTCTAGTTTCTTGAGTTCTTTCTCAGCCTACTTGTCCGTTGTATATAGGAAGGCTACGATTATTTTGAGTTAATTTTGTTTTGTATATAAATAAAATAAAATGAAAAACAAGTAAAAGATGGAAAGAAATTATGTATTTAAATTAAATACTTAATTTGACAAATTATTATACTTTGTGCCAATAATTCATCTTCAGTGAAAAAACTGGAGGGAATATACAAATATATTAAAATATCTCTCTTCTATTAGTCTATTATATCTATATTAGATATATAATTTGTTTTTGCATAGTTTGTTGTATGAGGTTTCTGGCCCAGACTAGCCTCAAGGCTTGGATCCACAGACCTGCAGACCTGCAGTCCCATAGAAACATACAGATGCTGACATTAATTGTACGTTGATTGACATGGGGCCCAGGCATATAACTTGCCAGCTCTTTACCTTTAAACTAACCCAAGATTTTTATCCTGTTCAAACATATGGGATTCACACCTTTTCTCAGAGCAGCATAGTTGTACTCTGCATCTTCTGGCTTCTCTGTGGCATTTCTGCCCTGTTCTTCCTGTTCCCAGAGTTTTCTTAGTCTGGTAACCGCACCCACACTTCCTGTCTGCCTTTGGCTAATCAGTGTTTTTATTAAACCAGTGGGTGGGACAATTATTTAGAATGGAACAAGGTAATCCCCCTACAATAGTTCTAAATAACTTTAAAGCACATTGTTTTAACAGCTCAATTTAAAAAATTTCTGTAAGTATTTAAATTATACCACACTGATCATTTATAATCTAATCTGTTTTAAAGTATAACATGAATATTTAGAATTTATGATTTTAAGTTTTTGTGTAAGATTTTACTTTTTAATTATGTGTGTTTATTTGTCAATATATACATTGTGGGTACAGTGGCCAGCAGAGGCCAGAAGAAGGCATTGGGTTCCGTGGAGCTGGAGTTACAGGCAGTTATGAGTCATGTGTGTGGGTGTTAGGAAATCAATGTTTTATTGAAAGACTAGTATACAGTCTTAACTGCTGAACTGTCTCTTCGGCCCCTATTTTTATAAGTAGTTTTGCATGAGTATATATTGCATGTTGAGCAGATTATCCCATACTTTTAGTATTTTCCCCCTCTTTTAATAATAAAAATTCCATCAACGAAAACATACTTAAAGAATGAATTTATTTTGCTTCATTACCCAAGGGCTGAGTCTATCATGGTGGAGAAGTTAAGGCAGCAGGAACTTGAGGCACTAAGTCATATCTCATCCATGAACAGGAACTGGAGAGGGGTGAATGCAATCCGTTGCTCATTTCATGCTCCGCCTCCATTTTGCACCATGTTGGATTGCTGCTCAGGGAGTGGTCTCACTCAGACTTGCTGAGTCTTCCCACCTTTAGCTAACTTAATAATATTCCCATGCATGTACAGAGGCCTATCTTTCAGGTAATCGTAGATTTCATCAAGTTGACAGTCATCACATATTCTATTTTGTCACTGTGCCCCTCTGTTGGTTCCCTTTGCTCTTCTGTGCAGTTGTACTTTTATGTCGTATATACATAGGTGCTTTTATATATTAATATATAAACCATAGGAGCCACAGATGAAAGAAAACATGGTATTAGTCTTTCTGAGCCACAGCCTAATTGTCCTGAAATCCTTTGCTTTTCATGTATGATGCATTTGAGTGTACACATGCCTCCATCCTTAGAGCATAAGAAAAGTACAGGAACACATGAAGCTCACTGAATGGAGAACAGTCCCTGGAGATCATTGGGAAAAGCGGTTAGGCCCTCCAAGGGAAGGCAACTGTTGATTGGCATGGCAGTATGTAAAACCTCAAGGGGTGGGATCAGACTGTGCTCCTGTTCATGGGCTGGCACCTTGGAGCCTGTTCCCTGCAGAGGAACACATAACCTAGTCTTGACTTTGGATGTGTAAATCGGACTTGCCTGAAGTGGATGTGTCACACTTAGTTGACCCACCATGGGACTTCTTGCCCTTTTGGGGGAGGGGATGGGTGTATGGGGAGGAAAGAGGCTGAAGGCTGACTGGGAGGGACTGGGAGGAGGGAAGGGAGGGTAGCAGGGCAATACATGGATTAAAAACTTTTTTTTTAATAAAAAAATAATAAATGAAGGAAAAAAATAAGTACTGGAAACATTTCTGCCATTACCTGTTAAGACTTCCTATGCACATTCTTCTACAACTCTGCAGTGACAGATGTGTTTTGGGCACAGATGGTTACATACTCCATCATTTAATATTTTTCCAATATGATCAGTGCATGTCTTCTATGGGGCACATGATCATATATTTTGCCCCTTTGAAACTGTGATGATCATTATTTTTCCTTTGGCACAAGTTCAACAGTGTAAAGTAACTTTTTACGTCTAGAATCACAATCAACCCTTTGTGGACCTGGAACAGAGTGATAAACTTCAGAATCCACTGGGCACTTTGCATATTTTGATTGAGACAAATCTAAAACATACCAAGATCCTGTTTTCCTTTCTGCTTTTTAAATCATAAGGTGCACTCAATATACAAAGCTTATTCTGTTCTGGGTTAAAGTCCCTGTTACTTTCATATCACTTTTCCAAACAGGAGGTGTACTTTCTTTATAGAGCATAGAAAGGCTAGTTTCCTGAGCTGGGAATAGTGTAGGGATCTGGTATTATTGGGTATTCTACCAGTTGCACTTCTCTACAGAAAAAAAATAATTTCTGTAAATGCTAACTTAAATATTTTTGTCCTGGCTATTAAGTACAATGCATAGACATATATCTTATATGCCACTAGGAATAAATAGAATAGGCAGAAAGACACACTGCATTCATAATTTAGGTTTTAGACAAATTCCTGGTCGTAATTTATGTCATAGTAGGATGTAGACAAAATTTGCTTATGAGAATGGAAATTAAATGCCCTACTGTAAGTAACTTCTATCCTTAAGTGTTTATATGTCACTTTTACTTAAGAACATATTGGATATTAAATGCCTAGTAGATTTAGCCTTTATTTGTAAGTCTGTGTTTATCTTACCTCACTTTTTAAGCCTCTGTCATTTGTTGGGTTTCTTCATGGACCATCATTGTATGTCTCTTTCCAAGGCAAGCCCATCTCTGAGTATAATTTATATTACTCAGCATGCTAGCTGCTTTATACATGTGGCTATTGAGCACTTGAAATATGACCATTTTCTCCCACTCCACTAGATTAAATCCAGAACCTTCTATATGGTATCTAGGTACACTACCTTTGAGATACATCTCCAGTTAAATCCTACTTTAAATTAAGATGGATTTTGAGTATCCAAAATGCATTTTGAAAATTTTTGCACAAAATAACATAAATATTGCCTTGGTAGTTTAGTTTTATTATTTATTATTTTAGTTCTAACATTAAAGCTGTTTTATGTTAAATAAAATATGTCAAAATTTAATTTGCTTTCTAATTTTTTTAAATGTAGCTTTTAGAAAATTTGGAGTTACATGTGAGGCTTCTTACTTGTTACTTATTGATAGCCATTGAAGGATGACAGAATCCCAGGACACACCATGAGCAGTTCTCCTAACACTTAGGAAAGGTGTCCTGGGTCTACTGGATATTGTCTAATCTGTATGTACACAAGTGGCCTTGTATAAAAATCTCAGAAAGCAACCTATCCTGGATTTACACCACAAGTCATTGAACTAAAATGTGGAGCATTATCTTATTTCTTAAAGATACTAGAATAGAGCCATGGATGTCTGGCTTGGCACTTCTTATCTCAAGAGACCACATTCCCAATACATCTTTTGGGTATTTTCAGATAATGTAGGGGAGCTGAAGGAAACTGGGTAGCTTCAAGCTTCTTGGAGAACTGTCTTGAACCAGGAGCCCCGAGGTA
This sequence comes from Phyllotis vaccarum, assembly GCA_033318265.1. Classification (NCBI taxonomy): domain Eukaryota; kingdom Metazoa; phylum Chordata; class Mammalia; order Rodentia; family Cricetidae; genus Phyllotis; species Phyllotis vaccarum. Next base: position 18,256,873 of record JARWLC010000012.1, on the reverse strand, counting down.
GAAAAGTGAACTGATCCATCTAGAATCAAAGTTGGCTCCTGGCCATGGCTGCTTCATGCTTCCAGATGATGGGAGAAGTGGTGACTGTAGATGAAGAAGCCAGCAGAGTGAACTCTGATGGGCTGGGAACTTTTGAGCAGCAGTGCTTTTGGTTTCCTGAAAAAATAGGCAAGGGGGCTCTTTGCATTTTTAGGTCAAGAACAGACTGCTTTAGAAGATGATTTATAAGTTTCGATCCAAATCTACCACCCCTCATAAAGCTCAAATCCAAGTAGATCAAAGACCTCAACATAAACCCAGCTACACTGAACTTGATAGAAAAGCAAGTGGGAAATACCCTCCAATGCATTGACATGGGTGACCACTTCCTAAATAGAACACCAGTAGCACAGACACTAAGAACAACAATTAATAAGTGGGACCTCCAGAAACTGAGAAACTTCTGTAAGGCAAAAGACACAGTCAATAAGACAAAACGACAATCTACAAAATGGGAAAAGATCTTCACCAAACCTACATCTGACAGAGGACGGATCACGAAAATGCATAGAGAACTCAAGAAACCAGAGGCCAAAAACCTAAATGACCCAATTACAAAAGAGGCTTTAGAGCTGAAAAGGGAATTCTCAACAGAAGAATTTCAAATGGCTGAAAGGCACTTAAAACATTGCTCAACATCTTTAAGCATCAGAGAAATGCAAATCAAAACAGATTTGAGATACCATCTTACACCTCTCAGAATGGCTAAAATCAAAAACACAGATGACAGCCTATGCTAAAGATGATGTGGAGCAAGGGGAACACTTCTCCATTGTTGATGGGAGTGTAAACTTGTAAAGCCACTTTGTAATACAGTGTGGCACTTTCTCAGAAAACTGGGAATCAATCTCCCCAAGGATTCAGCAATACTACTGTTGGGCATATACCCAAGGGATGCACATTTGTACCCCAAAGGCTTTAGCTCAACTATGTTTATATCATCATTATTCGTAATAGCAAGAACCTGGAAACAACCTAGATGCTCCTCAGCTGAAGAATGGATTAACAAACTGTGGTACATCTATACAATAGATTACTACTCATCAAAAAAAAAAAAAAAAAAATGCATCCTAAAATTTGCAGGCAAATGGATGAATTTGGAGTATATCCTCCTGAGCAAGGTATCACAAGCCCTGAAAGATAGGCATGGGATGTATTCACTCATAAGTGGATTTTAGACAAAAAGCAAAGAATACCCAAGCTGCAAACCATAACCCCCAAACAGCTTGGGATCATAAGGAACTTAAGAGAGACATCCAGGGATTCTTCTAGGAAGAGAAAATAGAGAAGATCACCTTAGCAAATTGGGACCATAATGGGTTGCAACCAAGAACAGCTGGGAACAAATCATAAGAGAAGGAAATGTTTGACTGAGAGGAGCCAAGAGAGAGAAAAGAAAAAGATGGATATCTTGATAGAGGAAACCAATGTGGGGTTGGAAAGATATAGGTGCTAGGGAAACCACAGTAATGGCTGACTGGAGCTCTGGGGAGCTCACTGACTCAAGAACAGCCACTGGAAATCCATTGGGAAAAGGAGCTAGGCCCTCTAAGCGTAGGCAACTGTCTACTGGCATGGGCAGTATGTGGAGCCTCGAGGGGTGGGATCAGGCTGTGTTTCTGTGTGTGGGCTGACATCTTGGTGCCCATTCCCTCCAGAGGGGCACCTAACCCAGTCTATACTTTGGAACGAGGAAATTGGACTTTCCTGGAGCGGATGTGCCGTGCTTAGCCGACCCACCTTGAGATTTCTTGCCCTTTGAGGGGAGGGGATGAGTGGATGAGGAGGGACAAGACTGAAGGGTGACTGGGAGGGATTGGGAGGAGGCAGGGGATGGGGAAAGACTTTTTTTTATAAATAAAAATATTTACTGTACTGGGAATTAAAGGGGACAATCTAATGCTTGATTAGCTGATGTATCAGTTTATAACTTATAGACAGAATTAGGGGCAATAGGATAATGAGTAAAAAAAAAGCCTGTCACAGAGTTAGTAAACTATGGTTTTCAAGAATCTTTAAAACAATGTTGCACTGTTTGGAACATATGTGCCTCCTGAAGTGAAATTGTTTCAGGGACAAAACTCATTTTGTTGCCTGCACTCTGAACCACATGAAAAAATTTACCCCAATTACTTTCAGGACATACCTCATTAAGAAGAGTAAAAACAGAAACAGCAAGCGTCCTTCACACACAGCAAGTAGGTATGGGGGCAGGGAGGTGCTCTCTGTGCACATCTATTGTGACATGATACCATGGGAGATTTACTCTACCTCTGACTCATCTACGCCATAAGTCAAAGTCCAACAACTATTGTTTGTAAGATTTTTTTTGATCCCCAGGTGAGATAATATATGTGGATCGCAAAGTTCAAAATTCTAGCATCTAGCGGGGGTTCAATTTGTATTTGTGCATGGAGTTGTCGTAAAAAGAGGAAAATTCACACAGAAACAGAATTCAAAGCCGAAAGGCTTCTTGTAGAGCTGGCATTCAGTTCATCTCAGCCGTAGTCTCAGTTCATGATTTCCTACTATGCCGTGGTGGTGGTGAGCTGTTTGCATCAGATCCTGACTCTTGCCTTTTTATTTATTTATTTATTTTTTGTCAAGCCTAACAGCTAAGAATATTTTAGAGAGATGCATATTGCAAAGCTTAAAATTAATGCCAACAAATAGTAACTTTCAACTGTATTTAGAGAAAAGTTATACACACACACACACACACATAAAGCACATCTCATTATATTTTGATTACAAACATTTATAGTCATTTGTTATTGTATTTTAAACTTCATGAATAAAAATTGTGGAGCTTTATCTCTCTTGTTAGATAAATATAAACATGACATAAGGGCTTTGACTTTACCACAGTGATTTTGCATGCAAAGACTCGAAAATTTACTCTGGCCCTTTATAGGCAATGCTTATACACTCTCTATTTCCAATAGATATTGGAGTAGTTCCATTGGGGGAAAGCCAGGAATGTGGGTAAAGGGTATAGACACTAGCTGGATTGTCAAGGGAAGTAGGGAGATATTTACAGAGGCAGGGTTGCAAGTAGCTTTAGGCCACTGCTGACAATTTACCTGTGGAGAGTTTGGCAAGAGCTGGAGCCCATCAGCTTCTGTGCAAAAGGACTCAGAGAATAGGTTTCCAGCAATTTCTTCTTTTGGAAAATATTGGCTTAAATTTTTGAAATAAGAAGATTCTGCAAAATTATAGTTTTCTTTCCACATCACATGTACTTTTAATATGTAAACCTGGAAGGTTGGGCCAAACTTTTCAATTTCAAACTTTGAACAATTTCATTTTTCTTTAAAGAAAACTTGGAAAACCTTGATGACATCAAACTATTGGAAGATGGAATGAAGCTCATGTAAGAACATGGCTTCTGATATATAATTTATGCTAGTAGCTGAGATATAGGGATTGGTGCAGGGAGCCATGGTGACTTTGGGATTTTCAAAGGAAATTAGACCAAATGATGGACTTCTGGAAGGTGATGCCCTGGCAGCACTGAGTGCCCAGTATCAGATGCAGAATCTTCACTAATGGGCTTATTTACTTTGTATGTTTTTGTCGCACACACACATGCACACACATGCATACACACACACACACACACAACACACACACACACACACTTTGGCATATGCATGTGTGTGCATGTGAAGGACATACGACAATGTCAGGTTTATTTTTATTTTTATTTGCTCTTTAGTTTAGTTTTTAACCCGTGTCTCCCACTTATTTCAACTGAGTGACTCATCTTCAGTAATCCCTAGAGAGCTTCCCGCCTCAATTTCCCAAGTGCTGGGATTTCAGGCAAACAGCATGTTGGACTTTTGTACATGAATTGAGAGGAACCCAGACTGGTCCTCCTTCTTATTTAGTAACTGCTTTACTGACTGACACCTTCCTACTCCCAACTTTGTAATCGGAAATTAGATTGCACAGTAGTCTGAGGTTTACCAAGCAGGCCAGGCTAGCCAGTCAGCTTCCAGACTCAATATTTATTTATTTGTATTTATTTGACATTATATGATCATTTAAAATATATTTTAACTGAGGTAAAATTATATAACTTTTTCCCCTCTATCCTTTCCCATGTCTCTCTTATTATTTGTCTGATCCAAAACTTAATATTTAAATCAAGTTCATATCTCTTTGGGTGACCCGAATTCTCTTAAGCTATGCAGAAAATTTATGGCTGTCAGACAGTGCCTAGCATTTACGTTGTGTCTCTCACCTTGTCCCAGATCATCACTATCCAATCTACAAGTCATTTACCGACCCACACATTCATCTAACATCTTGCCTGCCCCTTGCAGGAAGCTGAAACAGTTCAAGACATAAACAGTAGCATATGAACAAATGTTACAATTTAAATCTGGGCTTTGGGCCACATTAAACAGGGTGGGAGTTGTATTTTATTTGCAAATTTTAAGTAAGATGGACATTCGTGTTTCAGGACTGGGAGAATCATACAGGAATAACTTTCCAAGGAAGACCCTTCTTGTTATGATGTTTGTGTTCTGTTCAGCACTGCTGTGACATTGTCACATTACCACAGGACAAGGGCTTGATTAGAGTAAACACTGCCTGTGGAGGCTGTGGACCATGGTGTTGCACTCATTTGCATGTTACTTGCTCTCTTGGAACATGTACTTGACCCAGAGCATCTAGGTTGCCATAGCAGCCTTTTTATGAAGCTGTTGTTGTTTGAATAGTTGTCCTTTCAAGGCAGAAAGCCCCTGCTCCTTACAGTTTTCTCAACAAAGGATAGAGACAGTGCATTATTGGTGAATAATTATCCAAATGACACTAACAGTAGGAGTCCGTCATGTATTCATCATGCTGGGTATCACTGAGAACAAGAATTATTCATTCAGACTTGGAAGGGATTTTTAGCCAGTACAAGGGGAGGCTGGTGCCTCTAGTAGTTAAGCCATTGCTACATCTCCTAGTGTGTGTTTATGCCAGAATGTGAATTGAGGCTCCTCCTGATGGTAACTTACTTATTTACATACTTCTAACTTACTTTTGGCACAGGATACAGTGGTAGTCATCAATTAAAAAGAAAGAAGGTTCCCATTTTCATTTTTGAGGGTCTATGTTGAGAGCTTTCTGATGTGAATTGTTTAGCTTGATGTCCACAAGAATCTGTGTGCTTCTATTAATATTTACTTTACTTTTCTGGGCACACTGAAATCCCTTCTCTTGTCTCTGAGTCTTGTCTGGGGCTCAGGTAAATTCCTTTAGTTACTCTCTCACTTGATGAATGCCATTGGCCATTTCCTCTGTTTCATTGGAAACCCAGCCTATGTTGCAACCGTCCCCTCGTCTTGCTGTTTTCCATCTTGCTGTGAGGCAGCAACTCACCATGGTGTACCGTGCCAAACACACCTGCGGTTGTGTTGTCCATGAAATCTTCCGATTGGTCTGATTGAGTCACAGATTTGTATCCCTGGTCTAGATTTCTTTGGCAGCTTTCTTCTCCTGCAATGAGATGTACTGGCACTGACATAATGAGCCTGAGGGATGCTAACTTCAGGCCCTCTGTTATAGTTTCATTTCTCACCACAGTTTCTTTTCTTCAGTATTTCTGCTCACTTGTCTTTTTGTAATCCTTGTCCACGTTCCTTCTCTCTGGGCATCAATGTTGATTACTGGTCCCATTGCTGAAATGCTTTTCTGCTTTGGTGACTGTTTTGATAACCTCTATGAGACTCCCTTCACAGATGTCTTGGTAAGTCAGTCCTCCTCAGATATACTCTCGTTGTATGAAGTACTTCTTAAAATGTGACATACTCATTGTGACTTACCGTCATGATAAATCTGGTCATGTCATTTGCTCTCTATCTTAACTGTTGTGAAAATACTATCAAGAATTTCTGGTCATTGAAAACCACAGTATCTTGTTAATTGGGACACTATGGCCACCCAGTAGTATTTGTTGAACAAATGAATAAATCCCTACTTTAGAGATTAAAGATTCAAGTTTAAAGAGGTTAATTAAGTGTTCAAGTTTCTTAAACGTATACGAATGGTTTTGACTATCAGAACACTTGCCCATTTCTTCACAGAAGAAAGAAAAGGAAATTTAAAAAGATAAGGGAAATTGGCTTAAGAGTGTGAATTCTAGCTAAGTTTTTGAGGGAACCTGAAACAAGGAGAGAAGCCTCCATCCAGCGCCTTGCAGTGTGGTAGCGGTGTGTGTCTCTGCCTTTGTCTTTATCCTTTTTGTGAGGTTTCAGTGTGTTTTGTCTCTTTTACTTCTGTGTATTCACCTTTGCCTTTCTACTTGATTAAAATGACCAGACAGCCTACACTGTCTCAGCTGGTCAAACGGATCACCTGCGTAGTGTGGGAAAGGTTGGTTTGAACCGGATTTCTGAGAGGGAAATAGAATTGACTTGATCTTATCCACAAATTATTTATTTCAGCCTATTAAAGATTCCTTCTGTATCCACAAGACTCTAGGTGGGCCAGAACTATCTGGTTCCTATTCTAAAGACTCTTTGGCATAAGGAAGGATGTGTTAAGTACTTACCTCGAAGTAGGAAATTCACTTAATATATTTATTGTTATTTTATGTCTGTGTGTTTGCCTGCATGTATTCAGGTATACCATATACACGTCCTCCTCAATTTATGCTGGAATTGTTTTCCTGGTTTTATCTTGTGCAAGGCTTCCTCTATTCGTTGCAAGTACTGTGAATTTCTGTGGGCAAAGGCTCTGTCATGTACAGAAAATACCGTTTTGATATAGACACCCATTACAACCTTTCTGCCCACTAATCTGTGGTAATTACTAAGACTTAAAGGAAGGGCTGTGATATAAAGTTAAATACTTCATAATATTTTATATTCTGAATATTTTTGTGTGCCTCAGTGTTAGTTGCTACATACTGTGGGAAGAAAGTTTATCTGCTGAGGATGAGAGATAAACTAGGGCTAAAAAGATAATAATTTAGGGGGAAATTTAGAATTGTCTTCATTTAGCAGAAAGACATTTCAGGGGTTCTCCTCTAAGGCCTATGTGTTGTTTTATATAGATTATTTACAATTCAGAGTGAAGCAATGAAGTAATCCAGGCATTTTGATCATTTCACATTCTTGCTTTTGAGAGTACAAAAGTTCTGGAATATTGACATCCAAGTATGAAGTCTATCTAAATTAACTTATAGTAAAGTTTCTACTGGTTTTCTTGAAAGTTACAGACACCAAACACACACACATACACACACACACACACACACACATGCCACAAAATTCGAGTAGGAAAGCAAAATGTTCATCTGGTACTAAAGCCTCCTGTGTTTCTTAGAAAAGACTGTTCTTGGAGCCCATTCCCTGCAGAGGAACATCTTGCTCAATCTTGATATTGGGGGGAAGGATTTGGCCCTACTTCAACTGGATATGCCAGACCACATTGACTCATTCTGGGAATCCTTACCCTCTCTGAAGAATGGTTGGAGAGATGGGGTGGGAGGAAGCATGGGGAGAACTGGGAAAAGAGGAAAGAAAGAGAATAGTGATGGGTATATTTTTTAAAATTAAATTAAAAAATGAGGGAAAAAAAAGAAATTAGGGACCCTTGTTGTAGGCGTAACTTACCCACAAGGACACCAATACCAGATAGATATTTATTAGAATATAAACCAACACTCACGGTACAGGCAACAGAGTATAATAGCACCTGAACAGGGACCAGAGTCTGCAGACGGACGGACCACGTGAGCCTCCCTCCAGCAGCCAGGAACCAGGAAGAGCGCCTCTCAGCGTCCCCGCAGCCCCTTATCAAGGGTTTGGCCACACCCCCTCCAGGAGCCCAGGACCCTGGATAAGCTTCCCTGGACCCCACCAGCTGACACCCGAATCCCACAACATCTCCCCCCTTTTTCTAACTAAGAAGGTTCTAAACTAAGACTATGTACAGTAGGAATTATTATGAGGTAGTATCTAGGAGAGGTCAAAGTATAATTGCTAATCAAAGCCTAACTTATATAAGGTACATCTAATAGTTCTAGAATATTGGTAGATAGTAGGGTGTATAGATTATTTTAAAGGGTTAATCTGGGAAAGTGAGAATCTAACACCTGAGTGTTCTTATCCAAGGGATACTAGGGTGAAAACCTTAAACATCTATTCTTCAACCTCTTCAAGACCTGAGAAGGAAGGTGAATTTGTCTGAAAGACAGAAGTACATGGAAGCAGCTACTTCCAAAATTTGGGAGAGGACAGCAACACAGCTACCTGGACAATCACCTCTGGATTTGTGTACCGTTAGAGCATCTATCGGATTGGCTATAGGCCAATGGCATCTGACAGATCTTTTCACAAGCAGAACAATTTTGAAGGGACTGTCTTATCCTGTCTAGGCAGGTTTCGTCAGTCTCCATCTATCAACTTGTTCATCCAGCTTGACATCATGTGTGTACTGTCAGCAATCAAGGTAAGGACAGTTCCTTACTCAACCGGCCATTCTCTGCCAAAAGGACAAACTCCAATGGAGTATCCTCGATGCTCGTACCATCTCGGGAAAAGAGCAGTGACACCAGGAGTCATCATGCCTCTCATGGCCGAATTTCAAATGTTAAATGCCATATTCTCTGGGTCTATGAAATGGTTGAAGATTTCTGTCTATCTATGATATTCTAACCTGTATCTGAGATGACTGGGATATGGTACCTTAAGTAATGTTGACAGTAGTTTTTATCGTCTTAAGGAATAAACCCTGTACTAAAAATTAGAATACCTATATAAGGGGTGTACAATCCCTGAACAATGACTTTTAGTATGACTATCAAACATTAGCCAGGGGTATATTACTATGTAAAGTGGCCACACCATTTTCGACATGTATATACATATATATCATCTAAACAGGTATATAAAACATCGTGTGCATATATCATAACTAGTGCAATCATACATTATATCTAGTATAGTTAAATGAAGGTAGTAATTGCATAGTATACATGACAATGATGTGCAAATATTTTAAACAAAGGTAGAAGCATACATAAAATATAGCAATTTCAAATTCAGCTTTACATAATAGTTACAGATTCAGATTTATATCGAAGTACAAGTTGCTTTGGTTACATAAAACAATCTCAGATTAAACTTTGTACCAATGTACAAATTATCACAATTAAACATATAAAATGATTTTGTATTAGTATCAATATACAGATATCTATGACAGTGCAAATTGTCTTTAGCTTAGCCCATACATTTAGCTAAAATGAAGTATAGGTAGGTAGAACAGTCTACCTTTATCTATCCTATCTATTCCCCCTCTCTTCTAAAAAAAAAAAAAAAAAAGATCTCTGATGCTATATTATAGTTTTGTCTTTTACCCAGTTTTACCCACAACCTTTGGAGCATAAAACTTATTGGGAAAGGGGGCGTAGTCGTTTATAAGGTTGCTTCCTGCTGACTTAAGGGCGATGGCATCTCTTTGGGATCCTGTAAAAGCTAAAACAATGGTTAGTTCTTAATGGGCTGACCACATACATCTATAACCATTTTTAGGATAGTGGTTAACTCCACCTGGAAACTTAATTAGCAGTGTGATCTGAAGGATAATCATAAGGAGCTATCTTGCAGCTGTTTTTGAATAATCTATTTCTTGAAAGCAAGTATTGATTGGTGCGCACCAGGTTCTTGATTTTTCTATTTTTGTCTCTGCTGTCTGTCTATCTGTCTCTTATTCTCTCTCTCTCATACTCTTTCTTCTATTTTTGTTTTTCTAGCAGGAGTTGTTCCGGTGGAGGCCCCATCTCGGTTTCAGATTCTTTGTAGATAGCTGATAGGAGGAAATGTTATTTACAGTGGAAAACTTAAGCATTGTAGAAATTCAAAAGATATTTATATCTTTCATGACTTTAGGAGACTGGAAGCAGACAGAATGAGATGTTTGAGAGGTACAGAAACAGGGAGGAACGAGGTTTAAGATGAAGTCACAGTAATATTGGTCCCTAAATATTTTGCCTTCTGTCCCACACCAGGTGGCTTTTATGATGTGAGACAGAATTTTTCATATTCCTTTACCAATATGCTTGGGTTTAGAGAGGGAGAAAGCCACAAGTTCCCAATCCAAATCCAGCCTTATAAATAGTCAAATCAGGACCTTTTTTTTTTTTTTTTTTTTTTTTTTTTTTTTTTTTTTTTGAGATGTAGACGCCAGATGTAGGCGTAACTTACCCACAAGGACACCAATACCAGATAGATATTTATTAGAATATAAACCAACACTCACGGTACAGGCAACAGAGTATAATAGCACCTGAACAGGGACCAGAGTCTGCAGACGGACGGACCACGTGAGCCTCCCTCCAGCAGCCAGGAACCAGGAAGAGCGCCTCTCAGCGTCCCCGCAGCCCCTTATCAAGGGTTTGGCCACACCCCCTCCAGGAGCCCAGGACCCTGGATAAGCTTCCCTGGACCCCACCAGCTGACACCCGAATCCCACAACATCTTGTTGTTGTCCTGGTGATACAGCCAAGTACAGATGCTCATTGATGTGAGGCACATGGGAAGCAGGTATCAGAACAACACCCTTATGAAAGCTGAAATCAGTAGATATATGTGCAGAGTTGAATGCATTAAGAATCTTACCAGGCACCTCCAAGTCACTGATTGTTGAGAGTAGTTTAGGAGTGTATGGAGAGCCTAGATGAGGAAGTCTCTCCAAGGTTTCTTATGCTCTCCTATATAGGTACACTTGTTTTCATACAATTGTCTCTGTGAGGTAGACTCAAGAAAGGAATTTATTTCTATGTTTCCATTAGGAAGGAAATGTCTATTACTCCCATCATTATAGTCTATTCTTCAGAAACAGCCATAGCTCTCAGTCCTGGAGTCTTTTGTGTTGTCTGATAAATGAAGTTTAGATCACTGAGAAGACTGGGTTGGTTAATGGACAGCCAATATACCAGATATGACATAAAATAAGGTACTCTCTAGATTCATTCATCAGGAGACTCTCAAGAGGTAGAATCAACTAGTGTGTGAGAATCTAATACATAGGCATTATTTTTCATGAGAAACTGCCCATGGAAATTCTTACAAGGCATTGTCTGTAAACTGGAGATCTTGAGGAGACTGTGATCTAAGATCAGAAGTCTGAGAGCTAGGAGGCCTATTGATGTGTTTCTTATCCTAAGTTAGACAGGTTTGCACATATTTGGGCAAAAAGCTCAAAAAATTTAGTCGTCTTCCACCTGGCTATCCTATTCATGCCCTGAGCAACTTGGATAAAGATGCCTATTAACTTTTTACTAATCTCTTCCAGAAACACCTTTATAGATCACTTTCTGTTTAACTAGTTGATCTGGACGGCTCTTCTATTCACACATCAATCAAGACTTGGGTTAAATCAGACATAGAATAAATGATAATGTATGTTCTGCTTATTTTTGTCATACATGGGAACACTGAGAACACTCATTTTATAAGTGATCATACTTGCACCTTGGCCTCGAAGGCTGGGGAGTCTGTATCCATGACCAAAAAGCTGAAGGTTTTAGAGGTAAATGAGTTAAATTTGCCAAAAAACAAAAAACAAAAACAAAAAAACAAAAAAAAACAATCAAAAAAAATCTCAGAATTCCTCAGAATTTTGCTTTAGTTTACAAACAACAGCGGTCTTTCAGCCAGTTAAGTAGGCTTTAGGGACTGCTTTTGTGTCTGGTTAATGTTTTATTTCAATGGGAAGTGGATTTCTTTCCAGTTCAACCCCATACTCCTTGGAAGTGACATACTTCCTGGACAGCACTGGGCACTCAGTGAAGGATCCAGCTCCTCTACTCATGGTCATTCAGTGTATGGAGTTTGAGGTTAGCTGTGCTTCAGAAAGACCTGCTTCAATCTTTACGAGTCTGCAGCGCAAAAGAAGGAAGAAAGTGTATAGCATAAGCGTTTGTAGGGAGTGTGGAGGACAGGCAATTTAATGAAGGACAAGAGGAAATGTTCCAGCAGAAGGGACTGAAGAGGGAGACTGTGAGTTAATGTTCTGTGAACACAGCTTCTTTCTTGGGATAAAGGTACATTGGAAACAGATAATGGTGATGATTGCCTGACACTGTAAATATAATTAATGGCTTTGATTGGTTAAGCTGGCAAATTTTATTGGTCTGTGCATGTAGCCCAGTTGTAGAGTGCAGACCTAGCAAATGTGGGGCTATTGGTTCAATCCCAAGTAGTTCAAAAAGAAAATAAAACAACCTCAGCCAGCTAGTGTGTGTGTGTGTGTGTGTGTGTGTGTGTGTGTGTGTGTGTGTGTGTGTGTGTGTATGATCACGTGCCTGTGCATATGCACAGGATACATAAAGCAGAAGCCCAAAGATAGATTCCCTGCTGTAACAACGGTGTATTATTTGCATCAGTCTGTGACAAGGCTTCATCTCTGTGCCTCTTAAAACCAGAGGGTCTTGTGCTGTCTTTTTCTCTGCTTTCCAAGAGAATAAATCTCCACTTCCCATTTCTGCAATACAAAGAGAATCATCACTTAAGCCCAATTATTCTCCTAAACCTTAGAACACAGAGCACGGATTCTGGCTTTTGCCCTGTTATTTATTGCTACCAGGCCAAGGGGATCCAGCCAAAAGAATCACACAGGTGCCAGGCCGGATTTCACTCTAAGTGGCACATGTAGTTTTGAGTACTCAGCTTGCTGTGCCCCAGGGATTTAATATGGAAATAGCCAGTTCTGGATTCCAAAAATAACCCCAAGTTTCCTGAATCAACAAGAGCTGCTGCTTGTCAAGATCCAAGAGATGCTAACTCTGTATAGGTAAGGCCACCTAAGTATTCATTTGAGTGTCTGGAATTAAATCCACATTGAATGGTGTTTATACCATATTTCTTTAAGAAGGAATTATTTTTGTTTTCTTGTACCAAATTGTGTTTGTTTGTTTATTTATTCTGTACTGTAGAGCCTCAGATGTAAATCAGTTTGGGGCATGTTTATGAGAACATCTAGAGTTCTGGTGATGATAGGTGAGTCAGGAGTTTGCTCTCCAGTGGATGTAAACAGGACAATCTTGAGTGTGCCATATGGACACCATGATAGTTTTAAAAGGCTCCTGACTTTTCCTGAATAGTATAGGAATTACGTGAGTTAATGGGAATTCAAGTCATTACTTGGCATAGAATAAGTACACAGCTGCTGGAGGTACTTTATTAATCATGTTTAGCCTCATATTTGTTTGTGTAGACTCTGCATATGATGTAATTCATATTTTAACAAATAGAATGCCCAGGAAGGTTAAGTCTGAAATTAGGGGGTACAAGAAGATGAAGCATACCTTCCAGACTTCCTAGAAAGGATGGCCATGGTGGGGAGAATCCTTCAAATTACCTGGTGATAATGACTTGCTCATCTTTGCATCTTCAGGATTTAGCATAGTGCTTGGCACACCACATAGGGTTGGGCCAGCATTCGAGTAAGTAGAACTTCACTGCAGAAACAAAGACAATTGGGATCAGTGCTCTAGACCTACTCCATTCTCGACAGGGATTTGAAATTTATGCAGCGGTCAAGTATGCAAATTCAAAACCAGGCTTTCATTTATTTTCTCTGCTAAATTACTCTAAGGATTGCCTTCTGACATTTGCTGAATTTATGCCAGTTGTGAGGATAATTGGAGTCACCGAAGCCCTTTTAACAATAAGGGAAGACTGCAAGTCAGTTCTTACTGCTTACTACAAATATTTCTCACCGCTCTCAACCATTCCTGGAAGCCAGGCTTTCTTTAGAGCATGCCCTCCCTCTTTCTCTGGCCCTCCAGGCTGAAGCTTGCCTGAAAAGGACATTCTCTCCAGCTTTCCCCCTGGAGTAAGAAGTTGAACTTGAACTTTCCCTTTTGAATGTTTCTATCAGGATGATGTTTTGGGAAGGAAAGTGTTGTACTTTAAAGCCATTCTACCCTCGTTTGCAGAATAAGAATCTACAGTTTAAGGGGATTATTTGAACAGTAGTCAAGCCTTAGACTTGTGTATTTATTCTTTTAAATATCTTTAATTAAAAATGAAATAGGTACTTATATTTACGTATTTGGTGTCTGAGTGTCTCACCATGTCTTAAGATGTGCATTTATAGCATGTGAAATAAGTTCATACTTTATGAAGTCCTGTGAAATGCATCCACTGAAGGCTGGCTTCCTTCCTATCTAGCACATTAAACAAATGAAATTCTCAGGCTTTTCTTATGGCCCTATTCTTTTGGTGAATACATTGGACTATTTAGTTACTTTAGAAAGAAGTTGGGAATAATACACTATTTGTCCTATCAAGCATTTTTGGAATATATATTACAAGATTTCATCTTATTTCATTATAAAATCTCCTAATATACATTATGGTGTTATTAAGGAAGAGAAATACAACATGGCTCATGTATTTTTTTTAATTTAGTATTAAACAACCATTCTTTTTTTTGAATTATATTTCATTCTTCTCCCATGCATTATATCCCAACTTCAGATTCTATTCTCTTCACTCCTGCCAGCCCATCCCACACAGCCCCTCTCTCCCAGACCAGCCCTCCTCCATTTCCCAAAAAATGCCTCCCATGGATATCAACTGACCATGGCATAAAAAGTTACAATAAGGCTAGGCATAAGCCCTCATATCAAGGCTGGATGAAGCAACCCTGTAGGAGGAAAAGAGTCCCAAGAGAAGGCTAAAGAGTCAGAGACATCATCTACTTTCACCGTTAGGAGTCCCACAAGAACACCAAGCTACACAACAGTTACATATATGCAGAGAACCTAGATTCGACCCATAGAGAGCCCATGATTGTTGCTTGAGTCTTTGTTGAGCCCCTACGAGCCTTGCTTAGCTGATTTTGCAGGTCATGGTCTCTTGATGTTCTCAACTCCTCTGGCTCCCACAATATTTTCTACCCCTTAGTCCCAGGAAGGGGGAATAGAATGGATTTTGTGGGTAAACTGGGGACAGAGAAGGACGGGAACAGGAGGGATCGAATTGAGGAGAGGAAATATGGAAGAAGAGAGTAAAGAAGTAAGAACCATTCTTAAGATATGCTTTGTAGTTTTCTAGAGTAAGTTTTACCCCCGATTCAGTGGCAAGAAGGTGTGTGTGTGTGTGTGTGTGTGTGTGTGTGTGTGTGTGTGTGTGTGTGTGGTGTTTTGTACACCCCACTGTGGGGTTTCTCAGAATAAAGGGGAAAGAAATGCCAATGTGCATGAGATTCATTTAATAAGCACATAGATACTTCCATAACCAACTAAAACAAGAAACAAAAGAAAATATTTAAATTCTGAGCTGTAGGTTAGTAAAGAAAATTAAGCTTCTTAGTCATCATTTATACTAGTTCTTTGTGAGTTTTTTTATTTTAAGTGGTTTTTGTCTCTTTTTTCTTTTACTTTTTAAAATTATGATCCAGTGTGCTGCATGCCAGATGGCTTTTAGAAACATTTCCGACACTCAACCCACATAAATCTGTTTGGGTTGTATGGATATGCCATTTGGTGAACAATATGTCTGAAATACATTTAAAACATTAGGAGGCTTATTCTTTCAGAACTGTGCTTTTTTCTATTGTGCTGATATTAAAGGATACAGTAATATGCATGCTTTATAAAATATAAACATTTAAGACCTCAACATACAAAAGACTCTAGTATATTAGTGTGTCCCCCTCCCATTATAATGTGTAAGTACAGGTACATTCAACCATCTATGGACATACTGAGGCCAGAAATCGACATGTTGGGATATTTTCTCCTATTGTTGTTCGTTGAATAGGGCTCTCTCATCAAACTTGCAACTTGCAATTTCAGTTACAGTGATCATTCATGAACCCTTAGGATTTGCCTTTCTCATCCAAGGCAGTAGGGTTACAAGGACAAACAAGCCTACTAAGCTTTTTATATGGTTCTGGGGAATTGAAATTAGGTCTTTATGCTTGTCGACA
Source organism: Phyllotis vaccarum (assembly GCA_033318265.1). NCBI lineage: Eukaryota > Metazoa > Chordata > Mammalia > Rodentia > Cricetidae > Phyllotis > Phyllotis vaccarum. Next base: position 18,240,886 of record JARWLC010000012.1, on the reverse strand, counting down.
GAAAACACTTTACCCACTGAGCCATCTCTATTCCTCTATCTCATTTTAAAAAATAAAGATAAAGTTTTGTAATAATAAGTAACCTAACACTTATAGACGTTTCTAATATGCCACTATTAAAATAAACACAGTTTTTTTTAGAGCAAAAAAGCAGTATGTGATCTTTCTCACTAAAGTGAGTGACGGTTGGCTGTGGTTTCCTTTCTTCCTGATATAGTTTTTTGTGCCATGAAACTATGATTAACCTGTTCTCTTAAAATTTTGGTCATGTGTCTATAAAGAAAATATGTATCGAAGTCCAAACTGTTTCTAACACAGCATGTTGGTTTTGCAGTCAGCACATGAGACTGAGAGAGGAAACACTCAAGTGCACAGAAGCCTTCTCCATTCGTCCACACTAGCGTGTGGTTTGCTTATCAGTATTTATAAAAGAAGAGAATAGAAAATATGGTCTTTGTTGGAGCCCCTCTAAGTCATGTTGTATTCGTCAGGGTTCTCCAGAGAAATAGAACCAAAAGGATTTTTTTTTTCCTTGTAGAGACACACAAAGAGATTTATTATAAGAAATTGGCTCATGAAATTATGGAAGCTGACAAGTCCCAAGATCTGTTGTTGGCAAACTAGAGACACAGGAGAGCCAATGGTTTGTTCCAGTATGAAGGCTGGCAGGCTCAAGACCTCACATTTTAGTTCAAGCTCAAGGGCATGAAAGAACTGATAGCTAACTCCAATCATTTGTGCAAGAGGAAATTTATGTTATTAATAAGATGCTCATTCTTTTTGTTCTCCTAAACTCTAACTACCTGGATGAGGCTCATCCACATCATGAAGGACAATTAGCTTTATACAATCTATAAGTTCAAATGCTAGCTTTTTCAGTTATGGCCAGTCTCTAGGTCTCCAAAATCCATGTTCCCTTATAAAGACTAGTCCTTTCTTCAAAAAGTTTTGTATTATGTTAATTTAATTAAACAATATCTTGTCCATCCCCAACCCTCTATCTAGGACATATGACCTTCTTAGCCATATTGGGTTTTTTTTGTTTTTTTTTGAATCAGATTATAGTACCAGCAATGGACTTCCCCTTGTGGATCAGGCCTCAGATTTGCCAATCAGGGAGTATTGGTTACACCAATAAGAGTTTTGCCGTTTTTGTACAAGTGAGCACATCTTTCCTGGCAGATTGCTATTGAATTTCATAGGGTCCACAGCTGAATAAGACTCTTGATACTGTTTTCCTCCCAGAAACCTGCCTATCACCTTCGGTCACCATGAATGCTAGCCAGCAGGAAGACGTTCCTGACTCAGTTCGTTTGGTTTCTCTGTATCTTTTAATGAAGAATGTGTGTCTTCAGCAGGAGGGTCTCATGTCCAGTTCTGGTGGGCAACCAAAAGGAACAGCAAGAGTCTGTATTGTTTGGGGGCCTCTGAGACCTTCTTGACCAACTCATATGGAGGTATCTCCCATCTGGTACTGGGATTTTGTTTAGTACCAGATGACTTCTCAAAGCAGCATTAGTCAGATTACTCAGCCACTTAAAGTTAATCTCTCTCCCTCTCCTTACTTGTTCCTTTAGTTGTGTTTTAAGATAAGATAGTAGTAGGCTTCCATTATTGCTTTTTCGTGTACCACCAGTTCTCGGTCACTCTCGCCTCTGCCACCTCTTCTTTCCCCAACTCCATTTAAAACTTTCTATACCCAACATTTGCCACTCTATCCATTCACTTTATTTTCTGTGTTCTGCTATTCCACTCTCTTAAGAATACTTATAAATGTCATTTTAAAAATTTCATTGCTTCTATATCTTCTCTTGCACGCACACGCGCGCGCACGCGCGCACACACACACACACACACATACACACACACAATCTAAACACTTCAATAACATCTTCAACAAATGGTGCCAGGAAACCTGGAGAGAAACAAATAGAAGATAGCATCAGATCCTTCTTTCATTCTGGTTTTTCTTTTTTAAATTTTTTCCTTTGGTCCATTAATTATTTTTTAGATATGTTTTAATGAAAATATAATTAAAACACCTTTTTCCTTTTCCATTTTCCATGTCTTTCCATGTCTCCTTTTAGCCTTTTTCATGCACCCTTCCTTCCAAACCTCCCGTATCCCCCATTCTCAAAATTATAGTCTCTTTTTCTTTAATTATTCTCTCTCTCTTCTCTTTTACACATATACATTCAAACACAACACATATATATTTTTGCACAAATATATAAATAAAACTTGCTGAGCGCATTTTTGTTGTTTGTGTTTATATGGCTTCAGAACTGAAAGCTGACTGTATAACCTACTGGGGACTCACCTTTGGGACAGGTTAATTCTCTTCCTCTTGGCAGTCATCACTTGCCTGTAGTTCTTTGTCTAGGGGCAGAGCCCTCTGAGAAATCTTGCCTTCTGTGCATACCTACTGTCTACTCACACTGCTATTGTTCAGGTCTTGTTTATGCAGCCATTTCTAAGAGAGAAAACAGTATGAGAGCAGACTTCCCAGCATTCTGATTCTTGCAATATTTTGTTTCCGTTTCTGTGGTATTTTCTGAACCATAGATTCAGGAACTGTGCTATCGATATATCCACTGGAGCTTGACAAACCACCATCCATTGATCTCTGCATGTTCCCAGTTGTGGTTTTCTGTAATAGTCCCCACTTGCTGTTAAAGGGAAGTTTATTTTATGGGGGTGACAGATACATTTAGCTGTATTTATAAGAATAAGAATGAACTTAGGAATTATACTGGTGTAGCAAAATGATGATATGAGATTGTCTTCTGAGACCTATGACCTCATTAGCCCCCAGTAGCCTTAAGTCCAATTAGGCTACTATTGTACCTTTGGGGATATCTTATCATGCTTGTCATTGTTGTGGTTCATAAGAGTTAAATTTGTATGGGACAGTTTTTTGCTTCTTTCTCTTGTCCACCTTGTATAGTACGTTCTAGTATTATGGGAGCTATATTACAGGGTCAAGACTCTGTTTAGATCCAGTTTAGTCTTCTGAGTCTTATGGCCTAAGTGTTCAGTGTCTTTAGCAATAAAGATTTACCATCAATCTCTTGAGAGGTCACCAAGGTCAACAGTAGTAACCTATATTGTTTTTGGAATCACTTGTACTACTCTGACCAAGCACTTAAAAAAAAAAAGGCATAGGCCTTCTGAACATCAGTATGGAGAACCATAAAAAAACTAAAAAGAATCCTACAATATCACCCAGCTTTCCCACATTTTGGAATCTGCCCAAAGGGCTCAACATTTTACTCCACAGATACTTGCTTCAGGAATGTTCATTGCCACCCTTTTTGCAATAGCTAGAAAGTGGAAACAACCTAGCTGTTCTTCAACACATGAATGGATAATGAAAATGTGAATATGTTTATTTAATTAGGTACTATTCTGCTGTATATAAAAATGAGATTATGAAATTTGTAGATAAATAAATATTCTAGAAAAGTCTATATTTGGTGTGGTATAGCAACGGGAACTGCCAATCCAGCAGTGAGGAAGCCCATAGAATTGGAGAAAAATCTTTACAGTTATATTCATTTGAAGCAGGATTAGTGTCTACAATTACAGTCTACAATGTACAAAGAACTAAAATCAACAACAAAAACCTGCCCCAAAGTCAAGAAACCAATAATCCAACTACAGATGCACCATGGAACTGAACAGAGAACTCCTAATTGAAGTCATCCAACTCACTAACAAATCTTTAAAATTTTTCAGAATCCTCAGCTATTGGAGGAATATACTTGTTTAAAAGGACTTTAAGAGTACATCTCACTCAGTCAGAATGGGCATTAAGAATGTAAATGACAATTAATGCTCATGCATATATGGGGAAAGGAAACGTTTGCACACTGTTGGAGGAAGTATAACTAGTGGACCTACTTTGAAAAGAGTCTGGAGATTTTTGTTGTTGTTTTAATCCGGTAATGTAATTGCCACATAACCAAGCAATACCATTCTGCAATATATTCTAATAACTCTTTATCCCACTATAAAGATGCTTGAATATCAAGTTTATCATTATTATAGACACATTAGCTATGAAATGTGAACAACTGAGATGATTTTTTTTTTTTTTTTTACACAGTAGAATTTTATTCAGCTGTCAGTATGAAATTTGCAGATAAATAGAACTGGTAAAAGTGAAATAATACAGGCCCATGAAGACAAGTGTCACATGTTCTCTGTAGTATGTGGGTTCTATCTTCATAAATGTTTTATGGTTTTGGAACAGTAGCATGAGCTGCACACTATTGTGTCAACAGAAAACGTATGTGGGAATTTGACCTATATGGGAGCCTTTGTAATAAAAGTGACTACTACTTCAGTAATAAGTGAACTGTCCTCATTTTATTTAGAGAAGTCACTTAGAAATACCAAGCAAGAATTGAATAGCTTCCTATGAGTCTATCCATGGGAACTTATTCTAGTTAACTCGAATAATTGCCGTATGTGTTGCTTTGAGCTGGTGTGCTAACATAGCTGTAACTCAGGGCAAATATTTTGGGTTAAAAGCCCCATTTAAAAAAAACAAAAACAAAATAGGAACATGAATTTTGGGAACTAAGCACTATTTAAGACTCTTTTTTGTAAGTTTTATTTTAGGACAGAGTTTCTCTATATAGTCCTGGCTGTCCTGTTATTCACTTCATAGACCAGACAGGCCTTGAACTTGGAGATCTTCCTGCTTCTGCCCACCCCCCCCAGTGCTGTACTGGGATTAAGGGTGTGTGCCACCATGTCTGGCCTTTTTTTTTTTTCTTTGTAAACCATGTGCTTGCCTGGTGCCATTGAAGTTCAGAAGAGGGTGTTATATGTCCTGAAACTGGAGTTAATGGACAGTTGTGAGCTACCACGTGAGTGTGAAAAGTTGAACCCAGGTCCTCTGCAAGACCAATAAGTGCTCTTAATCTCCAAGGCATCTCTCCAGCCTTATTGCAAGTTTTATAAAGTATAACAAAGGTTTAAGAAACATGGTACAGATGAGTAAGTATTACAAGCTTTTGAAAATTCAAAGCTACTTTCCTATAGTCTCCAGAGGGGATCAGATAGTGTAGGCATCTTAGCTTGGATCTTGTGAAATGCAAGGCCCAGTATTTTATTTCCTTTCTTAACTTCTCTCTGGTGCCTTGTTATTCTCTTGGTGCCTTGTGGGTCATTATGTTGTAGTTATACCTGTAGAAAAGTTCTCAATGATTTTATCCCTACATCTTTTGTCTTTCCGAAGTTAGTGAGTTGTGTAGCCTCTGTCCAGTGTAGAATCTGGAAGAATAATGACATTTTTTTTTTTTTTAAACCAAAGGATAGCATCTACTGATGAACTGCCTTCTAGGATATTGCTACACTCAAAGCTTTGTGCCAGCAGCCCTGGCAGGACACCAACACACTTAATTTTGACTACTCCGCAGCTCATCTGCTTCATTTGGGGGCATACTTTCCTGCAGGCCAAGAGACATTTTTAGACGTATTTCATTTATATTTGGGCAAGCCACCTAATTTTCCTGGCTTCAGTTTCTCAGTATGTTAAGATGAACGAGTTTAATTCAATACTCACCAACTTCCCTTCTAATCCAATTTTATGATTTTGTGGATAATTAATGACTGTCTTATTTCTACATTTTTATATATTAATAAGATTTAATAATATAAACTAGATTTGTGTCTCTCACCCAACTATGTAGTGGAATATTGATTTTTTTTTTTAAGATTTCCATTTTCTTGCTTTTATTCTCTTTACAGCAAAACAATGTGAGTTGGACTGACTTAGTAATCAGAAGGCACAGATGTCTTGCAGGACAATATACATTGCCTGTTTCTTAAAGAACTCAGATGGTTTCAGAAGGGCTTTGCCCTTCTCTTAAGCTTCTCTGTGATGTCAGTGGAATTATGGTTTTCTGCTAAGCGTATGGTATGTAAATTCAGGTAAACGAGGTGGCAGAGCTACAACTATATAACTCTGCTTCTGGTACCAACCTCAACTGCCACCTTCTGTAGCATCACTGGTTTTGCTAACTCGAAAGCTACTTCACAGTGTCATTATCTACTACTCTCTGAAACACCTTGGCCCAGGATCGAGTTACCAGTTGCTCCAAATCTGCCTGTAACTTTGTGGTTTCTTGTTTTTTTGAGCTTCTGATTTGTAGTTGTATTTTCAGTTTTACAAAATACAATTTTCAAATATCATTAATCTTAGAAGCCCTAATATCTGTTTCTCACAATCAGATCCAAATCACCAAATAAACTTAAAATGATAAAACTTAACTAAGTCTTTGATTCTTCCACTTAAAACAATTTTTTCCTTCCTTCCTCCCTCCCTCCTTTCCTTCCTTCCTTCCTTCCTTCCTTCCTTCCTTCCTTCCTTCCTTCCTTCCTTCCTTCCTTCCTTCTTTCCTTCCTTCCTCTCTCCCTCCTTCCCTCCTTCCTTTCTTCCTTCCTTCCTTTTCTTATTTTTGTTTGTTTGTCTTTCCAAACAATGCTGAGTAGAAGTCTTGAACTTAGCCATTATTTCTTTAATAATATTTATAAAAGAAGAAACTTTTTCTGGGGAGGAAACTCTAAGATCTCTGACCTTTAACCTCTTCATCTCTGGATTCCTAGAAAACAAAAAAGTGTAGAAGGTCTGAACCAGAGAGTATTTTATTTCAATATAGTTTTCAAGTGGGATATGAGAATGAGATCTGAATATAATAGTTCTCCCCTTCTCATATGTTGCAAATGGGATGTTTTTTTAACAGGTTACACACGGGAGCTTTCAGCAGAAGTATTTTTATGACTTGGGAGAAGGTGGCTGTGCATGGGTATGCAATTACCCTGGGGTTATCTCCATGGTATTGTGATGAGTGCTTCAAGCCTTCTGTTTGAGAGCACTCTTCTACATGTAGATTTGTGCTCAATCTTACTACAAATGGATGAGCAGCATGGTGACAGTACAAGAGGCCAGAAGAGAACTTTAGTAAATATGTCATGTGGCATAGAGATAATAAGACCATGAAAAACCAGCCTATAGCACTCTCTTGCCCAGTATAACATATTGTGGAAACCTGAATTCTGTGCAAAATGTCCAGTTTTTTATATATGTAACTCTTTTTATTTGTATTTACATATATCATGTACTTACATGTGTGCTCACATGTAGGTGAACACATATGTTTGGTGTATGTAGATGGGCATACCTGTAGAGATCAGGGGTGGGTATTGTTTTCCTAAACTGGTATCCACTTTATATAGAGAGAAAGTCTTTTGCTGAGTGCAGAGCTCTTCTATTCAGATACTATGGTGATGCTGTTTAAATAATTATTTAAAATTAATTCCTTGAGCTACTCAAAATCAACTAGTGTGTTCAATTTCTTTTGACTTGGACACCAAAGGTATTGGGGACATCTGGATGTTTTAAGTAATGTCTACTTAAGTTTGGCATAAACAGTCATGCTGAAATTTTGCTTATTTTTTTTTGTTGCTATTTACTTTTGAAAGCTTCAATGATAATGTTTACTTATCAATAAGGAAGACCATAGAGGTAAAATACTTTCTGGTTGGTACCTTCAGATGTGACGTGCAAAAATGTCATGCTGGTGTTAAGAAGAGCTTCAGCAGACATGCCAGCAGTGGCCCCTATTATGACAGCTTGGAGTAACTTACTGAAATATGAAGTACAAGTGACAGCAAGTTTTTTAGTCATTGGCATTGTCTTTAACACTGGAAAAACAAATTATATCTAAAATGTGGCTGATCAGAGGCATATGAGTCACAGGGATGTAGGAATCTGGGGATATTGCTCTAGTTGTAGGCCTTGAGGAAGCCAGATTGTCCCCTCTCACGATGGTTGTATACTGATCTACATTGGGTCATAAAGCATGTGCTTACAAGTTGTCTAAGTAGAAGGCATGGAGATTGACACCTGTAATAATTCACTCTCTCCCTTGATGCCTGTCACAAAGTAGTGTGAGCTAACCCATACCCAATCTACTTCAGTGCACCCCTGTGTCATGTTCATTTTGTGGTATTTCCCACTATTAATGGACCTTTTCTTGATTTTTAGTAACTCAGATTTACATTTTCAAACATGGAACTTTTCTTTCTTTGATAAGGATCAGGAAGAGATGCAGAGAATCTGTCTCCCTGGGTCCAGATAAAGCCCCCTGAAGTCCAAATTCATGAGGAAACCTCACTAGTCTTCTCTTTCTCAAACCTGTAACCCCGGGCACACCTCTGTCTTTTTACTTTGGTACTTAGAGAAAATATTTGTCTTCCGTAATTGATTGTGAAATCTTTGAAGAGCGACAGCTCAATGTTATTTGTCTTTAATTCTAAGGCTCAGTGAGCATCATAGCAGCTCAATAAATGTTTACTCAATTGGATGGAGTGTCTCTGAGCTCTTCATGTTTTGGAGTCTCTGGAGAATATAAAATATATTAATGTCCTTACAGAAGGACATGAATTCCCATCAGCTCTGACTTGAGAGGCATATTGAGCAGGCAGTGAGAAGAATCATAGGAAAAAGTTTCAAATCAAGGTCCTAATATCGCCAATTAGATGGTCAGGGTATCTAAGAAAATACGTTACTTATTTGTTTGTGAGAATGTCATGCATGAGTGTTGTATTTATAATGAAGTGATAGCTTTAATAGAAAGGATGGCTGTAACAGGACTTCAGTAATGGTGATATGGGCTGAGGAGGGGTTTTATACAGACCATTCCTTAGGGCTGCAAAGGGGACCTGGAAAGCACTGTCCTTATATTCTGGAGCTTTCTGTTTTTGTCTTTCTTTTTCCACAAAGCAAATGGTTTTGTACAGGCAGTGACTTCTGCCCAAGAAAAATAAGTCAGTGCCTTTTGTTTGGTGACCCGTTGCTCACTTCTTCAGATGGCCAGCTTTATTTAGCCAGTACTAGAGAGTAGCTGTAAGCCTTGGGTGTCTATAAGCAATCAGGGCACAGTACATAGTGCAGATTAATAGCTGAGCCTCTGGTCCTTGATGTACATCCTCAAAAATGTAGGTCAGTATTAACAAATGTCTCTGCTACTCTTCCAATTTGTTACTTAGTGACCACTAAAATGTTACATAGGAAACATTGGGTCATGCGCATATATCACAGCATTGATCCTATATTGGATGTCGTGGCCATCATTTCTTGACTTTTAGGAAAAATATTCAAGACATCTAAATGTAATTTTTTTTCTGAAATCTATTCATAGCTTTTTATTGTCTGTATCAGTCATTTTTTTTTAATTACAAATACTTGACAACTCTCCTAGATACAATAACCCAATAATATCTATCTTTAAATTCAGAGAGATTTTGCAAACATATAAGCTATGCAAACCTTTTTGATGACATTAAATGGCTCTTTTCTACAAATGCATGGGGATTAAATAGATTTTGACAACAGAAGTACTTATTGAGCAAGAATTTACTGGGCTCCATAAAATAATCCAGGTTCAATTAAATATTTACCAATAAAAGATAAAGGTGGAACAAATTTAAGCCTTAGCTTTCTTTGCATTTATAGATCATTGTTTTACGTAGAAATGTATTCCAAGCACTGTAGTTCTGGAGCTCATGTTTCGTATATCTTAGTCCTACAGAGTTATCATCTTTGTAGCCATTTATGATTGTTTCCATTCCCCTTAAATTCAGCACATCTATGTCAGTAGTCTTGTTGAAACTGTTATCTGCTTCCCAGTATTTCTTATTTATTTCTTGTATCTTCTGGACCTCTACTGAAAAGATACAGTGGTAGGGCTAATAAAGTTATGCTATAAATCTACATACTTCGACCAATTTTAAGTCAATCAAATCTGTAATTATATCCAAATTAAAAGTTTTGAAAGAAATGTGTTTGTACTCCAAGAATCATTGAAGGTAGGGCAAAGAAGAATCTGAAGGGTGTATAAGATCTAATCAAAACAAAGAAGAGTTCACGATGTAGGAGACAGACAGACCTGTGAGGAAAACAGGCATACAATTGTTTGTGACTTTTTTGGAGATGATAGATCTTGCCAATGAATTCTGTATCTAGTATCAAACACAAGCCTTAGAAACATTTTCAGTAAAGTGGATGCATTGATAGTTCTGGTGTATATTGCATGTTCTCTACAGGACCATGTGCTGAAGGTTTAGTTTCCAAGATGCTATGGGGGAACTGTGGTAGGTGAGGCTTCATGGTAGCTACCTAGGAATAATGTGGGGTCAAGATGCATTGTGGGATCTGCTCTCTTTAGCTTTCTGGCCATGTACTAGGTGATTTATCTCTTACCCACAATAGTGTGATGCTTCATCACAGGCCAAAGTAACGGTACCCACCAATGGTAAGCTGTAACTTGCAAAACTATGAGCCAGGACATTTTCTCTCTAGAAGTCACATTGTCTCATGTGTCTTTTTTATAGAAGTAGAAGGATAATTATGAAAGGTAATTGGTTTTGAAAAGTAGAAATATTGATTTTACCTATGAAGTAAGACCTTTGAATTTGGTTTATAAAAAGTTTATATAAGTTTAGAGGCACAAACTAGAGAGAGCCTATAAGGATTCTATAACTGCCACATTTTAGCAGGCAGTCTTGATGGATGCTTAGAAATTCAGAATCCTGATAGCAATGTAGGTGATAAGGCAATGTTGACTGTATTTCTGATGTAAAGGAAGACTTTAGGGGCCATTTTTTTGTTATAACATAAAAGAGAATTTGGATATACTTTCCTAAGCCCTTTTCCTTTGTACAAGATTAAGCTTAAAGATGGAAAGGTAGTTTTACCATACAGAGAGATTTTTTATGCAAAATACACTCAGATTTCAGTATGAGCTAAACAGCTGCGTTTAGCCAAATTTAGAGTGAGATTTAGGATCAAATAGTAACTCACACAGCTGAAAGAATAGGAAATCTATATATTGGTCATAAAAGAAACATATTTAGGGGTACAACTAAGAAGGTGTCCTTGACAGTGTTGATAGAAAACACAGAGAAACCCACATTGTGCTAGCTCAGGAACTATAGGAATGATTTCTTCTTGAGGACATTCATGAGTTGTAAATTCACTACTATCACATGCTCAAAAGTATGGAATTGCAGATTTGTTTTAAAGATCAGAAGAAAATGCTTCAGAAAATATTTCTTTCATAAAAAAAGAGTCTTTGATGAAGAACGAGAGCTACACTTATCTGTAGATTAAAGTTATATTCGTAGAATAGAGAACTATTTAAGAAAATGACAATACTAGGTTCTTCTCTAAGTTACATAACCTTTCCAGCTGTGGATAGTTGGCTAGTTTATTGTATTAGGCATGGATTCTCTCTTCTTGAGAAGGCTTTCAAGTCCAATCAGACAGCTAATGGCCACCTCTAAGGTAGAGTGACACTATTCCACCATTGGGGATATCTTGCTAGGCCAATCATCATTGTGGTTGATATTGTTTACAGTGGGTAGAACTATTGATTGCTTTTATTACTTAGCAGCTTGCAGAGCACCTTTTGATACTTTAGAGGCTCATCATCTGGCAGAAAGCTTCTAGGTCAGTTCTAGCTTTATTTTTCCAATTCCTGAGTTGGAAGCATGTGCTATTCTCAAAAACTGGGTCTTACCTCCAAGTTCTAGGAGGTAACAGAGAACAATGGAAATAGCCTATATTGTTTGGGAAGTCTTTTGGACACTTTCATTCAACAAGTCAAAAGAATGTGTCCCATACCTGGCAGTGGAGATTTTGTTAGTTATAAATCCTGGGATAAGCATTATTACCCCATGTGGTGTAACTCCATTTAAGCACATTGTCATCTATATCCAATCCTTATCCACATACATTGATATACTTATATTAATCTCTTCATAAAAACTATTCACCTTTTGAAGAGTAACATCACCACTATTAAGAACATGGTAGACGAGGTTACTTCAGCACATCCAATGGGGAATTAGGCAGGTAGTAAAACCAGCATGAAAAAAGGTCAGATGTAGACAATTTTCAGACTAAACACACAGAGATGTATATGAAATAGGCAATTCTGAGGACACTGTGGTAAAGAAAAAAAAAGTACAAGACTACAGATTTTATTGTCCTTACACTTCAGATTATGTCAGATATTGTAGATGTTGATAGCACCCTTAAGTATCCATTAGAAGTGTTCCTGTGGAGGTTCCAGGAAGCCAAGATATCATGTAGAAATGACATTAAGTTTTACGCTTTCTCTTTTCCCTCTAATCTCTTAATGGATTTGAGTTTATTATTATTTTCAAGTGAAGCTTTGTTCTTTTCAGAAATGCTAAGTGGTACTCTCACCCTCCAATATCTTATTCTTAAACATGGCCTTTCTTAGATTCTATGAATGGATGTCTCATTGTATTAGTCCTTGGTTTCTATAATGACATTTCTTCTCTTATTGTTTTTATATTCAGAAATTGCATTGTTTCATATCTCTGTATACAAAGTCCCTGTGATCTTTCTGATCTAATTAGAAGGCTTTTTTTTTAAAGTCAGAATATTCAAATGCTTATGTAATTGGTCAGGGTGTGAACTTGGTTGTAAAAAAAGCACCTCAGATCTTTTAAATCATTTAACTTTTAAAATGACTAGTCTATATGTCTTCATTGGGTCCCCAACATCCCTAACATGATGACATCCATATTTTTTGTCTTTGTTTTCTACACCTTAAATCATGGAAACTATATAATATAGATATAATGAATACATTAGTAATTTATTTTTCTTAAATTTATTATTTGGATTTTCTTAGATTCCTGATTATTCTATGCGTCTATTAAATATTTTCCCTTTTTTATATTTTTTCCTGTTTATAGTTTCTAAAGATGTTATTCATTTGAATATTTGTCAAATATTTTGCATATATAGTCTCTCTTAAACCCCTGCATTAAAATAGAAAATATACCCTGTAGAAAAGATTCTTCAGAACCACTATGTGAAAGAGGGAGATTGTTTTACTGTGAGAGAAGGAGGTGCCTAGTACATTACTTTTGTGGTTCGAATAGGAAATGTCCTTCTTAAGCTCATGTATTTGTATACGTGATTACCATTTGGTGGGAGTTTTGGGGAGGTTGTGGAATTTTTAAGATTTGGAGCCTTTTTATGCAAATTAAGTACATCACTGGAAGCAGGCTTTAGGAGTTTATAAGCCTCACTACCCACCCAGTTTTCTCTCTCTGCTTCTTCTGAATGGTTGAGATGTGAGCTCCTAGTTTTGTATTACACTGCTGTGATGCTCTCCTTTATCCTCCATTATGCACACCTATCCTCTGGAACTGTAAGTTAGAATAAATTCTACCTTAAGTTGCTTTTGATCATGGTATTTTATTACAGAAAAGTAACTAATTCAGAGATTTGGGCCAAGAAGTGGGAAGGTTGCTGTGAAGAACCTGACCATGTTGGTTTTTTTTTTTTTTTTTTTTTTTTTTTGAGATTTGTAGACAACTTTGGGAGTCTGGACTTAAAAATTCCTCCAGATGATACAAGCTGAGCTTAAGGGGCCATTATGTTGGGAGTTTAGAAGATAATGCACAGAGTTCTGTGAATGATGAAGACCCAGCTCTTTTTGGAGGGAAGCAAACACTTCGTTAGTGATTGAAAATACATTATGTGATGTATTAGCACAGAATCTGCCTGTTTTCTGTTTATATCCTGAGAATTTATGTGAAGTTGAATTAAAAAGTAATGGATGAATTACTTTGGTAGAAGAAATTCCAAAATAGCATAACCTGAGTCTGGGACATAGTTATTACTGATTGCTCTTATACAGATATACAATTAAAAGGAGCAAGTGTGGCAGAAAGGAATACTAAATATGGAGTGCAAAGCAGTAAAAACTAGGAACCTTAAGTTTCCTCCACCATATATGCTAAAGCAGGGGCAGGAATTGCCCAGGAGATTAAACAGAGGCTTCCTGTTCAGCATGGGATCAAGACTCTACCAAGCTACATTTCCAATTTGTGAGAGGAAAAGGCATCAGGAATTTTCTGCTAATTGAAAACTGCATACAAAACCTGTTGCAAATGTAGTCAATGTTGGCCAGGATCAATAATAAATTGGCAGCCATGTTTGGCCGAGTTGTCTGTGTGGTACTGGATTTGGAGACATAAGAGATAGATGATTATTCTTGGGGAGAAATCATGGAATATTTTCATAAGTAAGGGCCACTGGATCCAGGCAGTATGTGCAGAAGAGTTTTTGAGCAAAGGCCATTGGGGTAGAGGGTGGTCATTGAGTAAAGGCATGAAAGTGCAGTGGAAACCCCAAGATATCAGAGATGCCAGAGATGTATCCTGTGGGCCATCTGCAAAGGAAAGCTACATACAGGGAGTGGCGCCAGCCCAAGAAAAGACATATATATATATATATACATCAAAGATGAATAACAGCATCATCTAAGCCCTTTGAAATTTTACATATCAGACACAGCTGCAGGTTCGATACTTATTCTTCTAGGTTTTGGTCTTGGTTTGGTGCCACATCTTTTCATTCAGCTCATCTTCTCCTTTTTAGGAATGCAAACTTATATTCTGTGACGTCATGTCTTTGAAGCACATGCTTTATTTTTTCTTTTGCTGGGGTTCACAGCTTCAGAGTTGTCTTGGGTCAGAGAACTGACTTTGGATTTTTGAGCTGTGTTCAAAATGTTAAGACTTTAAGTGGAGCTAGTTGCATTTTGCATGATGATTTATATATATGGCCATGAATGTATGACAGACAGGGAGTCGATGATGTGGCTTGAAAGACAAACTTCCGTTACAGGTTTATGTATTCGAACACTTGGTGCCCAGTATGTGGTTCCGATTGGGAAGATTATGTAACCTATCATGTGTGGAATCTAGCTAAAGGAAGTGTGCTATCAGGGGTGGGCTTTGAGGGTATCTAGGATTCCCTCACTTCTAGTTTGTTCTCTGCTTGCTATGTGTGATTGAGATGTGCTCTCTCAACTTCCTTTCCCTGTTGTTATGCTTTCCCCTTCTTTATGGACATCTAACCCTCAGGAACTTAAAGTGTATAAACCCCTCTTTAAGTAGTTTTGGTCATGATATTGTATCAAAGCAACAGAAAGGTAACTATTATAGTTACCGACTTGCCTGTGCCCAATGAGACTGAATTTACTCATACACAACAAGTTATGAAACAGTCATCTTATGAATATTTTTGAGTTATCATTGAGAAGCAAAGAGGCCTAGAACTTGTTATGAGCCTTTCACTGAGGATGCATGAGGGCAGGAAATGTCCCAACAAGTCTGTCCCCCTTTACATCACAATGAATTGATTAAAGATAACAGCCTTCCCTGCAGGGTGCTCAACTGAAGCACTGATCATTGTCTTTCTAGAGGACACTAGAATGGACCCAGAAAATTTGGTCCAAGCCCTTAGCATCCCAAGATTGTGTACCACTAGCATATGTTATGGTTATTTTGTGAACTACACATAAAAACGAGAAGTTAGCTGATTTGCTTGGTTCAGAATAGCCTGGAACACTAATTTGCGTTTTTCTTTCTGCACTGGCCTTGCTCTTAAGCAGAAAACAGTCTGGGTTGACCTGAACACTTCAGACTATTTGCATTTATAAGCAGCAACCTGGCTTTGCTTTCCCAAGAATTAGGATTGACTTTGTTCTCATTAGAGTAGTAATTGTCAACCAGAGCAAGTTTGTCTTTAATGGGCTATTTAGTTATCTAGAGTCATATTGTTGATTGTCATAAAATAACATAAAAATAAAACATGTCCCATCGGTGTCTAGAAGGGAGAACATGCAGATAATGCTAAACATTCAAGCAACAACAGCAAATTATCTATCTCCAAATGTAATCATGGTAAAATTGAGAAACCTCGGGTTAGTTTCTTCTCAGTTTCTCTTAGCCCGAACTATGGAGTAGTTCAGGCTCGACTCTGACATTTTGACACATAAACTTAGCTTCCTTTCCACACTTACTACTTATTATCTGCTTGCATTACCTTTTACTAAGGTAGGAAACAAATCTGTAATTTGATTGTCTGGTAACCCCAACAGATGTTTAAAAGTCACAAAATTTGAGTACTTCTTTGTGTCTTTTCTATTATAATGGCTTCCTGTTTGTAGTGATTGATTACAAAATACGTATTTGTCTGAATCTTTGTGTGGCTGACTGTATTATTTTAGACTAATTTTTTTTTTTTTGGTCTGGTGGCTTAGTATTTTAAGCCTATGGTAATAAAAGGGTAGTTCTTTACTTGTGTTTTTATTTCTTTGTCCTTTGTTTTTAGACTGCCTAGCAGAACATGTCATTTCCTGTGAAGCATGGCTGGTAACTCTATACTTTACTAATATCTTACTAAAGTTATTTTCAAGTTGGCATGTAATATCATAAGTAGAATACAATGTATCAAATGCTTACTTATGTCCTTGGGGAAATATGGTATAATATGTAGCTACTTTTCCTTTTTAATTTCAATACATCAGTCTAAGAAGTAAAGGTTTGTAGTTTAAAAAGAACAAGTGACCTGTACATGGAGTTAAATTATTGGCAATGGATATTTTGGCTTTTAATGATACTTTTTCCATTCTCTAATTTACTCTTTACTATGGGATGTGTGTGTGTGTGTGTGTGTGTGTGTGTGTGTGTGTGTGTGTGTGTGTGTGTGTGTGTGTGTATGTGTGTGTTCTTGTGTCCCACTAAAGGGAGAAGAGGGTGTCAGTTCTATAGTCAGTTGTAAGCTGCCCAGTAGAGTACTGGCAATCTAACTCCAGGCCTTGTCAAGAGCAGCAGGTACTTGTAACTTCTCAGTCATCTTTCCAGCCTCAAGAATACTTTTGTTGGTCTTTGTAATATCAAATTTGTTTTATAATTTATGATTTCACAAACTATGAGAAATGATGACATATGAACCTAATAGCTAATGTTTCAGAGCAGAACAATAACACTTAAGTATCTGGTCTTTAAAAACTAGACTAGGATGTATCTCTGGAAGTAAGAATGCCACTAATGCCTTAAGTATTCAGCATGTGGCAACATTTACCGGATAAACATACAGTTGACTTAAAACTCCTGTTTAATTTGTTGCTGGTTGGATCACTGATGTTAAGATACCATTTCAAAGATTGATTTTTCCCTTTGTCTCTGATAACTCCATGCAGCCATGAACTTCAGATAAAGTAGTTGGCTGTTTGACATCTGTTTCCTCGATTGGAATTATGTTCCTGTGTGTTTATCTGGGTTGTGACAGTAGTCAGCACCACATCCTGACACTCTGATAAGCTATTTATCTGTCTGTCTTCCCAGATCCATCTTTGCAGTTCTTCTGTAACTTTTCTAAGGCCAGAAAACATCTACTGGTTATCATTGCATTTGTGGAATTCTTGAAAAAAGCAATATGAATATAGCAAACATTAAAATTATTTTTTTGAGTAAAAATTGAGCTTAACTGAAAACAAACAGTATCAGAGTTTTTTTTTTTTTTTTTTTTTTTTTTTTTTGCCATAAAGGTTTTATTAGACATAAGACTCTAAACTCATGAGATTGTATGAGAAATATTTTGAGAAGCAGCCTAGATGACAGTCTTCTGGGAGACTTGCTTCATTTTACTCTGTCTACCATGAAACTGTGTTTGACAGGCATGGCTCAATTGCTCATTTCATAATCCAGAAACGTTCTTCTTCCTACTCCTAGACCTCTTAGTTCAATGTGGTCATTGTTGATGTCATTCATGTGGCATTTATTTTCTATAGGCAAGTTTATGGTTCTTCAGAGATTGGCTTCCATTGTCCCAGTGACATGAGAAATTTTTTTTTTTTTGTCTCCCTCCACAGAATTGAGATTACATGTGTGATTTGCAATATTCCCATGTAACTGCTGTCTTGAATCTTCATTTTATGAGATTTCCTGAACATTCTGGGGCATAATCATTTTCAAGTAAATCAAAGTTGTTAGTTTTTTTTTTTTGTTTATGTTCTTAGATGTAAGGAAATATTATTTTTACAATAGGCCACGTGTGTGTGTGTGTGTGTGTGTGTGTGTGTGTGTGTGTGTGTGTGTGTGTGTTTGTGTGTGTGTTTGTCTTTATGGACATGGACATAAGGATATATTGTTTTGGGAGCTTTGAGTCCAAATAATCTTTTGGGTAAATTTTTGTTTTGAACTTGTTCAGAAAATAGAAACCAGAGTCTTGCTAACTATGGTCTGTTGCATCTGTCAACTGCTGTCTGTCTCCTAAGAACTCTGTTTTCATGCTTTAATTTATGATCATGTTTAGTTCCAGCCCCATACATTATAAAAATAGAGTTATTGGGGTTGATGCTGAAGTTTTTTAGCCATAATTACACATGGACATTCTTATTGGTTTTAAAAGGTTGTTGCATATTACTGATTTATATGGAGTTATTTTCCCACAGCACCTGTGTTTTTTTGCCCTTTGGATTCAAATTCCATGTTTATGGGTTGTGTGGTCATGGATATAATTCAGGAACACAGAGTTATGCAGGTGTTTCCCTTGGCTGATAACACTGTAGTTCATCCAAAGAAACATGGATCTCAGCTGGCCATCACCCATATCATAAAACACTTCTTTCTTATATGAAGAAAGTGCCTAGAGATACTCTTTTGGGAACAGAGGTATTTCTGGAATGTCCTGCCTTTCCTAGGAAGAAGTCAGGTAGAGAAGAGTATGAAGGGCATGTTTTGATAATTTCTTGACAAGAAGCACAAAAATAGATTAGGAAAAAATCCCTTTGAGTAATAATTAAGATGTAGTTAGTTCCCAGTAGTAAGAGACTTGATCTCAGTGGAAAACAGTTTTGCTCTTGGCATTGCACCAAATAACAAAGGACGTCAGTACATCTTACTGTTGGCCTTTGGAGTGCTTGTGTGTAAGCCCAGTGAACTTTGAAAAAATACATCCTTGAGCTAATCCAAATAAGGGAGCTCTGATTTGGTTCTGAAGAGTGTTGTTGTCCTTAGCCAGTGTTTATAGTGATTGATTCTTTGGTGAGATTTTCACACATACCACCCATGATGATGGTATGAGATCCAAAAATACTTCTATAACTTGAGTTGGAAGCAACATTCCTGGTCTATGTTTAAAAAAAGAAAACTGACATAATTTTGGTCCCATCTGAAATAAACACATATGTTCTCATTCTATAAAACAAAATGTTAACCTTTTCTTGTCTCTGCCTCATGCAGAGGGAGAGTCAGGGATTCAATTCATTTAAGACAAAATGTTTTTGGGTCAGCCCTTTGGAAGTCTTCACGAAATTAAAATGCAAGATATCTAGCTGCACAAGGAAGTTCTCTTTACCTTTGTTTATTATATATTTCTATATTGCCTTATTTTAAGACAAGTTTCCATATTGTCTCATGGGACAAGTGACTCACATGTGATCTCAAGACCAGAAGGGAAACATTAAATGTTTATATATGACTTTGTCATTAGGACATGGAACATCCTCATGAGAATTAAATAATCAGCTATTTGGATCACTTACATTTCTCTGTTTAGCTCACATTTATCAAATAGAAACACACATGTATGTATGTATGTTTTGGGGGTAAGAATACATGGCTTTGGGGTTGGAATTGCTTCACAATTCTAGTGAGATTTAATAGTGTCTTGATCTTTGGTATTTTCATAGTTTCAGACCTGTTGGTTTAAATACTTTTAGATGTGCAGGTTCCTCACTGCATGCGGGAGATTGACAGAATGAAAGAGGAGCACAGTGGTGGTCCTGTCATTCATAAATATCCATGGGAGGAGGCCTTATACCCAGTGCAGTGGCTTGAATAAGGATGTTCCCCCATAGGCTCGTACAACTCAATCTTGGTCTCCAATTAATGGAATCATTTGGAAAGAATTAGGAAATGTGGCCTTATTAGAAGGAGGTATGTCACTGGAGGTGACTTTGAGTTTTCAAATGACTCCGGCCGTGCCCAGTATTTCCTCTCTGCTGTCTGTTTTTAAGAGCTCAAAATATGAGTTCTCAGCTTTTTCTCCTACCGGCCCTTTCTCTGCCATCATGGATGCTAGCTCTCTGAAACAATAAGCTATTTTAAACACTTTCTTTTGTAATTTCCCTGTATCGTGGTTGCACCACAACAATGGAAAAGTAACTAATGCACCTTGTGATTCCCTTGAAACCACATTTAATTCAGGCTTGTTTCCAAAGAAAGTGTTTGTTTATATAAAAGGTGGACAGTGAACTCCTGAAGACACTCCTTGGGTGTCCTGCTGTTGGCTCTGTGAATAACTGGCACACTGGATGGACACAGGATCCTAGGATCCTGCTTTTCTTACATGCTATAATTTTCCCAGTACAATGTAGGATTGGAATTCTTCATAATTGTGTATCTAGAAAATTAGCATATCTGAAGGTAAATCATGAACATTGTAAAATCCAGTTTTCTCCCTAAGCCAAACAAAATGGCTTTACAAACGTGAACATAACTGTGTTTGGCAATAAAGCAGTACTGCTGCCTTACGGTTGTGACTGGAGTTTCTAGTTTGTGTGGCTACATAAAAATGTCTTAAAACTTAGTGCCTTCGGCTGTACTTACTGTTTTATAGTCTTCTAGTGATCATGAAACAGAGCTTTTCAGGTGGATGTGCGGCTAGTTAGGGTTGGAAACAGAAGTACCTGAGACAGCAGAGCTGGACACGGGACAAGGTAAACCAATATCCCCTCCTTCTCTTTCTGTGGGGCCATAGGGCCACATGAGCTCTGCCTGGTAGAATGGGAGCCTCAGGAAAATTAACTGCCACTCATCAGAAGTGGCCCATCCCACTGACTAAGTAGAAGCCTCACTCGTTTGTATGATGACTGAAGATTTGGTACCTTCTGGATGTAAGGTACCTCCTACTTTTCTCCATTTCAGTCATTGAAACCAAGCTTATTTGCTTTTGTCTTTTTACAAATTTGGTATATTCTTTGTACGTACTGATGTGTTTCATATAACAGTTTTTCTCAAGCATATATTATAACTGGACTCTATTCACCATCCATACCCCATCCCATACACTTTCCTTTTCCTCCCATGTCACCTTACCACTGGTATCTTTCCTTTCCAAGATGGCCTCACTTCTTTCATGCTGTACAAAGCCGTGACAGGATGGTTTACTGGGTAGCAAATTTTGGCGATGGTTATGGTTAGGTGAATTTATGAAGTAGAGCTTAGAACTAATCCTGATTCCTGTATTCCCTTTTGATTCTTGAAATTCTTTCTGTTCTCCGTTCTGTGTTATTTAAGCCTTAGAGGGGTGACATAATTTTCCCATTAGGGATGAGCCTTCTACTATCACCTATTCTCAGCACCTTGACTAGTTAGAGGTGTCATCATTCTACTGCCCTCTGTAATAAGAAACATATTTAATGAGGGCTGGGAAGAGTGCTAATTTATAAGTACAACTAGAAGTGTTTATAAGGCAGCTTGACAGGATGACAATTTAACAAGGCAGTGGTAATGGGTTCCCACTAGAACCTTTGACTTCCTCAGCTGTGGGTGTTAACTATTCATATAATGTTTATTAATTACCTTAATTCTAATCAATCCTTTATTGTCTTTTAAATTTTTAATTTTATATGTATGGGTGTTTGGCCTGTATAAATGTCTGCTCCACATGTGTGTCTGGTGCCTATAGAGGCCAGAAGTCAGATTCCCTATACCCAAAGTTACAGAAGTTTGTGAGCCACCATGTAGGTTCTGGGATTGACCCTTGGTACGTTGGAACAGTTCCCAGTGTTCTTATCTGCTGAACCATCTCTCAAATGAGCCCCCCCCCCATGTCTGCATTTGCATGAGATATTTCCAACAACTATCAGCTTGTCTCACCCATCACCCTCCAACTCTAGCTTCTTCTCCAAGTTCTTACCAGGCTAGTTTTGTCCCAGTCTATGATAGTAAAGAATAGTGGAGTTAATATTGTTGTGATGAGGCCTCCAGGAGTCCTCTTTGTTGGATCTAATATGCTTCATTTGGAACAGAAAACAATCACCAGGACTCTAGCATGGGGAATGGGCATAAAAAATGCAGATATTTTGACAGCTTTCAAGGCCCTTCTGTTCTTGTACAAATTTCTTGGTGAAACACTTATGGCTATTTACTTAACAGTTTGTCCTGCTGTGACTTAGATGTTCAGATTTGGTTTTGTAAGTTTTGAATCTCTATTGCCCGGGTGTCTGCCTGCCTTTTCTGTTCTTTTGTTCTCCCTGTTTGCTTATGTGCTTTATGAGGTTTGTGAGAATTTCTGAGCTGGGAAGCAGGGCTGATGGCAGGAAAGCCAGCTCCTTCCCCAAGGCCCCATCTCAAAGTCCAGACAGAAGCCGGACTTTCTTCTCCCTCTTATTTTACACTGAAGTGTATTCCAGAGACAAATACTAAAATTCACATACTGAAAAGGAGAAGGGCATGAACAGGACATTCTATTCTGCATCCTGGAAATCCATTCAATAGTAACATGATATGTTGAGGTTGTACAGGAAACAATGAAGAGATTTGATCTTCTGTGTCCTCCTGTGTAGGGGAAGATGAAAAAGAAGAATTCTGTATTTTTGTACAAAGAGAAAGGTATGTGTACCAGTCTAACTTGTGACTCTTGTTTCACATGATACTCTGTAGCTTCATATCACTCAATAGTGCCATAAAGATACTATCCCATCAATAAATGTACCAAGTGCTCAAATTTCTATAATGTGTTTTTCTTTTCTTCCAGTCAGTGAGTTTATTTAACCAATTCAATATTCTAATGTATTCACTCATGTAAAGTGTCAGATAAATGGCTGTGGCCTGATATTTGAATTCATAAGTTGAGCTTCCTGCTTATTTAAATTAAATAGATGTTCTAAAATTGTTTTCCTTGACTATAGACCAATTTCTATGCTGTAGATGGTTACGGGTTGCCATGGTCCCTCACTGTACTAGTAACAATTGGTTCCTATGAAGTTCTTAGATCTTTTCAGAGTCTTATGTTTTCATCTGTAAGAGATAGAGTATTTGCTCACACTTGTTGACCATGTGCATGTTTTCTCCCATGGTTTCTGTTGTAGTTTTTAAATTTCTGTGTTGGGATTACTATTCTATAGAATTGAGTATAAACCATTATTTGCTTGTAGGATGTGTTACTAATAATTAATGTTTACTGTTCTTTCTCTATGAGATCACTTTGTATGATTTTATTTTTTTCTGTCTTCTTATCTTTGCTCTACAGGAATTCTGCTTTTTTTAGGACACATTTTTATATCATTCCCTTTACGATTTCAGTATTTCCTGATATGACTAAAATGTTTCCTAGTTCATATTATCAAACAAGTACTTATAGCTTCTAATGCCCTTTCATTAACCAGCTTGTACTTTTGAATAATTCCTTTATCTGAAGTATATTTAAGGTAAACTGTGATGTAAGATCTATCCTTATTACAATTTTTTAAATTGTTTACTTGTCTCCAAATACATTTTCTTTTACTGTACAATTGCATTCTCTCAATAGATTATTAGAGTTTGTCTTCAAATAGTTGTGTGATTCTCTCCGTTTTTGGAACAAAGACCTCTGTCCTTCCTGTGCTCTGCGGCTCTCAGGTCTTCCTGTTTTTGTGCTCTGTCACTGTCTTCTGTGTCCCAGCTCATGAACCTTCTTTAGTTTTATGACTGCTCTAGCTTAGGAGTTTTTCATGGACTCTTCTTCACTCTTTTCGAAACACCTGGTCATTCAGCTGACTACCTAATCAACACAGGTCTCCTTATTTCCAGTCTATTCAATATTTCCTCCTTCTCTCTCCCCCTTCCCCTCCCTTCGTCTGTCCCTCCTTCTCTCTCCCCTTCTCTCCCTTTTCTCCCTCCTTCCTCTCTTCCGTCTTTCTTGCTTCTCTTTCTTCATTTACTTGTACTCACAGAAAGCTACATGCAAATTTTAAAGTCCTCAGTTATATTTTATACATTTATTCATGTGATTATTTGGCTAATTTATCCATTCCTTGGTAAACTGGATATTCTACCCTATCGCAGATTCTGATTTTGCTTATAGAGATCTGCCTTTCACTGGCTGTGTGGCTGGAATTCAATGGGTTTTTTCATTTTATTATTTTTTCATTTAAAAAATGTCTTTTTATCCATGTATGACCCTGCTCCCCCTCCTTTCCCTCCTCCCATCCTTGCCAGTCAGCCTTCAGCCCCCCCATCCCTTCCCCCAGAAGGGCAAGGAGTTCCAAGGTGGGTCAGCTCAGCATGGCACATCCACTTCAGGCAAGTCTGATTTCCTCATCCCAATATCAAGACCGGGTTAGATGTTCCTCTGCAGGAAATGGGCTCCAAAGTGCCAGCACATGCACCGGAAGACAGTCTGATCCCATCCCTCAAGGTTCCACACACTGCCCATGCCAATCGACAGTTGCCTACCCTTGGAGATTTTCGCTCCTTTTCCCAATGCATCTCCAGTGGCTGTTCTTGATTCAGTGAGCTCCCCAGAGCTTCAGCCAGCCATCACTGTGGGAATATTCCTCATAATCCCCAAATGTCTGCTGAATAAATGAATGGATGAACAGTCTTTCCACTGCACTTGTTTGAGTATTAGTTTCTATGTATGTGTTAAGACACACTGACATAATCTGGGCTGAGATACCTCTGAAGTGTCTGTGAAGAAGAAATATGAGATAAATATTCCCTGGGTGTTGAAGTTTTTTCATCTTCAATTTTGGGTCAAGTTCAGATTGTTGTGTGAACAGCCATTGCTATGAAGCACCAGTGATCCATCTGCCTGGGGTTGACCAATGCTGGATTTATGAGAACCATCAGTGTTGGCTCAGATCAGCTAATCTTACTTGATACACTGATTTCTTAAGGCCTCTATCCTGCCTTGTGCCATACTTGTTGGCATTCACAATTGCAGTCTGGATTTTTGCCTGATATAGTAAACTTCCTAGTCCTTTAGTTTTCTTGGAAAATTAGAGGACCTTGTTTTTCTCTGATCATGAAGCTGCAATGGACTGGAACCCTCTGATTATAAAATAAAAAATGAAAATCATTCTCCTGGGAGCATCATTTAATGTTCTTGAGAAGAAGGGGGAATACTTTGTTTGAAAGATGCAAAATGTCTCAGCTACTTAAACTCATTTTGTGGTATCTCTGAGAGAGGTGCAGTAAAGCTTTCTTTGGAATACTATTCAGCAATTCTGTGGTGGAGTTTTTAAAGATAATCAAATATGTTTCCTAAAGTGGTCCATGTGTTTCAGTTAGCTAGTTTTGTAATTTCTGGCTTTTCTTAAACTTGCAAGGTTGTGTTTAGAAAAAAGACTACCAAATATGATGTTTGAAAACTTCTAGAAGGACATAGTTGTATATGTGTATGATAAAAAAATATAGATATATCTGTAGAAAGCCAGCCACTGACTAATTCATTGTCCATACTTATAGAGAGGTGTGGGATTACTTAGGTGAGTCACAGCAAGGAAAGTCATAAAAATGATGAAAACATGGACAGTCTTAAAAATATGTATGAAAACATATTTCAGAGGGAAAAATGATAAAATGATCAACATTAAAAATTGATTAAAAAAATACTAGTTGCTATTGTTAGCAAATTCACCATACTATAACTATATACAGATTACACTTACAATCCTATTTTTTTGAAATTATATTAGTGGAGAAGAATGTGATTGTATGTCTATAGAAAATGGAAAATTTATAATCATTTTCTCCCATCAAAAGCTCAGATATTATTAAGTATAACTCTATCAAGTTGCTAGCTCTGGTTAATAAATTCTGATGAGTATTTAAAACTGATTTAGTTTTATGTTAGGATTGTACCATATTAAATATTTCTTTTTCAGCCTCATTGCTATGCATTACACATGAGCATGTGTCATATTAAATCTTAATCAAATTCTTATTCAATGCACATCTCAAAAATGTGATCTAGTTTATTAATTGTGGGATGCCAATGAGTAGCTATTCCTGGAGGAAGCTTCCCTTTGGCTTATTTTAAACCAGATGATGTAAAAATGATTAATTTAGGAATCAAGAAAATATGTGAAACTACAAGGCTTGGAGCCAGTCTCCTTAGTTAGATCCCAATAAGCCCTTAAAATATGCGCTGTCATTGCGAAGCTCATTTTTCCAAGCTGGACTCCAGCATTTGGCTAAGAACTTTCTTTTCTTTCTGTGGTTGCTCTACACAGAATCTGGGGGGTATTAAGATTGATGAGGGCGTCTGAGTTTGAGGTTTCTGAGCCAGCATTAGCACTTCTGAGTGATGACAAATTGTACCCCACCTCCCCTCCCCCGTTTTTTCTCTCTCTTCCTCTGTCATTGCTTTCCTCTATCTCCCTTCCGCCTTTAAAGTATTTTTATTTAGTTCTTTACAGTTTCATACATACTATTCTGTCTCTCCCATTCCTACCAGCCACCTTCTTCCTACAAATCTCTTTTCCACATTCCTTTCTTCCTGCTTTGTTTTGTGACACCCCATGCTGTGCTGGATAACTTTTTATCACTTTCACACAAGTTCACAAAGCTATAATGAGGGAGGGACATCAATTGAAAAATGCCTTCATAAGATTGGGCTGTGGCCAAAATTTGGGGGCATTTTATTAATTACTGATTGATGTGGAAGGGCCTAGCCCATTGTGGGTGGTGCCACTCCTCAGCTAGTGGGCCTGGGTTCTGTATGACAGCAAGCAGAGAGAGCCCTGAGAAAGCCAGTAAGCAGCACCCTCCCTGGACTTCATCAACTCCTGCCTGTTGGAGTTCATGTCCTGACATCCTTTGATGATAAATGGTGATATGGACACATAAGCCGAATAAACCCGTTTCTCCCCCAAGTTTCTTTGGCCATCGTGTGTGTGTATCCTCACAGCAACAATAACCTGAACCAGGACACCCACTGAGTTTAACCAGGGCCATTTGTGTGACCATAGTTTGGCTAAACCTTTTAGTCTGGTGAGCTCACCTGTGGCTATATAACTGAAGATAATGACTCCCTCTCTGCCAGAATCTGTCAGCAGCCATTAATTTGGTGAGAAGCCATGAGCCCTCCCTGACCAGTCTGTCATTGTTGACAGTGCTGAGTTCATGCTTACAGTGGATGCCCTCTCTAGAAGGTGGCATGTGGCAGTGCTTAGCTCCATTTTGCCTTTATGTTCTTTTTATCTTTACTTACTTTCATACTTATCATTTCAACCCTTACTTATTGCTGGAATCTTGGATAGCCATGAGTCATTACCATTTACTAAAAGAGAAGCTTCTCTGATTAAAGGTGAGTGGCCTTTGTCTCTGGGTATAAACATAGATACTTACGATATCAGACATAGATTTTCTCCTATGGAAAGAGCCTCAAGTTCAATCAGAGAGCCTTTGGCTATTCCCATAACATTTATGCCACTAATCCAGGTAGACACATCTTATCCAGCAGTTGATATTATACTTCATAAAGTTCGTAGCTGGGTAAGACCACAGGAGGTTTTTCTCTATCAGCAGCCTCCATAGCACCTTCTGGCTCTTTGGAAGCTAGCTAGCAAGGATGACATCCCCAGCTCAGTTACAACTTGATTTCTTTCTATCTTGCAACCAAGCAAGAAGCAATTGACACATTTAAATGGAAGTTCCCTATTGTTTATTTTTAAGTTTAATTTTACTTTATGTGGGTACTCTTGCATGAGTGTATATGAACTACATGCTTTCTTGAGAGGCCAGAAGACAGCATCACATCCCCTTGGAACTGTAGTTATAGACAGTGGTGCATTTCCACATGGCTGCTGAGGACCATTCCCAGGTCCTCTGCAAGAGCGGCAAGTGTTTTTAACTGTTGACCCATTTCTCTAATCCTGAGCATTTCCTGTTTTAACATCTCTGTGTAAAGATGAGTATGGGATATGCCTTATGGATACTTTACCAGGGATTTGTGGTAGGGAAGCAACTCTCCAGTTCTGCTCAGTGCTGAGGTTATGTTCCAAAAGACTATTCTTTCTGTGTGGCTTATTTTACCTCAAAGACTAGAGCTTAATGGTCCCCAGCTCTGAATAGCCATCCCTGAAACCTTCTTCTAGGAAGGACTCTGTACTTCTTCTCTAAGCCCTCTGCATATGATGAAGTGAATTTTCATTTTCTAGTTGTGTCCTGATGAAGGCAGGACCTCCGCTTGCTTTGCTCACCGTATCCTCAGCATCAGCATGGTGTATCGTATTTAGTATGAATGGCTGTGGCTAAAGTGTCATGTGTTATGTGCAAAGGGCATTCCAATTTCAATGATTCAGAAATTGAGCTTCAGCAAATAAATACTTTTCAGGGTACCAGCGATGATAAGAGATGAGGCATTTGTTGAATTTTAATTGGATGGATGAAAGAGTAAATGTATTATCATTCAACCACTGCATATATGCCGTGGTGATAATAAGTTCAAAGACTAAAAACCAAATTCGAGAGATGGATTAAGTCAAAGGAGTCACCAAAGTGTTCTCCCAAAAGAGGTGAAAACTCTTCCCTTTTATTTCTCCATCTCCAGCTGTGTAGCATATGTTTTTGTTTTCAGCCTTCTTTTTTTTTGTTGTTATTGTTCTTAAAAATCCTAAATTCTGGGATCCTTGACAAAGCCTCAGTGTTATGCCAGGTTGAAACTCAGCCACCCATATTTACTCATTTTGCATCAGATTTACTGTCCGGCAGAGGCAAGACGGAGGTCACTGAGTTAAAACTAGACTTTCATTTTATAGCATTATGCCCAGTGTAAGGCTGAACTCAAAGATTTATTGCTCACTGTTGGTAGTTTGTGCAGAGACTGTTGCATGATTTATTTACTGTCAGAAATGAAGGGCTACATTTTAAAAGTGAATGCTGTTATTCCCCAAATAAGTCATCACTTTAAGAAGTGCTTTGGGCTGATCTTACTACACATTTAAAGTACTGATGTGTAAATCAGTGACTGGTCATTGCTCAAAAGAACTCTGGCAATAGGCAGACATTGTACTATTTTCTTTTCTTAATAACAGGCTACATGCACCTGGGATATATTAATTTATTCTTCCTTTTACTTGTGATGTTACCTCTGTACACACAATACTTTAATCCTAGTGATGGGGTGATTGCTAAAACATAAAATCTGAAGAATAACAACTTTAGAACTTTCCTTGTATGGTGGCTTTAATAAGACTGACTCCCATAGGCTTATATAATTAAATGCTTAGTCGCCAGGAAGTGGGCTTCTTTGATAGGATTAGAAGGATTAGGAAATAAGGCCTTGTTGGAGGAAGTGAGTCACTGGGGGTGGGCTTTGGGGTTTCAGAAGCCCCTGCCAGGCCAAGTCAGTCTCATTTCATCCCTTCTCTCTCTGCCTGTACTTTCATCTACGGCTACAGTGCCTGCCTGTGTGCCTCCATACTCCTTGCCATGATGAGAATGGACCAAACCTTCAAAATTGTAAACAAGCCTCCAATTAAATGCTTTTTTTTTTATGAGTTGCCTTGGTCATGGTGTCTTTTCACAGCAATAGAACAGTGACTAAGACACTTAATTTGAATTTAACAATTTTAGTTTACTCACTTAAAAGAAAAGCAAACCTCAGTTATATGTATTGCTTTATGTATCTACTGCTAATCAACTTTTTAGTTTCCTTGTTTTAAGCATACAACTTATTTATTTGTTTGTTGTAGAATACAAGTCAGATTTTAATTTTTAAAATATATTTTATTTTAAATGGAATTAAATCATTTTTCCTCTCTCCACTTTTCTCCAGCTCTTTCCAGGTACTCTCTTTCAAACTCTCTATGCCTCCCACTCTCAAGTTGATGGCCTGCTTTTCTTTGATTATTACTATATAGGGTTATGTACAAATACAATTATACAACCCACTGAACCCATTCTATTTTTTGTGTGTATATGATTTCAGAGCTGGCCACTCTACAGTGGACAAGCATTATGGAGTTCGTACCTGGAAGAGGCTAGTTCGCCTTCTTCCAGCAGTCATTAATTGTCTTGATCTAGGCCAGAGACCCCATGACAGTCTCGCCTTCGGTGCTGACCCATCAGTTGCTATTACCATTGTTCTGGTCTCACTGTTTCAACAATTTTTAGCAGAAACTGTTTCACTGGTTACTTCCTGATGTCCTGATCTTTTTCTGGCTTTTCTTTCTCACTATTTACTGAGCCATAGATTCAAGAGACATGGTATATATGCATTTGTTAGGACTGGGATCTATTGATCTCTGCCTTGGGTCCAGTTGTGGTGCTCTGTGATGGTCTCCAAAGAAAGGCTTCTTTGATGAAAGGTGGTAGCCATACTTGCCTGTGAATACACAGATACAATTTAGAATATACTAAGGCATCGTACTGGTTCAGCAAAGTGACAGTATCAATTCTTTTCTAATATCCATACCATAACCAGCCCAAAGAAACTGTCCAGTTTTTCAGAACGAGGCACGGTTTCCCTCCTGATGAGTGGGCCTTAAGCCAAATTAGACAGCTGTTGTTTACTGCCAACATGTGCCACTTACTGCACTTTTATGGATACCTTGTAATACTGGTCATTGTCCTAGCTAATCTGGATAGAGCTGTTTAATTGCAGCCCTCTCTTGGCAGCTTACAAAGTGTTTTCTGAAACTATGGCAGCTAAGATCATAGAAAAGAGACTTTCAGATCTGTTCCATCTTAATTCACCCGAGTCCTGTGTTCCAAGCACGTGGAGTCTTCAGCACTAGGGGACACTGACCACTGAGAGGGAAGCCAGGACTTTATAAATAATCTGCATTGTTTTGGAGATTCATTTGGACTGCCCTAACCAAGCATTGGAAAGATGGTTTCTCATGCCTGAAACTGGGGGTTTTGTTAGTCTTTGGTTTTTGTGGGGCATATTGTTAGTGTGTGGTTCTTGTAGGGTGCATTGTCAGCCCATGTGGCTTTTTTTTTTTTTTAAGATATTTATATATAATCTACTCTTCTTGCCCTAACTTCTCCCATCATGCATTAGTATGAATCAAAGCAGCCCCTTTCAAAGAAAATTTAAGGGACATATATTGTTATAAAAATTAATAGAATTACTCATACAACATATTCAATAAAATATAATATAACATTACAAGGGATAAAGAGACTTCACAACTCTGACCAGGACATACTTGGACATTTGTAGGTGTCTATAGAGACACTAATGTACACAGTGAGGTCTACACAGTGAGGTTTTATATTTAGAAGTGTTGGTTTGTTTAACATATACGAGCTCCAAGGTTCAGTCCTCCTATTGCAACAAACAAGTGAAACAAACGATCTGGATAAATTGTCTTATTTTACAATTGTTCTAGTAGGAAACTATCCTTTGAGGAAAAAGATGAGGCTTAGTCAGGACAGCCAGGCAGCATATAGCCTAAGCATGCTTTTATGCTCTGCTGAATTTATAGCCCAGCTATGGGCTCAGGCAGTCACTCTGCAGTGTGATGATATGCAAGTGAGAGTCAGACAGAGGCTATGGACACTGTAGATGCTCATGTTTCAATGGCCCCCTCATCTCCATACCTAACGTGCCTTGCTAGGAATTCTTGATTTAAATGTGATCCTTTGTGTTTTAGAACATATTGGAGATTTCTACTTTATTCATATCCCTTGTCTATATTGTATTTTTTTCTTATATCAGTGAACTTTTTAACTTTTTAAAGCTATCATTGACCTTAAAGGTCAAGTGCAATATGAAGATAGATGTTGGAGAGGAGACAGTCTTGGGAAGAGAGCTGAGTCTTAGGGGAGGTTTGGACATGTTTTTGTAACAGTCTTACTGCACCCAGTCTACTATCCTCTACCCTCTAATCTCAGCTTTCTCCAATCTGACTCAAAAGCCCTCTGAAATTTCTGTACAGCTCTCTGGATATAGCTCAAGAGGTCTTGCTACTATCTATAAGACTTAATTTGAAGTCCCATAAGCCTCTCCCCTCCTTTCTTCATCGCCATTCTCTAGTTAGGGTCCAGTGTTTCCTTCCCTTGTGTGTACCCTACAACCTGATGGGCTGTGCATTGAGAATTGTCTCATGTTTGAGAACACCCTTTTAATTGCTTTCCACATCCAAGCTAGCTAGACCTGGTGGGATCACCTAACCTTTAATCACAGGATGTGCAGAGGTGATTGCTATTTCCAGATCAAGCCCATGCTAACTGCATATGCCTTGAGGGAAGAATGATAATGCTGTTAGATTTCTGGCTTTTCATTCCTGATCATGATATCAGGAAATGTATCAATAATCAATGATTAAATTAGAGACAGATAGTGGTGCTTGCGGAAATATTTATAGTGAGTTTACATCGTGTTATTTTATTGTCTCTTTTCATTTTTAACATAGAAATAAGGAATGATTTCCTTATTCCTATTCTTTTTTTCTAATATAGGAATAAGAAGGTTGATTTTTTTTTTTGTTCCTCTGTACATAACGTCTTAGATTCTCTCCTATTCCTTTTCATGTTTAAGAACTCAAATGTGCTTCCCATGAAGCATAGGATTTTCCTGGGCCTAATAATTGCAGCATCGTTTACTTTTACCTATGGTAATAACGTGTTGTGGCATGAAAACAGGGACATTTACAGGGGATAGGGCTGAGAGTATCAATTTAGAAATTTCACCTTGTAAGATGAAAGTGGTTTTCTTATTATAGAGTAGAACAGTGAAGAAGGTGATGATTGAAGACCTTAGGGTAGACATATGCTTGATTCTATAAGTAATAGCTAATGTTTCTCTTTCAGATCATAGGGATGAGTTCGGTAACATCAGCCCCAGATGTTATACTGTGAGTCTTTTTTGACCCTTGTAAGGGATAAGTTTGAGTCTGTATGACTATCTATTAAGTACGGTTGGTGTGCCACTCTGGAGACTGCTATACTGAAGACATGTTGGAAATGCATGGAAATCTTTGGTTTTCACAAATGCTTACCAAGTAGTAACTCAGTCTGTGCTCTAAATATACTGGTGGTCATACTACTTAAGTCACTTAGCTAGAAAATTTCAGAGCTAAAATTTAGATCTTGGGTCTGTTCATGTTCTGCTGTAATTTGATATTCTCTACCCCTAAATTGGACAGCTCTCAGTTTAATTTTTGATGGCACTTCATAAAGATGGAAGAGTTAAGTGAGCTGGGTTCTGCTGCAAACTATGATTTCCAGACACCCTATCCTTGAACACTGAGGTAATAAGGCTGAACTCCAGGTTTTAAGAATATTAGTTGAGGTTATGCATATTCAGTGTTGCTGAGTACATTGCTTCATACCGTCACAGCTATGCTTTTCCTCCATGTGTGCAATGCATACTACTTAGCCACTTAAGCTTAGGCACCACACTTAATATGTAGAGGTATCCACAAAAAACTTGATGGGGGCATTATACCAGCAAGCCTTCAGTGTTTGGTAGAAAATGAATGGGAGACATTTGTCATCAGTAAGAGGAGAGTACTTATCAGAGAAGTTAGTTCTTTGATTCTGTAAAGATTACAAGAGAAAACTTTACTCTTGAAATTTAGCTCAGCATAGCCACATGGAGGACAGCAATGTTATTAGTGAACTGCTGCTTTCATTATTTGGAGTCAAGTATAGATGACACTGTGCTCATCTTAAGTTTCATCCTAGAAATAAAATAACATTTGTGTTTGAAAATGAAAGACCAAGTGAACAAATAATCCATTCCGGGATAAGATGTGCATATTCAAACACAAGGAAAGCGTGATCCTATGTGATTGTACACACTGGTTGGAACATCGACTAGCGTTTAAGGAAAAGAGGTAAACCCAGTCTCATTGTAGAGTACCATTCCTCCACAAACATTTACCATTTTAGAGCCTTTAAAATGAAAGCTCAGGGGCAGGAGGATTGGGAGCTGAGGTGAATGAAGCTGACAGCCATTTACTGTCTTTTCCTTGTTTCCTTGCCATTTTTCTTCCACTTGCCTCTCCTTTAAAGGTAATCAGGCCATTGTCTTCTCATTCACAGTATGGGATTCTCAACAAGTACTCAAAGATTTAGGTTAGAAATTAATGCACTGATCTTCCCCATGGGCTTTGTAAGAAGTTAAATAATGGAAGAGATAGACATAAAACCATGTAGGTTTTATTATTGTTGTTGTTGTTTATTTGATTAGTTACTATGACAGATGTTTTTCATCCCTTTAGCTAAAAGATTTTGAATTTTCTCTTCTAGTTTAATGTATAGTATTTCTATAAATATGCTCATCAAGTCATTCTGGTACTCTATACTGAAAGAGTCTGTGCTTCTATCTAATGATTTTATTTTTTATTTCCATACTGCCAAACAACCACAGAGTTTCACCTCCAAAGAAATGTTTAAAATAGATTGGGATGTGTAATGGTACTGATCCTAGCCCATTTTACCCACAAAAATTTGGCAATTTCATGTAGTTCCATAGAATATTAAATATTAATTTTAGTAATTTCTTTCTTTAGGCAAATTACTCTCTCTAATGCCAAGGATACGTTCTATCGACACTGGGCATTAAATATTTATTTGTCGGTACACTGTGAGTTAATGTGAGTGATACTAACGAAGGAGCTTTTGGAAGCGTTTGCTTTTGCTTTGAAACTCTGCAATGAAAGTAAAATATTTTTCTTTTAAATGAGTCTGAGAAAGCCAACAGGAGATTTGGTGTCCTGGTTGTCCAGGATGTTCATAGCATATAGAGGGAGGACATGTGGTGGGTCAAAGAGGTCAAGAATTTGGTAAGGTATTTTGAAAGTAAACAGTTGAAAAGGTTAAAAGTGTATCTGTCCCCATCCTGGGCGGTCCAGACCAATAAACTTCATTACTCTTTGAACTGGCATTTTTATTCCTTACTTGGAGGTGGAGGAGTTGTATTTTGTAGGAATGATGGGAGCACTCCCTAGCCACTAACCAGACAGACTGAACTCCTGATGGATAAAATTCAAGGGCAGGAACGGGGACATGAACTGCTTTCCAGTTTACACCTGGAAGGGATGTGAACAGCACTGTAAGCCTGTGAAGCAGAATATGGTTCCATAGATCTTACCAGGTGGATGCTGCAGAGGAGTTGGGTCCAAAATTGAGACTCACAGATAGCATTAGAAATGTTTGAAAATTCCTGATTTTGGAAGCTTTTCCATAATCACCTGGACTAGTAATGTAACATGCTAGCTACTGTTCACAAAGTAGTGACACTATATCCTAGCTACTATTGATAAAGGTTCCAGGATGGGCCTATTTTGCGTACTGTAAATACTCTTGATCACCATAGAAGCGCTGTGCCCCCCCCCCAAGTTCTCTTTGCCCATTGTTATTACTAACATGGGTTGCTTGCTGATGATTCTCTGTACATGTATGCACAGTGGTATGAAAATTTGGCCAGTCTTATATAAAACATATAAATATATAAAACCATACCTTGTGGAAAATAAAACTTACAATGTCTTTCTTATTTTCATCTCTAAATGCATGGTAATCATCAGCAATAATCTATTCTCAAGGGCTCTATGACATCATGTATTTACCTGTCTGTGATCCCAGGGTGTGTAAGACATGGTGGTAGTTGCCAGTAGACCCAGAGCTAGGGAGACAGAAGTAGGGAAATTCTGGAGCTTACTGGACAAAAGCCTAGGTAAGTTAGATTTAGTTTTAGTGAGAGATTCTTTTTCAAAACTAAGAGAAAAGATGATTAAGAAAGACAAAGCTGACCACTAGTTTTCATATGCACTCCAATGCGTGTGCACGTGCATGTGCATGCACACACGTACCCCCCCACACACTTTATGCAAACACATACCACATACAAACACATACACACATGAGCAGAAATTCATATTAAAAATATATAGTGCCAAATATTTCATGAACTTTTAAATGTTCTTTAAAAATTTCACATAAGCAAGTAAGTACAATGGTAAATCAGAAACTGGAAGAAAATATTTGTCACACATAAATCTGGGAAAAGATTTACCTGGAACATATTAATGAACAACTTCCATGATACTATTCAATACTCAAGAAAGAAGACTTGAAGACAGGATCTTAGAATGTCCATCAAACATGCTAAAAGTACTCAGCAACGTCAGTGAAAAGTCCAAGGAAAAGAAAATTAAAAGCATTTTGGAAAATAACAAAAAAGGAAGATAGGAATGCAATGTAGTGAGAAAATACAAATAAGAACACCTTGGTGTGTCCCCAAGTACTGTAAAGGCCAGTGATGGTTTGATTTTTTTTTTTTTTTCACCATAGTAAGTGCCAAATGACTGTAAATTATATCAACACTCTAAGTGAGGAAGTCTCTGAGACAATTGGGGTTTATACTGATAGAGTTGAAAGTCACATGGAGTTTTATTTATAAGAAACATTATTATACTCCAGCAAGAGTTGCATCAGAGGCATGAAGTAGTGCTGTATGTGATGAATTCAGGGGGGAGGGTGTCCCATTGAATAGACTGGCTGACACATAAGGTTAAAGGCAAAACCTAGGGAGATGGTCTAAACTTAACAATCTGATTACAAATCTTACAAATCTTAATGCTAGAATCCTTTGTTTGAGCTAAAGTAATTATCTGATTTTATTATGTACAACATGACTATCCTCCTTTGCAGTCTTGGGGTTGGGGAAATAGCTCAGATAGAAAAGCACTTGTGTTTGAAGTGTGAAGGCCTGAATTAAGATTTATAGAACCAATGTGGAAAGCTGAGTATGATGGCAGGCACCTGCCATCCCAGTGCTTTGGGATTATGTAATTCCAGAACAATTCAAGGAATGCTGAGCAAGAGACCCTGGCTCAAAGCACCAGGTAGAAAGAGAGACTGAACAAAATGCCCCAAATCAACCTCTGATCACTGTGCACATGTGGATACACCTCCAAAGTAACACACATACATGTACACAGTCTACATCAACCAGTCTAGCAGCTAATAAGCAAATAGTTAAACACAGTTTAAATTCTGGAACAGCATTACCAGGCGACGTTTCTGAGCACTTACTGTGGACAGCCATTGAAGTCTTGCATTATCTAAGGTAATCAAAAGAAAACCAATTACTCTTTGACCATATTGTGTGAGTATTGACACTGGATCAGAGAGTTAAGTGTTTCCTCTAGATAAGCAGATGAGGGACAACACTCTATCACAGAGACAGAGTTAGTCCACCGAGACAATGGTAAGAATCAAGAGGGTGACAACAGGTGCAAACTCAGAGATTAGAAGTCTATTAAGACTTAAAAGCTGAGGGGAGATACACCATCAACACTGCAGTTCCCCTGTGAAGACAATGAGGGTAGAGATGCTGATCCTATGTCATGGATGTGCTAGAAGGCTTTTGTGAAACATAAGAAGTTACAAAACTCGCTGAGTAGTTGTTAACATTTGTCAGAGTTGGAGGGAACCCACAGCTCTAATTCTCTTATATGGCAGAAGAAAAATATAGTGGCATAAAACTATCAAATTCCTTGTTTGATTAATTACAAAGTAAAGTTTAAAATCAAGCCTTCTTGTCTGTAAAAATCAAAGCAGCAAGCTAAATCATAATGTCTGGTATTGTCATACCAGAACTAGGCTGAGGTTTGGTTTGAAAATAATAAGAATACCATTTTTAAAAATACACAAAAAGTTCATGGTAAAATTTACTTTTGAATTATACAGAGTGTGGATGTATATATTTTTTTCAGTTGACAGGTATTTGGAACCTGGCTATTTCTGTCAACTATGCACTACTTTCTATTGCTGATTATAATGCCATAATATTATTAATTCATCAGGTGATTGTTTTGAATTAGCTCCATGCCTTCAGGATTCAATCACTTCCTAGATCTCTATCAATGGAAGCCAAGCCCCCAATACCTGAGACTGTAGAAGACTTCATATTTAAATGGTACAAGATAGAGACTATGTTTCACTAACTACTACTCAGTTCATTCAACAAATGTTTATCTTATAAGTACCTTGTACTGGGTCTTACAATTGGGCAGATACAAAGGACCTACTTTGGGGGTTATGCAAGTATGCCCCAAGGAAGGCAGTAACAGATTCTGCATCAAAATAGAGTAAGCTTAAGCCAAAACCCAGCAGGAAACTGTTAGTGGTATCAGCACAGATAGTGGTATGATACACTTACTGGATATATGACATCTTAAAAACAACAGAGGAAGGTTTTGATACTGTGAATAAATTTTTAGCCTTGTCCACTTTCCTAAAATAATTAGTTAAAACCCTTCAATATTCAGAGCAACAATTATGTCTTTTACATACTAACAAGATAGCTGATTTTGATAGCTCCTGAAGGGTTCAGTTGCCTGAAGAACCAATCATAACATGATGGAAGTTTAAGCTCTACACCTCTATCAACACAGAGGAAATGTTTTTAAAGTTGAGTCAGTAATCAATGGTCATGGGTAGAGATATTTATACCTATGAAATTAAACATTCATAAAACATGAAAACGATAAGAAGTTGGGGAGTTTCTCTCTAAGCTAGCACATGAAAGATTCTGGAAGACTGCCAAATCAATTGTCCAATAACCTTTCTCCCATATCTCCCATAGCTCTATTTCTAATATCCTTTAAATAAGCCAATTAGCATAATGAAGCCTTGCCTTGCATTCTCTGAGTCATCCTAGAAAATTAAGCAACCCAAGGAGGAGATCCTGAGGTCCCTAGATTGTATTTAGTTTTTCAGAAAAAAATGGGTGGGGTGTAATTGTGTGATAACTCAACCATATTCTGTAACTAATGTTCCAATCATGTAATTATATGGTTGATTCTTCATGCAATTAGACCCCTCCATAGTCAGGAGAAGTGAACCCTCACCTTACTTTGTCAGATGTTGTAACAAGGGATACCCAAATGAAGAATTTCATGGCTTACTACAGAACTGATGGCTTGCTTTCTGGTTACTAGGGAGAGAGAAAAAAATATTCCACACATCTTGGTTACTAGGGGTCACAGAAATGACTGTCTCTTCTCTCATTTGTTAGAATGAGTGAGAAGGGCAGAAGGGAAAACCAGCCAAAATATTCCTTTTTATATTTGATACAAATTCATATATATAAGAGATTATATAAATCTTCAAGGAAGTGAGATTATTCTGTATGTATTAAAAATATCTCCCTAGATACAATCATATTGAGGAAAAATGCCTGAAATTCCTACTTTATATTTAAATGAGTCAAAGACCTATAAATTACATTCCACTCAAATCTTTATGAACTTATATATGTGTTTATAGTGTAAACTTACTCTAAAATTTCTAACTGGGTTCCCCAGCTTATTCATCAAATACAGCTTGCTTTTAGATTGAGAATATTAACTTTTGCAAGACAATGAAGAAGAAAGCCTAGAGCTAAGGGACACTTTAACACACGTGTTTAGGGCTTTAAGCCTTAATTTCCTCTCATCCTTCAGACGTGAGGGCAGTCCACATGTTCCTGACACAATTATGGCTGAAGTGTTGCCTTTGTGCTGGAAGAGTGTAGGGCAAGAATGTTGGGGAATTTTATGATTCTAATCAAGAGTCAGGACATCAGAGGAAGGGAACAACAGCTGTCCTCGGGATATTTGATCACTTACGGCCAAAGAAAAATTATTATATTTTCAAGAGAGAAGAGATTAGTTCCAAAGTGTTATGTTCCAGAACAATTCCAGGTTCAGGCAAGATTTATTTTGCTTGAAGTATCTCCTTTACATAAGAGAGCCCTTTTCCCCCAGTGGCCCCTGAAACCCTTCACTTAGGTTAGGACCACAATTTATATGATAAAAGAGCCATAAATGCAAAATTTAGGGAGAGCAATATTTTTAATGCACAAAGCTTTGAAAAATTCAACATAGATTATAAATGGAAGTTGAACTGAAGTTTTTAGGAGAAGAATGACCTATTGAGTCATCTGTTTTTTTCACAGAGAAAATTAGACTATTTGTTAGGATCTTGATGTCGTACTGGCTAAGTATAATACTTTTATTTTTTACTTGGTTGTGCTTACTTAAGACATTAAAATTCATGACTATTCCCATTATTGCTTTTTATTTACTCTGCCTTTTGTAGTGTCAGCCCCTGATATTAGAAGTACACAATACATATTTACCTTATATATTTTTTCTCTCTCAATTCAAGCTATAGTTTTATTTATCATGAAAAATTATGTCCAATATTTACCACCTCAGGTAGGAGACAGACCCTTTCTGGCTTTCATTGCTTCATCCTATGAAGAAGTCTAGTATTAGCAGTTTCAACTGATGACATGTCAGTGATACCTTAATCTGATTATAGTCTGTTTCCTGCTTTGCCACTTGCATCTTTATTAGAAATTTGGCCCTTGTGATGGTTAGTTTTGATTGACAACTTGTTGAGATCACCAGGGAGACAGTTGTGCAGACATACCTGCAGCAGATAATTTTAATTCAGTTAACTGGGATAGGAACCCCTGTGGGTAGCCCTGTCTCATGGGCTGGTGCCTAGAGTCTATCAAAGGGAGAAAGTGAGCTGAGCACAACCATTCATTGCTCTCTGCTTCCTGATTATAGATGCAATGTGACAAGCTGCCTTAAACTGTGAACCGAAATGATCCTTTCTCCCTTATGATGCTGTTTGGGAGACATTTTATCATCACAACAGAAAAGTAAATAAGATATGTCTCCTTTTCTCTTTCTCCATTTTATGTTGCTATGAAATCCAGGCTCAATAACTCATCTAAAAAGAAAGTTTATTTAGCTTATGATTTTGGAAGGCCTTATGATCCAGTGACGGCCTTTGTGATATACCGTGTCACGACAAGATGTGAAAGGACAAATATGATCATATGAAAGAAACCAGGAGGGATGACCTCAGTTTTTAACAACGACTCTTGTGACAGCCAGCAATGCTCACGTGATTCTGTTGTCTCTAATTAGGTCCATCCCCAATACAAGTGCACTGGAGAGCAAATGTCCACCTTTGAGTCAGTCAAACCATAGCTCCTCTTGATATAGTATGAATGCTATTGATATCTGCTACAGTTGGTATATAATATATATTATCTATGTGTTTATCTTTGTATCTATCTATGTAGACACACGCACATGCACACATACACACATAGAGAGAGAGAGATGGCAGAGTGGAAAGAGAGAGTAGGAGACCTCTCCTTTAACAGTAAACAACCTTTGCAGACTCTCTCTGCCCTTCCTTCATGGGGCAGAGAACTGGTCTGCACTGATGGCTTAGGAGCAGCTGACACTGGAGGGAACATGTAGCAACTGTGGTGTTTGTGGAGAGAGCACATTTCAAGTGCAAGTATTCCTTACAACATACCCTGCTATCTCTTCGCTCTTAAAGCTTCAGGAATGGAAGGGCTCTGGTTATTTGGGGATGTCCCTCCCCCTTGCTCCATTCAACTGCTGGTTCTTAGAATGAGATTTCAGTTTCCTTCTGTTGATGTCAAGAAAATATCTCCCACTCCAAAGCGAGAGGAAGAGATTGAGATGAGAAAGAAAGATCTTAAGAGACAAGAAATGTGGATTATTGTTTGGAGACGAAAAAAGATCCTGCTAAGTTGGAAACTTCAAAAGTTAGAGGTTCAGATACACATTGAAATATTCTACCTGTGCTTTTGCACATTAAATATAATTTATGTTATAATTTGAATGTGAATTTCCCTCTCTAACTTGGTTTGCAGTTAGTGGTATTGTTTAGAGAGCTTATGGAAGCTGCTGAAAAATGGCAATTAGTTTCAGAAGGTAGCTTCTAAGGGTGTGACTTTGAGTGTCAGATCAATGCAGTCCCTTTACCCCTCTCAGATTCCTGTCTGCCATAAGGTAAACTGCATCTTTCTCTGTATGCTCTATCATGATGCTCTGCCCACATGCTTGTTGCTAAGACACCACTGACTGAAATCTTTGAAACCATGGACCCCATTTAATTCCCTTTCCTGGAAGATTTTGTCATGCAATCTGTCACATCAATGAGAATTGCAACTAATACAACACGTACATGTGTGTCTCTGGAGCCTGTCTCCTGACAGGGAAATTGTTAATGGTTTTCTTCAAGAATGGATACAGTTTTAAGTGCAGGCCTATAAAGAACATGAAAGTGGAAGGCTAAGAAGAATCTCCAAGCCATCCCCTTCAGCTTCGCCCTCCTCCGTTAGAGGTGAGAGATGGATATAGAAACCGGCAGCTATCTCTCAAACAGTGAAAAAGTGTGAATCAGAACTAGGGATTCCTGCGTATTCGGTCCCCAAATCTTCTCTGTGGTAGAGAACTATATGTGTTATAAACTTCTCATCAAATCAAGGCTTTTTAAAAAAAAATTTTTTTGTTATTTCCATGTATGGAATTTTGACAATGGGTTATTGCCTGTGTTTTGATTCTGGTTTTTTACTGACTAGCCCATGTATGGTTGGAAATGATGAAATCATGATTGTTTTGCATTTGAGGTAAATAAGATCCTTCTCCTCCTCCTCCTCCTCCTCCTCCTCCTTCTCCTTCTTTCCACCCTTGGCTTCTGTTATGTTGAGAGGAGGACAAGGAGACTTAAAGGTGGTGTAAAGAATCATTGATAATTAAGGAAAACACAGGAGAGGATGTTTTGCCAAAGACCTGGACTCACCAAGTGGGAGTAATTTCCAACTGTCGGTTACTATCTAACGGTGCCTGGAATGAGTCCACAAACAGCTGCGGACCCAGAGGTACTCACTGTTTCCCTAACGCTAATGAAAGGCCATGCTAGGTTTTCAGCTATTTTCCTACTCTCCAGATTCTGTAGTAGGTCAATTCATAGCCCCGATTCTGGGCCTGGACAGCAGCAGAGTTGGTCATCTCACCAGTTCTCTCCTGTCCTCGTCACCAGGGGGAGCTCTCCAGTATTGCCCCAGCTAATTCACTCTTGAAGCAAATGACCAAGGAATAGATCCAGTTATTCTTAATGCCCGCAGGATTAGCTCCTCCCACCTACACCAATTGGCCCACCCAAACATCTATCCCATCTATGATCTGGCTGAGCGTGTGAGGGGCCTGACCTGCAAACCTAGAAATGCAGAATTTCCACAACACAGGGCAACAACGGGACATTTAAGGCAAGTCCCCATGAGGGCCCAACAGGGGTAGAAATGAGAGACCTCAAACCAGACCAATGACTCCTTGCAAGTAAAAGTCTATGGACAAAGGGGTCTACTGGGTGACTCACTGTATCACATTGCAGCTATTATGATGAAATTTTAAATTTCCCCCTTTTTTTTTTCCTTTTTTTTTTTTTTGTTTTTCTCTTAAATTCTGTTTTATTTGGAGGAGGGATTGCAGGACGCAAAGGAATGGGGAAATGAATGGGGTCAAGATGCATGGTATGAAAGACATATTGAATAAATAAAAGGAAAATTCGAAAAAGCCCTGCAGAAGAAAGCCTCATGGATGTGATGATTCTTGGAACTGTGTGTGGTGCAGTATATCGAGGGGATGAAATGAACAAGTGAATCAGAAGGGGCCTTATGGACTCAATGGGCTCAATGCCTGGAAGAATGCCAGGCTTCGAAGGCACTTTTAGGTCCCACTGAAGTGGAAGTGGCTCTCAGGATCAGCGAGTGTATTCTTCCCTTGCTAATGGATTTCTTATGGTGCATGAGCCACAGTAGCTCTTTAGAACTTGGGTGTTTGTGATGAAATTAATTACTGGATGAAACTGTAGGGATGCTATTAGCATAGGAATGACTTTACAATGACTGACATGACAATGGAAAATTTACATTCCTGCATGAAGCCCTTAGCTGTCCCTGATTCTAATCCTCTCATTACTCTGTCCTGAACACCAGCTGTGAAGCACCATCTGTCAGTGGCAGCAGCAACAGCAGCCTCTGTCTTTGTGTCAGCTGGCATCTGTGGTAACTCTCCCTGAATCACTTCAAGGCCAATAGGTGGGCGTGTGGCTCAGGGAAGTGGGTGCATACCTTTTCACCATGAAACCATCTAGCCTGTGTGCTAAGTGCTGCATTTTTCACAACCAGAGTGTCTAAGCTTCTTGAGTTTCAGTGACACTTAAAATCTTATTTGCTCTTCTTAGTTTCTCACCCATAAAGATGCCGTCACACAGTGAAACTTGGACACGTCTCCCCCATATCACAGTTAGGGATGGTATTTTCTGTTTAATTTATCAGAAAATGGTGCTTGCGTTCATACTGGAGTGAACTGCGTTCTCTATTTTCTGCAGTTTCTCTCCTTTCTAATAGGTCCAATCATAAGAGGACCTGGC
The DNA here is from genome assembly GCA_033318265.1 of Phyllotis vaccarum. NCBI lineage: Eukaryota > Metazoa > Chordata > Mammalia > Rodentia > Cricetidae > Phyllotis > Phyllotis vaccarum. Next base: position 18,196,762 of record JARWLC010000012.1, on the reverse strand, counting down.
TTTGAGAATGAGGTGGTTGCAAACGCAGCTAGATACAATAAGGGCCATGAGCATAGATTGGCCTCTGAGGCATATGACTGGTATCTTAGAAAAGACTCAGGCCATAGAGGAAAGGAAGTTACTCAGTGACCCAGGCAGAGATGAGAATTAGGCTGTCACCAATCCAGGAACTTGTGGTAATGCTGGCAACCTGCTGAAACTAGAAAAGAAGCTTGCATCAGATGCCCCACAGGGATTCAGGGGACATGGTCTTGTCAACACCTTGCTTTCAAACTTGTAGCTTTTACAACTGTGAAATAATACACTTTTTTGTTATTTTAAGTCATCCAGCTAGAAGTAATTTATTGTGATGGTTCCAGGAAACTAATGCAGACTACTATACTGTATGTGCCTGCTGGGAATCTGTACATGTTTTGGAAGTTACATTTCGTAAGCTCTAAGCACAATGGCTGTATAGACATTGTTGAATAAGCGTAGGTTTGAATAGTGCTTTTTAGATAGCACCATGGGACCAGTGCTAACAGTATAGGATAAATATCCTCTTCATCCTGAAGCCAGCTACTTACATAAACCATTCAATATGTTTGCCGAGTGTCCATAGTGTAGATCAAGCAGCACAGGAATGAAGATGTGAAGAAAGAAGATGCAGAATCTTCCCATTTGGAGCTGGTAATCAAATGAAAAAGACAAATTATTTTCAATCAACGTGTCTTGATTATCATTGTTTAAAAAAAAGCAGTTATGTATTGTGCTAGAATTAGTGTTAGAAATAAAGCAAGAAAACGCAATTTGTGAGTCTGATAGTGTCCAGATACTGACTATTCCTTTTCCCTTGAACAAGTTGATTGAGAACCCCACATACTTTCTCACCACTTGGAAAGAGCAATACGATTCAAGAAAAAACTTTTGTAAAAGAGAGAGAGAGCAGATTTTCAGAATATCAGCTAAAAAGCTTAATTTGAAATAATTATACTACTATTCATAATTAGTTATATTCAAGTACCTGTGATTTATTGCAGTGGTCTCTGTCTTTAATTTTCTAATGCTGGCCATAGTACTTTGTGTTTAACCTATTTATCATATATCTGCTGAGTTATTCACTAAGAATAAGAGCAGGATTGAGTGCCAGTGATGCCATATTTGTCATTTACTACATGTAATCATCATAAACAATTTACCTTGCTTACCAACTTATTACTTCTCAGTGTATTTCTGCAAGATTTCTCTATGTGCGCTATTAATCAATTATTCAAATGAAGAAACTGAATTATTAGGAAAGCAAGGACCATCCCTACAGTCAGGCAGCTAAGTGATTGGCTGAGCTAAGATTCTAGTGTCAATATTCTGACTCTAGCTTCCTTCCCTCTTGAATAGCACGTTTTGAGTTCTGTAGGCTTTGGCCAAGCTGAGGCCATGTATTTTAGGACATGTGTAGAAATTACATCATTTTCTCTTTCATTATTAGTAACTGTGCTTTCTGGGAATAGTGAAGGAAAGGTGTTTTTTTTTTTTGTTTTTTTTTTTTGTTTTTTTTTTTTGGTTTTTTTTTTTTTTTACTGAAGTGAACCTTTTACTACTATGAAAATGTGCAGTGTGCTAAGACATGCCATGCTTGTTCATTGGCTAAAATTATTTTATTTAATTGTTTCTTTCTTTATCAGCCTCTGAGCTCATAACTAAAAATGATCATGTATCTCTCTTTACAGCCATGAGTGTTTACACCAAGGGTTGACATTTTACCTGCTGATTCTGTGTGAAATAGGTAGACCCTGCCCTCCAAACAAACTTCAAATAAAATCACAGTATCCATGAAGCTGAAGCTCTGCAGAGAGCCCCTAGGTCAGAGAGAAGGGAAGCCCCAAGTATCCCAGATGTTCAGCTCTAGTCTCCAAGTGCAGGTCTCTGCAGCAGGTGTGTAAGGATCCAAAGCTCAGCACAGACTTGTGTCATCTGTGCTTACTCTCATCTGGATCCATTAATCACAGGCCATCCAGCTCACCCTGGAGGTGACACAATGTTCCATGGCTTCATTTCTTTATGATCCTTTTTTTTTTTTTCTGTCTTTAATTTTTTTCAGTTACCTTTTTTTTTTAAAAAAAAAAAAGTTTAAAAGGTCTTTTTTCCATAACCACCACTCCTCCCCACCCCCTCCTCCTCCCAGTTTCCCCTCAGCCCCCCACCCCCACTTCATTTTCCCATCTGTCGCACGAATAAATGAGACTCAGGGATAGATCTCTGAGAAAATCAAAGTCGGAGATATTAGAGAGAGTAAACACCACAGTCAGATCTTACCCAGCTGTCTTCCAGCTTCCCCTGCCTGGCTTCTCTTGGCTTCCTCCCTTTCTGTCTTTCTATGCCCGCCTTAAATACTCTTTTTCTAAATTAAGGTGTGGCCCCACTACTGCCTGCCTGGGAGCTGGAATTCCTTCTGTAAACTAAAATGACCTTAGACACAGTTTGGATTAAGGGCGTAGGTCACCACTCCCAGGATATTCCCTGTGCTGGGATTAAAGGTGTGAATCACCACTTTCTTATCCTCCTAGACTAACTGTGGTTAGATCCCTCTGGTATCTCTGAAATGTCCTAAATGCCCACACCCATCCTTTAGCCAGGGAGGGTAAGGAAATCTAAAGTGAGTCAGTTCAGTCTGGCATATCCAGTTGAGGTAGGTCCAAGTCCCTTCCCCCTGTCTCAAGGCTGGGGTAGGTGTTCCTTTGTAGGGAATGGTCTCCGAGATGTCAGCATGTACCAGGAATAAACTCTGGTCCTAGTTTGAGATCCTCCCCAAACTGCCCATGCCAACAGACTGTCATCTACATTCTGAGGGGTTAGTTCCTTTCATAAATGTTCCTCAGCTGTTGTTTCCGAATCAGTGAGTTCCCAATAGCTCAGGTCAGCTGTCTCTGTGGGTCTCCTCCTCATGATCCTGATCCCTTTGCTCATATATTCTCTCCTTTCTCTCTTCTGCTGGACCTGGAAGCTCGACCCAGTGCTTAGCTATTGATCTCTGTTTCTACCTCCATCTGTTGCTGGATGAAGGTTCCATAATGACAATTAGAGTGGTTATTCACTTGATTATAGTGGAAGTCCTGTTTAGGCACCCTCTCCACTATTGCTTGGAGACCTAGCCAGGGTCATCTTGTGGGTTCTTGTGTGTTTAGCACCAGGTCTCTCTCTAATCTCACAGTGGCTCCCTCTATCAAGATATCTATTCCTTTGTTCTCCCTCTCTATTGCTCCTGCCACTCATTCATTTCCTTCTCTCATATTCTCTTCCCACCTCCCCTTGCTCATTCTCCAATATGATCCCAATTTACTCAGGAGATCTTCTGTATTTCCCCTTCCCAGGGGAATCCCTGGATGTCTCTCTTAAATTCCTCTTGTTACCTAGCCACTCAGTGTTTGTGGATTGTAGCCTGGTTATCCTTTACTTTATGTCTAAAATCTGCTTATGAGTGAGCACATATCATGTCTATCTTGGTTGGTGTTACCACACTCAGGATGGTTCATTTCTCTGAAAATTTCAGGATGTCATTTTTTTCTTTTAATGCTGACTAGTACTCCATTGTGTAAGTGTACCACAATTTTTAAATCCATTCTTCAGTTGAGGGCCATCTAGGTCATTTCCAAGTTCTTGCTATTACAAAAAATGCTGTTGAGCTAATGCTCTTGAGGTAAGAATGTACATCCTTTGGGTACATGCCCAATAGTGGTATTGCAGGATCATTGGGTAAATTGATTTCCAGTTTTCTGAGAAACCGCCATACTGATTTCCAAAGTGGCTGTACAAGTTTACATTCCCACCATCAATGGAGGAGTGTTCCCCTTGTTCTGCATCCCCTCCGGCATAGGCTGTCATCTGTGTTTTTGATCTTATTCATTCTGACAAGTGTAAGATGGTATCTCAGAGTTGTTTTGATTTTCGTTTCTCTAATTGCTAAGGATGTTGAGCAATCTTTTAATTATCTTTCAGCCATTTGTAATTCTTCTGTTGAGAATTCCATTTTTAGCTCTGAACCTCATTTTTATTTGAGTTATTTAGGTTTGGGGCTCTAGTTTCTTGAGTTCTCTTTATATTTTAGAGATCAGTCCTCTGTCCAATGTAGGCTTGGTGAAGAGTTTTCCCCTATTCTGCAGGCTGTTGTTTAGTCTTATTGACTGTGTCCTTTGCCTTACAGAAGCTTCTCAGTTTCAGGAGATCCCCCTTATTGATTGTTGTTCTTAGTGTCTGTGCTACTCATGTTATGTTTAGGAAGTGGTCACCTGCGCCAATGCATTCAAGGATATTTCTCACTTCCCATTTTCTTTTCTATCAGTGTAACTGGGTTTATGTTGAGGTCTTTGATCCACTTGGACTTGAGTTTTGTGCAGGGTGATAGATAGGTTTGGATCTATTTGCATTCTTCTGCATAGGACCATCCCGTTTTGTCAGCACCATTTGTTGTAGATGCTATCATTTTTCCATTGTATATTTTTGGCCTTTGTCAAAAATCAGGTTCATTAAACTTCTGTTCTTTGCCAATGCTCAGGCCAGAACAGCAGTCAAATGACCCTGTCCCTTCTAATCCATTGCTTCTGACTCTTTTAGTGTGGAACACAGGATAGAAGCACTAGATTATGTTTCTCATTCCTACATAAATACAGCAGTGCTTTTCTTTCTTTCTTTTTTCAATCCTTGATTCTTCCTGAAGGTCCCTAGTCTTCAGCAAGTCATCAATTAAGTTGCTCTCTCTTGGCCTGAAAGAGCTAGTGCATTCTTACAATTTGCTTTCAGTTTCTTTCAAAAATTATGATGAACCTGGGCCAGGGATTAAGACAAATAGTTCTCTGAGGTGATGCATATTGCTATTTTATGCATTCAGACATTTAACCTATGGAAAAATTTAGATTAGAAACTATCTCAAGACAGCTGTGGGTGAGATGATAGTGAACAGTAAACAAACATGTCTTGATATCCTTTGACTTACTACTGCGATATTGGAACATTTTATTTCTCTTGATGTGAATACCTAATGTGGACATTTGATCTGTAATCAGGCCCTCAGGATCTAAAAATAGCAGCTTGAAAGCAAGGCAGCAGAGAAATGCAGCAAATACAGCTGAGGTCATTACGTGGCTGCCCAGACTTGCATTGGTACTTTGTGTTTGGTGTCTAATGTCTGTAATTCACGTGATGAATTCAACATACACAACCAGGGATTTCATAGAGTAAATCAAGATATTTCTTGGACTCTTAATATTAGAAATCAGAAGATGCACTTAATTTCTTTTCATACATTGAGTCTTATATGACACCTGTACTTCTTGTATTACAGTTCACAACAGAAATTCTGACTATCTTGTTTCAATTACTTGAAAACCAACTTGAGCACAAGGAATGAAACAAGAGAAGAAACTTTGTTTCTATTTTGCATGTGGTGATTTTTATTAATTATGTAATTGATTAAAATGTATTCTTTGAACATTTCACTCATAAGTATAATGTATTCTGCTTACTCTCAGGTACCCTCCTCACTGTCCTTTATTTTTCTTCTACCTCTGTTGTCCACTCCCTGTCATTCAGCTCCCTAAAGTCTGTAATCCATATTCATGTCATTTTTGCTTTATTACTTCCTTATTCTAACAAGGACTATTGTATGGTCATGAGTTACGAACTATAATTTCACCCTGTGTACTCACCAATGGATTCAGTTTTTGGGAGGGTGTGGAGATTCTTAAAGGAAAGAAATTTAGATTATCCACTACTGAGATCACATGGAATGAATATTATCTTCATTTTTAAATATTGGGAAAACCTAAGGTGTTCTTGATGGTGTGAAAGCCGACACACGGTTCTACTGACAACCTGGGGTTTTTATTGTGACTTAAGTAGCCAAAATAATTGATTCACTAGCTGATTTCTTTGTGGTAAGGACCACAGTTATCTGAACATTTACTTATGAGATCATAGACAACATCAGCTTCTGTGAATTGGATCCTCCATCTTTGATATCATTTAATACCTAATTCTTGATTCTGTTCTCAACTCTTCTGCTGTCTCAATCTTTCTCTTCTCAAACCACTGAGGAACTGGTTATGATGCCAGATGGAGGGCAGATGAGACCAGCATCATGATATCTCCAATCTGAATATGATTATACTAAGAAATTAGGTATTTATGAACTGCTTTTTCCATCCCTAGTAATGTACCTGAGTTATGTTTTTAATGACTGTAGTGACCGTAAAGTGCAAAAATCAATCTTCATGAGACAAAGAGGGTTTAATTATTTTTCCAAGACTAGAAAGTGACAATTACAACTTTAGCTTTCTTGACTTTGGATCCTTGATGCCACCCACTGCTGTCATCAGGAAATCTGGCCACAAGATTCAGAACCATATTTAATACATGATGATAAATAGTCAACAATATATATATTGACAAATACTGCATTCTCAAATTCATTGCCTTGCAACCATCCAAATAAAACCTGTGTCATATGATTATTCACAGCCCTGCACATAGATAATGAAAATTTTATCTTTTGATGAGTATATTCTCATGAGAAGTTTAGGGAAGGACACTCTTCCATCTATCTCCAGCTGTATGCCACCTTTATTTTATATTTTTATTATTGTTATTTTGTGTGTGTGTGTTTTTTTTTTTTTGCATTACTGGGATTGAAAGTTTTCTACATGTTAGGTCAGTAATCTACCACTGCACCACACCTTCAGCCATCACTAGTGTTCCTTTATAGTGTATTTATTAGCATGTTATTCATCACTACTGTCTCTTGGTAATTTTGCCATTTAAAATATCTCAGGCATAGTTCTTAAAAGCTTTTTAGGGTTTCTAAAATCAGACTCTGATGTCCCATATAAATATCTTCATCCAGGCTCAATTTTCAGTGTTGTTGGTTTTAAGTTCAATGTAAATGAGCCAAGAGCACATCAAACATGATGACTTTGAAGAGAATCACAGAAAAAGCAAGGTTTTCCATGGATCTGTTGATGAATATGTTGTGAGCAGAAATTCACATGACCCTTAAGAGCAGTGAATATGTATTTTTGTGGTGAATCGTAAAACATAACTACCTCAAATTGTGAGGACCACCTGGACTTGAGCTCCTATTATCTTGAATTCCTTAGTTAATGCGTTAGATGTTAATGTTACCTACAACATTAATGGTGGCAGTCTTGCCCTCAAGGGGATAAAACGTATTTCTTAAGCAAGAAACCCTTGCTCTTTTTGTGCAAAAAATAGATGTGTACCCTCACTCTTTAGTAGCTGTCCATCATAACATGGTGTTGTGCTGTGATTGCTAGGGATAATTAGCAAATAGAGAAATCTAAACATTTCTTTTAGGAACAATAGATTCAGCAGTACAATTGAGAGCATAGTGAATATTTAATGAGATGAAACATCTAAAATATGAGGCTACAGCACGCAGCCCAGGTGCTTACAGTCAGCTCATTTGGAACCATTAGTAATATTGTTGCTTCTCTTTGTTCCCTTTCTTTACTCAGGAACACATGGAGGGCACACACACATTTCCAGTTGTGACTGAGAATTTCCTAAGGCATTTGTTATCTTTGGACTTTCAATGTGATGACAATTTAAAAATGAATGCTTCCAGCACAAAAGAATAGTCTATTAAGGTGATAGGTACTTTGAGTATCCTGATCTAATCATTACTCATTATGTGCAAGTATTTGTAAAAACAAATTAGTCCCTTGACGTGGGACTGTATGAAGTAAGACTCTTAGAACCTGACATCTTGGCTTCACAGCATAGGAATCCTGCTGGAAGACTTTGTCTCTTAGGGGAGGGCTCTTTTGCAATGCTTTTAGATTTATTGTGTAGAAAAACAAAAACCTGAATATGTAAATGATAAAATTAGACCAAATGAAGATATGATGATGGTTTAGTTTGCAAAGAGAACTCCCTGCCTGTTTTGGTAACTGTCATTTTCAATATTAGCACTTGGAAGGAAGAGAAAGGCATAGTTTTATGATTTCATGGCCACCCTGATCTACATAGCTAGTTCCAGACCAAACAATACTACATAGTCAGACTATTTCTGAAAAAAAGGAAGGAACAGAGAGAGAGAAAAAAATAGAAAGAGAGAAAGAAATTCTTGAGATCATTACAAGGAGTAACAGACAGGTGGAATTAATTCTGCATCCCAGAGCAGCAGAGACATTTTCAATCTTGGCACATAGTTGACTTTAGCAGACATTGTTTAAGTTTTGAAATGCAAGTTAATCAGAGCAAAAACCCACCACTACCTATTATGTTAAATTAATGCTGTTATACTTTAATATTATGTTTTATTATTTTATGCTTAATTTGTTATTTTGTTTTGCTTTTCTTGTTGAATCAGAGGTAGAACATATGGAATTTATTTTAAGTTTTCCATTTACACATCACTAAACAATAACACAATTAAAATAATTTAAGTCTTTGTATTAAGTGGTATACAATAACACTTTTGCCCTATTAAAGGGGATGTTTATGTTACTTGACTTTGAAGAATAATCTAATGGACTCAGAGTCATTAACAGTTTGAGGCAGCAGAAATCTTTCAGTCTAAGCACCTTCTCCAGCAGATATAGTTACTGAATTTCCAGCAATGAAGGGAGGTCATGGAATTGAATGTCCAAGATTATGAAACATAGGAGATGCATACTGAGGTTAGGGACCAAGTTTCCATAGTTCTAAGTAGGTAAAATGCTCACCATGTCAGTCTACCTCCAAAGGCTCCAATACAAAAGGTTGGTTAGACCCAAACAAAAGGAGTTACTATAACATCTCACTTAATGCCACGGGAAGGATTTGTGAAGTGTGATCTAAACAGCAGTCTTGTTTTGGAACACTAAGTCACAGTGAGTTGGGGCAGTGGTGATGGGAAACATCTATTTGTATTGCCTGTACAGGTCATATTACCCACGAACTTGGATTTTCCATGACTTTCAACATAGCAGACAAAATCCTGAATCACCTTATTTAAGACTTTATGCTGCTTTACTCTGTGAAATTAGATTATGAGCCTACTCATTCAAACTTGGCTTAGTCCATATGGGCTACTATGACAAAATACCCAAGACCAGATGGTTTATATGAAATAAAACCTATTTATTTACAATTTCAAAGCTGATAGTTTATAACTGGGATGCCTGCACAGTTGGCTCTTGCTAAGGACCTGCTCTCTGGTTCACACACTGCTGTCCTGTTCTACCCTCATGTGGCAGAAGAAGTCAGGGAGCTCTCTGACAAGGGCATAGACCTCATTTATGAGAATTTCACTCTCATGATCTAATTATCCCCCAAGCTCTCCATCTATTAATAGTGCGTTCATGGCGGTTAAGATGTCAACAATTTGGTAGAAAGTCAATACCCGATGTATTGAATATACCATTTGGCAGATTATTAAAAAGCAGTGCACTGTAAACTTTTGTTCATAACTTGTGGAACAACACTTGCATCTTTAATAGAATTGGTGGGTTTTATGTTGCTGCAAAAGCACTATGACATAAGAAAATATAACACAAGTGATGCGTAGTTATTATTTCACATTTGGATTAGGATTCTGGGTATGCATTAACTGAGTCCTTTGCACTAGGTGGTCCGAAGCTGCAACCAAACTCTTAGCCAATAATACTGTTTGAAGGCTCTGGGTCCTCTTCTATTTTCAATTGATCTTGGTCAAAGTTGTTCTATTGCAGTGTGTGATGAGCCTAAACCTGACCTTAACATTTACTGCTTGAAATTCAAGGACCACAGGAGTTTCTCTTTCCTATATCCCCCTCAAAGCACTTACCTCATCGAATCAGGTGTACACAAGATAGTCTTCCTTTTAATTAAAGACTTATTTAGAGACTTTAGTCACATTGCCAAAATCCCCTCAACTTTGATGTTTTACTCTAATTGAAGTTACTGTGCTATAAATATATTTACATTACAGGGAGGAGACGGGAATCTTGGGTATCTGAAAGGACATGAGTAACTTGAGTAATTTTGAAAACTCCCACCATGGCTCTCAGGCCCTCCCCTGTTTGGAAAATCAGCCCTGGATTTAGGTAGTAAGCTCAGGTATACCAGACATCTCAACTGAGGTGTGACTGGAATATAAGCTATAAAATGCTTTCTTATGGAAAATGTGTCCTGTCTATTCTAAGACATTCAGCAGCAACCCCAACCACTCTCCTCTAGGTATCAGCAGTATCTCTTTGCATATGACAACCAAAAATGATGCCAAGTATACACATGCATTTTTCTTAAAGAGAAAAGGGCTCCCAGATTGAGGACCACTGTTGGTTCAAAACCCATGCACTTGGTTTTTTGTTTTTTCCCTGAAAGACATTAAACCATGGGATTTGTGTTTTTAAGGCTATAAAGCCATGGAGGTAGATGTTCTTGCTCCTCAGATAATCCTTCATTCAGAGATTTCTTCCACTGTAAAATGCAGTGGAAGCATCCTCCCACCACCCCCTACCCCCGCTTGTACTTACTTACTTACATTTATTCCAAGATGAGATTATATTAGTACATTGGCCATGTGTTACACAGATTCTATTTAGTATATAAGAAAACCTGGAGACAGATATTGAGGAAGAGTTGAAATATTGGAGAGTTAGGAAACAAACTGCAGCCAACTCTCACCCAGCCAACTCTTCAGGCCAAATGGGGGAAGGTCCTATCTCCAGGAGTCCTCAGACTGACACAAGCGAAGGGGAGAACTTCTGTCTTCTATTCCTTATCTTTCTTTCCCTACCAAGCTATTTCAATTTCTGGATCAATTTTCCTAGAGCTAGGATTAAAGGTGAGTGCCACCACTGCCTGGTTCTGTTTGGCCTTGAACTTACAGGATCTCTGTCTCATGAATAATGGAATTAAAGGCATGGGTTACCATTTCCTGACCTTCATGGCTTGGCTCTGTGGGTGGCTCTGTCCTGTGATATTATGGACTATTTTTATTGAATGTACTATATTCCACCACTGTCAAAGAGGGCTTTTAGCTCTGCTGTAATGTGGGTCAGATATTTTCCCAAAGATATTAACATACGTCAAAACCCTTTAGTAAGCTCTACAATCTGTGTTATAGCCTCTGACTTGGAAATGAGTGGCCTAGTGTGCTACTGAGCAAAAGGCATGATCCACTTCTGAGATTAGGAAACTCAGAAGCTATGTTTTCCTTGTTTTGCTCTAGGCAAAGGCAGCTCAAGCATCTCATCCGACGTGAGTTCAAGTACAGATCACACGCCAACCAAAGCCCAGAAAAATGTGGCCACCAGTGAAGGTAGGCATCTCTAGTCTTTACATTTAATCTTTCCTTTACATATCTGGCGGTTTGAAAGATGAAGAGAATGTGGAAGATTTGCTTCTAGTTTACTGCATGAGACTCTGATTTTTAAAAAGGAATAGGAAATGACCTCCCAAGGTTCACTTTTGCTACACTGTTGGCGCTTCCAGTGAGGTTGATTTGGTGGGATATAAGTGTCTTAATGTTAAAGCAGATGGTATTATTTTGTAAAATGTGACAGGCTGATTCAAGAGAAGCCACTATGTCATCATATACCTGTTTTCCAGTATGGCAAGATAGTATGATATAAGTGCTTTTGGTGCAAATTGAACGTTCCTGTAAGAATATGCAAAATAGTTGTTTTTTTAAATTTAGGATGATGCTGAAAAGTCCCATGTGTAGGACTTGAAGTAATCACTGAAGTTTGGGATATGCAAAGAAGCTCTGTTTCATTATTCAACTGACATGTGAAAAGATATCACTATTAAACATGAGCATTTGTCCACTGTGATTGATAAAGGATTCCACAGATATTTCTATAGAAGTACATGGTAGAATTCAGTTGCTTCCCAAGAAGCGCTGAGATATTATTTAATTGAGTGAGGAATTATTTATATGGGTTTTTTTTTTAGAAGAAAATTAATCCAATTATTTTGTTTTAATGTGAAACACAGTGGATGACTTCCTTTCTGAGTAAGAGTGCCCTCTAAATTAATTATCCAACAAGAGTTATTTTTGTGACAGTTATGCTGAAAGGCTTTCTTTTTTAATAGGGTCAGTTGATTTGCATATTTTATGCATCGTGATTTTCTCAAATGTACATGGAGCTAAGGAATCTTGTGTCCAGTTTTTGTTTGGGGGCTTAGTATCTACTGCCCTTACCATCCGGAGTCATACTTATGTGCTGATAGTGGCCTTTTGCGTTCTATATGTTCTCTTTATCTGTATAAGAATCTATTTATTGATTGAATGATGTATGATTATGCTTTTCCTCCAGTGGTTATTCTTCTCTTTCCATATGTTTTGTCTGGTTTCAGGGAGCACAGAATGACCTTCTCAGGGCTCATTATATTTGAGCCAGTGTATAGGTGTCTTGGATGGCTGGATTATATTCATTTGTGTTTAGACCCTTACACTATTTCTTGTGTGTCAGCAGCTTCTAAAGCAGATGGATTGGTATGTTTTACTGAGCACAGCAAAGGGCCAGGTAGCAATCCAATTTTAATTTTCCGCTTGCTAAGTTAAACAGGGACATTTGCTCACTCTTGAAATTCAGTGGAGGCAATGAGCAGTCCTCACCATTTGCTTTTGACAGTGCCATTTCTAGAATGCAGAGGGAAAATGACTTCCATTTATCCAGAGTGGCTCTCTTTAGCTAGAAATTCCTTTTATGATGTTCTGAGTTCTTCCCACTAGTATGTGACAGTTAATCTTGTCACAGCTGTGTGTCTACAGAAATAAACTTTTGAATAGTCCATGTTTGTCTGTGTTTATATTTTCTCATTATTCAACTTTCACTATAAACCTAGAAAATACTGAAGCATAGTAGCTGCTTTGTTGACAGAACTAGAGAACGAAATTCTAGGATTTTGTGCATTTACCAAAGTTGCTCTCTATGTTTTCTCTATGTTTAAAAATTTAAAAAAAATTCAGGGACCTCAAGTTTTCTTTCCTTTGTTCCTTTCCTCAGGGAGAGGCACTGGTTCCTACACCAAGGTTTTATACATTTTTTTTCATGATTATATTTTTGACATTATAAAAATAATACCGGGGAAAAGACCGAGAAAATGTTATATTCCTTATGAAAGAGAATGGGTTAAATTAGTGTAGAGTTCCTTTCCGTATCTTAGGGGGAGAAGTGTCCTCTCTGTGGAAGATTTAATTAGAGAGCTGAAAAATTATCAAAGGAATCTGTTAACCTTTTGCATCTGAGAGAGAGGTTGGAAGGGTCAGAAAGAAATTCATTATTTTTTGCATGTTTCTAATCAGTTAAAATATTGAACTATATGCAGTGTGAACATTTACTGCAGGAAGTATGTTTGAGGGCTGCCTGCTACACAGATATTCCTATGTGTGCTGATGAGTAGCCAAGCCTAATTTTCTCCCCACACAAATGACAGGGCCTCAGGCTGGTTCTTAGGATGAATGATTAGGGTGGCATGTTCTCTGACCTCCACAGGTGGATTTACCTGATGTTGTGTGAATTGCTTTCTTCTAGAAAATACCAGGTGATCCTTCTTGGCAATGCTCTGGTAGAGTAACAGGATGCCAGTGTTAGCTCCTACAGAGACAACAGAAGGTTCCTTGACAACTCTCTTAAGACTCTTGCCCTGCCGTTGTCAAGAATTATGTTTAACCTTAAATTAAAAATTGTGTGTGTGTGTGTGTGTGTAGAATCACATGCATGGGTAATTGCCCATCAAGGCCAAAGGAGACACTGGATTCCCAGGATCTGGTGTTAGAGGCATTTGTGAGCCACCAGTGTGAGTTCTGGGATCTGAACTCAGTAGGGAAGTACTTTTCAGTGCCATCTGTCCATCCCCATTGTTCAACTTTTGTTGTTAAGAAAATTGGTGAGAGAGAGCTGATTTTGAAATTGTTTATTGTTGGCCCTTTCCTGATATTTTCACCTCTGACTTCATAAGCATTGTCTCCTGGGAGCACAGGCTCTCAGCTTATAGGTCTAGATTGATTAATAAATAAATAAATAATAGACAGTATTAATTTTCCTGAGCTCTTAAGAACACTAACAGTTGCCTTGCAAACACCATGCAGTGGCTCATGTCACCAGGTGGGATGGGGAGGAAATAAAAGGTACTATATTTGGTCCCTTACTATGTATAGTATGAAGTGTCTTGCCCCACCTAGTCCCAAGGTCTGGACCTGCCTGCAGTTGCTTTGCTCTGCCTAGCTCTGAGGTCTGGACCAGCAGTCTTAAAGTTGTACAGAAACATACAGAAGCTTATATTAATTACATGCTGGTTGGCCTATGGTTCAGGCATATTGCTAACTAGTTCTCCAATCTAAACTCATTTCTATTAATCTATGTTTTACCATGTAACGTGTGATTTAACTTTACACCTTTCTCTTTTGGTAGCAGCTCACATTGTCTCTCTTTGTCGCCGCTCTCATTTCCCTTTATCTATACTCTGATTTCCTACTTTCTAAGATGCCTTGCCATAGGCCCAAACAGTCCTTTTATTAACCAATTATATTCATAGCATACAGAAAGACATTCCATATTAAGCTATTGCTCTCAGGTTTGATAAAATGTGGTAGTTGTTTTGTAAATATTGATTATGAAGCTAGTCATCTGCACAGTTCTAGGATTTAGAAGCTGTAAAAAACCTCCAGTTTCTTCCTTACTTCCTACTGACATATCTTCCTATCTTTCTTCCTACCATTGTATCCTTCTTAACATATGAAGCTATTTATTTGAGTTATTAGCAATTTAGAACACCAGTTTGTGAAGCTCCATCCCATTTGTCAGAGTGAACTGAGATCACAGTTAGCCATGGAACTGAAGAACAACTTTGATCTTGGGAAAAATCTGGGAGTCCACAGTGTTCTTATCAGCGGTGCTCTGTTAACTGGTATTTCTACGTGTAAAAGATTTCTTCCTCCTGGTGCCTTTACATGCCCAGCTGCTTCTTCTTGAAGTAAGCCTCAGTAGTGTGTTTGGGAATTTTTTTTACCCTTGCTCATAATGACTTTTGTAGAGGCGGCAATGACAAACTTCTGGTGTGTCCAATGCAGAGGGACTCAGGTGAGACCAAGAGGTCTAGTGAGAAGTAGCAGCCACTGTGCAGATGCTTCAGGAAAAGTCTGTTGCCTATGCAGCACCAGGTGAGGGTGATCAGAGGATCCGGAAATGATGCTGGCACAGAGCCATCTTATGAAAGACTGAAGCACATTTTGCCATGGCTCAGTAGTTTCCAGGGCATGGCTTTGATAGGATAACACCGAGGCATTTTGCAAAACATTACCATGCAATTATCACCATTCTTTTTGCCAACAACTGGGTTTGTGACAGCAGAATATACCGCCTACTTTTTTACTTCTTTCCAACCTTGGACTTTGCAGCTGATTATTTCCTTGTATACAGGCCTTTCTGAAATAGTTCAGGAGTACCTGCAAGCTAATTCCATTCAGCTTCAGCGGGGCTTCCCCTTCTTGGACCTTTTAACCTTAGGGTCACCTTTTTCACAGCACTGATAGTACGATCACCACCAGTCTTCTTGGCTGCAGTTTTCTCTCCACTGCTTCAGGCTTCTCAGCTCTGTCTCTCACTGTCTTGCAAGATGGGAAATTTACAAAGAAATACTTGGGACACTGGGAATGGAATGATTTTCTCGAGGTTTTATAGCCCTAAGAAATAGCCAAGTGGGAGTTTGATGCAGCGTTGTTGGACTGAACAAACTGAAGCTAAGTAATAGCAGCTAACAACAACAAAGAGACAAACCTCTGTAATCTTAAAACAGAACCAACAAACAAGTTGTATTCTGCAGGTGGATGTGTTTCATTTTCTTTTTCTCTTACCCTGAGCTTGCTGCAAGGCCAAGATAGGCTGTTGAAGTGTTGAAAAAGATTGTTGAACCCAGGTAGACCCTGATTTCTGTCAGGACAGTCTGCTCTGGAAGGTTAGAGACCTTACCCTACCGAGTGACTTCGCTACTCATGTTTGAATGGAGTTCCTTGGTACTGCTGTATGGAATTGCCTCTTCACTTGACTCCTGGGAAGGAGTGGTGTTAAATCTTTCATTTTGAGTCATGTGACATGAGTCGACTCACAAAGAATTTATAGCGATGTTCTCCTGACCTAAATCCGCCCACTTATTTATATAGACACTCATTTCTTACATTTTCAGTGCCCAAATTAGGCCTGTACCAAAATGAGTTGATCTGGATGTGCTGAGGCATATGGCTTTGTTTAGCTGCTCCTTCACATGTTGTGTTCTGTCTCCTTCTTTTAGGGTGCATTCTTAAACAAAGTTGTTATGATTCACTGAGGAAGGGAAAAATCCTGCTTTTTACTCAGAGTATAGCTTCTCTTGCCCTTAAACCTTTGTGTCACTACTCAATGAATTTTGCGCTTGTACGTGTGTTTGTGGTATGCATATGGACATGTATGTGGGTGCACACATTAATGTATGTGTGTAGAGGTCAACATCTCCTGTCCTCTTCAGTGGTTTTGCACCTTCTTTTTTGATATAGACTCTCTTACTGACCCCGGAGTTTACTGGCTCCAGTAGGAAGCTGTCTATTCTCCTGCCTCAGTCATGCCTTTCACCCCTGTGTGGCTACAGGTATGACTTTGTACAAAACATTCACATGAGTGCTGGGGATCTGAACTCAGGTCCTCATGCTTGGGTGTCAGCACTTTACTCACAAAGCCATCTTTCCGGTTTCATCCAACAAGCAGTATCTATTGTTAAGGCCCTTGTAGCAAGGGTATCCAAGTGCTTTCCTGAGAAGGACTGCATTTAAAATTGCTTTGTCCTTATGTATCTATTGACAAATAGGCATCGATGCTTCTATTGGAAAGATAAGCAGGGGAACTCAAAAGGTAAGTTCAGGTTGAAATCACATGAACTACCAAGAGACAAGGATGAGCTAAGAACCCAGCGTCCCGAGATTAATTATGTGTGCTTGTTATTTAACTGTCAAAATGTTTCCTCACCCATAGTTTATTGTACATAGCAATGGATATCACTGTTAGCCTTTCATGTTTTATATTTTTCACTTGGAGTACATTCCCTACTAAAAACTTTTTCTTACCCTCTCCAATTTGCTTCTCTCCAAAGTCCCCTGATTTTTCCATAGTGGTCTGTGAAAATTTATGACAATCATTTATAAGATGTTATCAAAATACAATTTGAAATTATATGTGAGAACTTGTCAACTCATAATTTTTCTTCATTGCCAATATTATTCACAGAAACCTTTTCATGACTCATATGTCTGGAAGATAAAATTTTTATACCAGTTGCTTTTATACTGAACTGTTGAGAGTAAGTTTGCAAGTGACAATTACTGCATCCTGAAAAGATCATAGCTGAGTCTTTCCATTGGGGATTATTGTGGAAACTGTCTATGACACGCAATTATAAGCTATGTGTGATAAAAAGGCATTGAACAATTATTTGGAATATTTGATTTTTTTTAAAAGTAGGTTTATTGTTTTTTTGTTTTTTTTTTGGTGTGTGTGTGTTTACATACGTACTCTCAGTGTGTTTCTGTTCACAGGTGGAGTCAGAGGATGACAGTAAATGTCTTCTCTGTCACACACTACTTTATTACCCTGAGATAGGGTGATATATTATCTCTTACTTCATAGAAATTTGCTGATTGTGCTAGGCTCTCTGCGTAGTGAGCTCCTGTGTTTCTCTATTACTAGGGTATGCTATGCCCAACATTTTATGTAGGGATTCAAACTTGGGTTCTCATGTTGACACAGAAAGTGTTCTTACTCAGTAAACCATCCTCCAAGGCTATTCATTCCCTGCTTGGAAATTTTTTTTTCAAAGAAAAAAATAATGATTTTTAGCACAAACCTTGAAGTGATTTGCAGTTGAATATACCTCGGGCTAAAAATTGAGGGAAATTAGAGCAGAAGTCTACAACATAAATCATATAACATAGAAATATGAACAAAAGGTAAAGAACTAGAAGAAGACAATGGCACTTAAGAATGCCTCTAACATGCTAATAGTTCAGTCATGACATGGACATGGATTCTAGTTCACAGGTTAGGGTTCAGGCTTTAGAGATTCTGAAGCTGGATTAGAATCAGTCTGTGAAACTTCCATTAGCTGTAAGTAGAGGTGAAGACTGATTATTACATAATTTTTTTTTTGCTTTTAAAATTAAAATTTAAACTTTACCATCATGTAAAGTGTCAGTATTGCATAGGAAATCTTTGCAAAGCTTTAGCTGATGAGACTTAATGTGTTTTACTAATTTAATTAGCAGTTCATTGCTACATGATGGAGTTGCTCTTACAGCTTAAGCTGCTGCCTAATTATAAATTTAGGTAGATCTGAAACACTTCACAGATTACCTCTTGGGATTTGAATATGTAATAGAATCAGTGTGTCCAATTTAATAAAGACAAGATGTCTAATTTACATTCAAGGATTAGTCTAAGCTGTGTGAATCTCATCAATTTGTGATCTACAAAATTGGTATATAAGCTTAGAAATAAAACCCTAAATACTCCTCAGATTCAAATGAAGTGTAATTTCATCAGGGAATTATCTTCAAAACTGGATACTCTAGAATGGCTATCATACACTACTCTCCAAGGGAAATTAGCTCTCCCTCTTTGTCCTCCCCACCCCTCCCAATTTAGAGGAATATTTAAAGTATGATCTCTCAGTGTCTTTTCGTAGTCTTTGGAGAAGAGATATTATTTTTGGTCTTTGATATCCTAATGCCATTTCTAAAATAATCTTATATTTATTTCTTCTTAGTGTTCTATAAAAAGGAGCATTCAATATGCGATTGGTGTGTTTCAGAGGTAAACATTGGGGTTCATTTAAATATAACTAAGCATGTTTGTAATGAAGGCTTTGTTCATTCTTAAGATTTCTTAGTAGTTTCAGCTTAATTAAATAGGGATGCATTAAAGAGTGTGGTGTAAATTTAAATACCTTTAATTGGCACTTGTGATGCCAGAAATAGGTAATAGCCATGGGGCATACAGTTGTAGTACAGGGGGCAATTTTCTTCTAAAATTTTCTTCTCCCTGAAGAATCTTTAAAAACATTATAGATTTGACTCAGTCATTTAGAAAGAGCATGTACCCTGCTGCATCCCAGAATTCCTTCCTTTCCTAAACTTAAACAAGTGTCTCTTCCAATATTACAGTGAATTCTTTGATTCTTGAGGGAATCCAACTTTATGGCAAGGCCAGAACTAGGGTGACACTTATGAAGAACTTTAATAATAATTTGGGGTAGAGCAGGAGTATGTCCCAGAAGGTCTTCTCAAGAGGTATGCAGGAAAAAGAATGGGTAGACCTGGAGGAGAGGAGAGTCATCTGAGGAGACTGGGACTCGGATTTTGCTATGTGTGTTTAGAACAAGGGGAAAAGAAAGGAAGATGTTACATCTGTATCAGGGTTCTACAACTCAGAAAAAACCACCTGGATTCATCAGGGGGAAGATGCAAACTTTGAAATAGACCCTTTTTTGCCAACAATATTGAAAAGGCTCACACAGCTGCCTGATTTTTGCATGAGGATCTCAGCAGAATTCATTTAATCAGTGAGATAAGCAACCAATAAGAACTACTTCATTTTGTTCTCACTTTCCACCTTCCCTTACATTTTAACACTAAAATCCAACTTCCCCAGAAAGAGGAGACAGAGGGGCAGCATGGGAGGTAGGAAGAGACTCATTATCTTATACAAATAATCTGATTTTCAAAATATCTGACCTTTACAGCTGTGAACACTGTGACCTTAAGCATCAGATTAAGGTGCCTGTTTACTTCCTGTGCCTGGAGATAGCTTCCTGAGGATACACTCCCTTCCTTGGGAAGTTTCTAACATCCCATGCTGTTAGACTAACAAATAATAAGATTAAAAAGCACTTCATTTGTAAAAAGGAGTTCTTTATCCAAGATATTTGAAGTGTACACAGCATAGAGGGAATGGCTCACATATAGTTTGGGGGTTATTTGTAATTTGGCAATGACTGAATGAAGGACTCTAAGGACTGCTCTGTGAGAAGCAGTCAGCCATGTGGTAAATGATCAGAAATGTAATCAGGACCTTTCTTCTTGTGTGTAGGGGATGTTTCCCTCCCACCCCCCAGGTGAATTTCCTGGGCTTTAAGAAACAGTTGTTCTCAGTAACTGTGTAGAGTATGTGACTTCTTCTAACTGGGCCTAAGAAATCTACATTTCTCTACACAAAGGAGATTTTTTTTTGTGTGTGTGCTTAAATAACAGAGCTAATAATGAAGGGAGGGGAACAGAAGCTCATAAAGAAGGTTCATGTGGGGCCAAGGATCCCCAACCCCACCCCTGGCAGAGTCATCAGGGTAGTAGTTGCTAAAGACACTTTGTTAGGACTCTGAAGATCTTTAGTCAAGCCTGTTGGATTCACAGAACTGCTGGTGGAATGGATTTCCTGTAGCAGTAAGTGAGAGACACACTTCGAGGCTGCTTGCTTTCCTCTTGGTCCTCACAGATACAACTAAAGCTCTTCTAGATCATCCATCAGCCAACACTTCACCATAAGTGCAGTTTACACAGAGTTCTGTTAGGCTTCTCCTTTTGTGTGGGGCAGAATCCTTTATCACTGTGCTACTTCGTGCAGTTTACAGTGTCTCTGATTTACACTGGCTTTACTTTCCGTAATACTATTCCAGCTGTTAGCTACTGCTATCGTATAATGCCTTTCAGAGCTGCTACCAAAAACCTTTAGCTTTCCCTTCCATTCTAAGCCCCCATCTCCACCTCCCCTCTACTCCCCCTCCTTTACCCCCTGTACCTCCTCCTTCTTTCTCTTCCTCCTACACCTTCCTCCCCGTCCTCCTCCCCCTCCTCCTCCCGTCCTCCTCCCCGTCCTCCTCCCCCTCCTCCTCCCCATCCTTCTCCTACTCCCTCCTGCTCCTACTTTCTTCTGTCTCCATTTCCTCCTCACCCTCAGCTTTTCTTATGTTCTTTCTTCCCATTACCTCTTCCTCCCCCCCCCCTTCCTTCTGCATAAGACATGTTGAGAAGGTTTCTGGGTCCTCACAGTAGAGGAATATATTTGTAACATATTTGCAAGCTAAGTCAAGATTCAAGTAGAGGGTTCTTGCTTCTCTGAACTTATTTCTAACATTATAGCTGAAAATATGTGTTTCAAGGGTAACAATATGTACTGAGTTTTTAATTTGTAATATTGAGCATCACAAAACTTTCTTGGCACATTCTTTTACTAAGTTCTTTTGTTGGACACAAAGCTACACCGCCAAGCTAGACAAGAGATGGGATTTCTATATAGTGTGCTTTCTTAGATCAGCGTCCAAGGACATCCACACATGATCTCTGAAGTTTGTGACCATAACAACACCTCACTGGAAAAAAAAAAAATAGAACATCCACGGCTACATTTCATGTATGATTTTCATTAATTCCTTTACATTTTTCTGTTTTTTTTTTTTATTTTGTTTTCTGAGAAAGAAATAAGGTTTATCCCAGTTTGTAAATCCACCCCAGAAAGCAACCAGAATATCTGACAACCATCAGCATTTGATAAATGTTCCTGGAACCTATGACTATGTTTTTTACTTTGTTAATAATAATCCTGCCAAGTAATGTTGGAAAATATAGTTATGGAGATTATGACTTCAAAAGATATGCAGAAATGAGATAATTTTATCTAAGTAGCAGAGTTGATCTCAGAAAAAAAAAAAATTTGATGCTGCTGCTTAGATCAGTTTGAGGTCCATATTGGGGCTAATTAAAAAGTATTTGCTTTTAGTTGATTTTGTGTTAAGGAAATAGACAAGCATATTCCGATAAAAGTAAGATAGAAGATAATTCTGATTTCTGTTTTTATTAATTTCTCTGAATGCAGTCAGAACCTTTAAGAACACTTCTCTACTAACACTGAGTTAGGTCAGGTTACTGGGGGAGGCTCAGAGTCTTGGGTTCTAAGTATATTCAGCCCTACTCCCTCCTACTTTTAAAGTCAAAGGGAATATGTTTTTATTCTCCTCGCCACTTTAAACATATTAAATCTTTTAAAGTGTATTCTAATCTAAGTATATTGAATTTTGTATCTACTCATATTTCAAAAGTTTGAGACTTGTGGTTCCATACTCATGAATTAGAGAGATGTGTTTCATTCTGTTCACACAAAATGTGGGTAATCTTACTAGTAAGCAAACATGTTCAGAGTTTCTTAATTCTCCATCTGTTATGAAGAAACTGTCCCCCAAATAAAAATAATATTTTATTTTTCTCTTTGTGTACATTTTTTTTCAAATTAAGAATTATCTTGCAACTGACTTTGACTGTAGATTATCTTTGGTAGGGTATGCTTTATTTTCTAAAAATGGAACAATTTGAAGTTTAGACATAAGATTTTATTTATTTCTCTTTGATCTAGCATTTGTTTATTTATTTACATTAAAACTGGGCAAGATAAAAGTTGAGAAAGAAAGAAATGCATTCAATCCTAGATATTTACAAAGTTCTAAATTCTGTTTTGTAGATGTATATGGAAAACAAAATAGATGGAATCCCTCATTTAATAATAAAATAAAATAAAACCCTGTGAAACAAAAATGTCGTGATTGCTTTATTCCCACATAAATATGATTAGCCTTACCTTCCACTACACTTCCATGCTGTGTAATAGGCTGAAGAAGGTTACACCAAACCCTGATTTCAAGCTGTAGATTTCCAGTATATTTGAAACCAGGTTCAATGAGGTACATTTCCTGTTGCCACAGTACAACATGCTGCACCAGAATCCTCAATGGAATTGTTATTTACAATATGTGGTGGGAATTCCACATTCTCATGCTTCTGGATGCTGAAGCTCTTACCAGGGTTCTTGTATTCCCAGTTCTGGTCTCTCTGGGCCATGTAGGATTTGCCACTGTGGTGAACCAGGATCTAGATGCCATCTAAGCATTCAAAGCATTCCTCATTCATCACATGAGAGTCTTAACACTTGAGGGTTTGGCCCTAAAATCATATCAAAATAATTAAGAAAGGTATCTGCTTCAAAAAAAGAGTGGAATCTCAGAAGAGTCTCTTGGTGACTCTGCTTCCTTGTGGGTTAGACTCTGTTGTGAAGGCTGTTGTATCCTCTGGTACCTGAATTACACCATACTTTTCCTCCCTCATGTAAGTGGGCTGTGCTTCTCTTCAGCCAGCATCATCTTATGTAGCAGCTGGCTCATCTGGTCTGATGAGAGGTCTATGCACATCATCCTCAGAAGGAAGGTCAGCTTCTGCCTATTAAGTTCTTCTAGGTCAAATGGCAGTGTTTGCAAAATAGTTCAAGTTCCCTCTCTTGATCTCCTAGGAACTGAACTTTCTGGCTGTTGTGTCAGGAGTTAGAAGTAGTTTTTGCCACTTCTATCCTTTCCTTGTATTGAGCAGAACCTTCCATTAGTCCCTTCAAGCAATCATCTCCTTTCTAAGTTTCAAGGACTCTGGCCCAAAGTGATGAAGTAGTAACAAAGGATTTTCTGAAGTCAGAAAAATATGCTACATTTGAAGCATAAAATCTCAAGTCCATGAGCCAATTCATGGGCATGATCCTGGGGATCTGATGGAGGTGGCAGCCACCCATATCCACTCCACCGTCTGGCATAAATCTCTTTTGTACCAGCTGTGCATACAGACATTTAGTGAAAGTGACAGATGCCATTACTCATGTTTCAGAGGGAAAAAAAAAATCTTGAAACTGGAAGGCGCTTACAAGTCACTGAGGTACCCTCGGTAGGATGCCTGACGGCTGCAGAAACCTGTCTGGGTCCTTGTCTGAACACTGCTGCAGTGCCAGCTGGAAGAAAGAAATATGCTTAATGAAGAGGAGCTTACCTTTTTTATGGATACCCCTGGATACATCTGTTCACAGCAGCTTGTACATATTCTGAAGCTAAAACTTCTGGGTATGCTGAGATGGAGGCACAGTGAGTAAAGGAGCATCAGTGAATGAAGAGGATATGCTTTCATATTTCCTTGGCACCGGGATAATGCACAACTCCCAGTTTAGTGCATCTCTGAAACCTGGTTTGGTCATCAAAGAAACCTACTTTTTCAGTAGATGTAGATATTAGCACAGAGATCTGTAACTGGCCAGGGTGCAGAGAGTAACAGACTGTAGGGTCATCAGTCATAAATAGTCCATCTATATTACAGGTTCCCAAGGCTCAAAGACCATGGCTGAAGATGGGGAAGAAGGACTCTTAAGAGCCAGAGGTGGTGGATGACTAAAACAAAACTGTTTTCGGACATAACAGGGCAGTTGCACATAGGAACTCATAGTTCTAGCCAGACAAGAGATAGGAGGTGGTCACAAAATCCAACCCCCTAGGCTCAGAGAGATTGGCAATTGATAGCTGCCAAGAGGGGAGTCAGTTCTCTCTCAAAGTTTGGCCACTGGTAGGGTTACCATTGTTGCATGAATGCTAATTGGTCTTACAATAAAAAACTCAGTGCCAGATATTAGGGTAAATGCTGAAGACCAGAGAAGCAGAGGACCAAGCTACTAGAGAATCTTCTCAGCACTACTGAATCCTCAAGATGAAAGGGGAAGATCCTGTCTCCAGGAATCCTCAGACTGAATGCCACTGAGTCCTCAGCTGAAAGGGAAGGGAATGGGCAGAACTCCTGTCTGGTTCTGCCTGTCCAGCCTTATCACTTCCTGTTTCAGCCTTCCTAGTGCTGGTATTAAAAGTGTGTGCCAGAACTGCCAGGATCTGTATCTCTTTTAAACTGGACTAATCTCTTATAGTCCAGGGTGGTCTTGAGCTCACAGAGAACCGGATGGATCTCTGCCTCCCAAGTGCTAGGATTAAAGGTGGTGACACCACTGCCGGATAAGAGTTTATAGTACTTTGTTTTGCAGTTCTGGTCTGTTTTCACACACAGTAGGGCTTTTCTTTCACTAGAAGACTGATGGTCAGTATGGTCACTAACAGCCTTTAAACTATGGTTTGCAGTAAGGACCAAATGAATACAGAGATGAGCTTAGATTTTAGGAAATGCTTGTCTCCTCAGATGGAGAAGCTTTCCTTCCAGAACAGCCCCTAACAGCAAGACACTTCGGCACTCTCTCCTGGGTGCTGGGCTCTTTTTCTGGAAGACGCAAACTCATAGCTCTATGTGCTCAGTGTTTTATATCAGGTTACAGGGCTTGTTTAGTATATTTTCTCATTTAATATGTAGTAGTGAGGACCTGTCTTCAGCCTGTTAATATCCTCAACATGACTACAATTTCATCAAATACTGTGTTTGTTTGTTTGTTTGTGGAGACAGGCATTCATATGACCAAGGCCAGCTTGCTCTTTCTTATCTTCCCTAGTACTGGGGTTACAGCCATAAAGCACCACTGTCCATGACTGTGGTGATGCAGTTTAAACCTAGGGCTTTGTGTTTGCTAGGAAAGCAGTCTACCCCGTGCTGTATCCCCAACCCCATGAAGTCTTGCTATCTTCAGCATATTCATTTTAGAATTCAGTGTTCTCTGATTGTGTTAACAGTGCAAGATCTCCTACAGTGGCAAGGACTGGATTATTATGATTGACTAATGTTGGAAGACATTAAAACAGAGAATTATTGAAAAATTAGTAGGTTTACTGTGAATATGTTCTTTAAATTGAAACATATCACTGTATCCATTCTGCTATAATTTGAAGTTATGTTAAATAATTTACTTTGATTATGTAATTAATTGGAATTAATTGGATTATGTAATGAATTGGATTAATTGGAATTCTGTGCTGCTTATTTCTTGCATTGATCATGCAGGAACCTCTCCTTTACCAGTCTTTATCAATACTGGTGTCTTTGAAATTATATTTCTTTTTTAAATGTGACATATCCCATAGAAAAATTTTTAGGAATATAATATGAAAACACTTTGTTACATATTTAATCAGAAGCCCACATATTTGAGGTCAGAAATAGTAGATAGTAATTTAATTTAATAGTTATAGTAATTTAATAGTTATAGAAGAAAAAAAGGGAATATAAAGGCTGCTTGTTTAAGTGTTTAATCTGAATGATAATGGCCTTGTGTCCTGCCTGAGAGAAGAAGTACAATCATGTTGGATGGAAACTTCTCCATTGCTGAAACTCTCTTTCTGTTGAGAAAGAGCATCTGACATTTGTCATGGGTCATTCCATCTCTGAGAAGTCATAAAAGGTAATGATATGGAAGACTGTTAAATAAATGAATAGAAAGGAAATTCCAATTGTATAATGAAGACAATTTCCAGTGGGCAGAGATTGGAGTCAGTTTGAATGGTTTCCTTATGATCTCAGAGCCTGTATTAAAAGTGAGGTGCTGTAGCACAGTGAAGGAAGGGTAATGGCCATTATGTGTTTGGGCAGCATTACGGAAGGAACATGGATGAGCTGAGACAAGCAGAATACATACAAAAGCACACTGTTGCACATTCAGGTAATGGAAGAAGCATGACTATGGGAGATGTAATCCTGAAGAGAAGCAGAGCAGCCTAGGCAAGTATGTACAATTCTTTTGCTAGGAATGAGCATGCCAATAAATTGTACAATATACAGCAACAGCACCAGACAGTATTCAATAATACCCACCTTATGTTCCACATGGTTCTTCTATTAACTCTCTTAACCTCAAAAAAATTAGGCAGGGATTAGTATAATTCTCATCAAAGTAGGAAGCCAAGACCGAGAGAATAATCATTTGCTCAAGGCACCACAGCTTTTAAGTGCCTCAAACTAAGTTATCATTTCCTGGATTCTATTTTTCATATGAGAGCTCTACAATTTTAGATTATGGTTCATCAAAAAGTGATGATATGTTTCAAAGAGAATCTTGAAAGTGAATCGTAGGCAAAGAATCAAAGATGAACCAGTTTATGTTGAAAATATCTAAATTTCTAGTATCATAGCCCATAGCTGTGTATGGTTAATCGATTCAGCTAATCTTTATTAACACCTGTCTATTCCCAATCAGCTGTCCTGAAGGATAAGGGGACATGACATGAGTCAACCTTGTTTTCTAGGGATAAAATATGCCATGAACACAAAATTAAGCTTAAAATTAGAGGGAATATAATATTCAGATACCACAAAGACATAGAGGGAGTAGTAGAGGTGCCTAGGGAAATGAAGATCTTTCAGAAAGTTCACATAGAAGCTAATGTGTGATCTAGGTTTAGTATATGAGAAACAATTGTCCAGTGGGAACTGGAAGGCAGGGTCATTTCTGTACATACAGAAAGGTTCATTGGTAATCCCAGGAGTTTTGTGAAGTTGGTCACCTGACCCTGAGATATTCTAAGTGATATCAGAGAACCAGTTGGATTGCTTTTGGGAACAAATTAGGAAACCGAATCTCATGATGCACTTTAGACTTGTGGAATCAGACTTTACATTTTAAAATCACCCATGGTGCATGCATCCACATTAAAATTTGAAGTAGCCAGATTTGAATGAGTAATTTTAGTGTTGAATGCTTGCAAGTAGTGGTGACACAGAGAGACTCTCTGTCTGGTATACTTGGCCAACTTGAACTTTAATCAAGAGGACAACAATGGCTGTCATAAAATCAAAACTCATATATATTACCATAAAGCTAATTTTCACCTCCTTCCAAGCTCTCAGCTTGCATATCAACCTATTTGCATATTTTAGGAAAAAATGGTAATTCTAAAAACTTTTAGTTCACTGTCAGTGATGCCAAACAATGCTTATAGAAAATAATCTTTCATAATTTGTAAGACTAGAAAGTAAATGAAAAGAAAGATCAGTTCTCCAGGATGATCTATATGACTAGCATATTATTCCCTGTAAGAACCAAGATATGAGGCCCAGGTTCTCTTTTCTCAGTATGGAGTTTTATCTTGAACTGAGTTCACCAGGAAACTTCATCCTTAAAAGAATACTCCCAGGAACAATTTTTAAGGAAGGATTGTGATTCTTTCTGCATTGCTGGCATTGTAATTTATTCATAGCTTTTCAAATTGTAGATTGCATCTTTTCCTTTTGATCTGGGAATATCTCAAATTTAGACCTGAACTGAGCCTTTGGGTTTATAAACTCTTGGTCTTCACATCAGAATCTAATTTGTTGAGTCTAGGCAGAGCACTTTTTCCCATTCTGTCACCTAGTGATGAGATTTTTCTATCTTTCATAATATCTGGTGTGTTGCAATATGACAAGTATAAAGGCTACTTGATCACTTCCTGGTGCATGTCATGTGTTTACTGAATGGTACCCTCATTCTTGTCACAGGTCTATTAAAGTGAACTGTGTCAGGAGGTCAGGGCATATAAAAACTGGATGGGCATGTGTGGGAATACATTTGTGCGTACTGTATCTTTAAATAAAGGAGCTGGTTTGGGTCATGGCAGGCGCCATAAAAAAGGTGGGAGGAGAGTCAGTTCAGGTAAGAGAAGCAGGGCGGAGTCAGAGGCAGACTGCGCAGAAGCCACCGAGAGAGCAACATGTAAGCACGGGTGAGCTGCGGGCCGCCACGTGGCCCTAGATTAATAGAAATGAGTTGATTTAAGATATGAGAGCTAGCTAACAATGTGCCTGAGCCATAGGCCAAACAGCATGGACTTAATAAAAGCATCTGAGTCATTTCTGGAGGCCTGGGCGGCGGTGTGCGGATAAGCGGTCTGGGGCGGCGGGTCTGTGGGTCCAGGTCTCCGGCCGCCCGGGACCGGAACACCGTACAACAGATGGCGCATCCAACGTGGGCCGATTATCCACTTAGAGCCTGACAAAGATTAAAAAGAGTTCTAGATCGCAGAAATTGAGCCAGGGCAGCTTCCAAATTGTGTGTGTAGAGCGGGTCTTTGTACAAACAAAGCATGGTCCGGGTCACACTCAAAATGGCGCCAGCGGCGGGCTGGCGACAGGCAGTGTGAGCTACAATCAGGCGGGTTCCTGAAAACTAACAAAAGACTCAGTAATGTGATTGATTTTAGATTTCTGCTTATTTTGAACAAAAGAGAAACAAATTTTCTTCGTGGCAGTTACGGTTTAAGAAAACTTAGTGATTCAGCCTAATTTGCAAAAACTGTGCTTCTTTTTGGAAAATGTATTTTAAAAGCTCTTAAGGTTAGAAGATGAATAAGGATTCACAATAAAACAGATTCAGATAAAAAGAAAACCTGTAAACGGGTTACAATGTTTGTAAAAGATACATAGGCTTCAGAGAAAAAAGAAAGAAGTTAAAAAAAGTTTTTAAAGTGAGAAATAAAGTAATAAAATTATAATAAGCCACGTAAAGATGGAAAATAGACACAAAATCTGGATTTTGGTTGTTATTGTGTTTTCTTTTAATTTTTTAACTGTTAATGAGCTAACTACAAAAAGACAATGGATTGCAAAGGCTACTAAGTTAAACAAGAATGTATATTTTAAAGGTATTTTGATTTTGAAATTTGTGTCTAAGGATTTATTGCTTTGGAAGAGTTCTGTTTCTGTTTCCACAGATGAGAACCTGTGGATTGCTTCCAGGCAAATATGGTTTCATCAACCAAGACCCCCTGAAAAAACCTCTGATAAAAAGAGATGGCTTTATCAGCTTCAGAGCTGCAGACTGATTCATCTTCAACAACTGTGAGATTTTCAACGCCCCTTAATCAGCAGGAAGTAGTAATGGATAACTTCGCCCAAATTCCCCAAATATTGTTTCTAAATGTTTGTTTTCATTATAAATGGTTAATGGTCATAGTCAATCACTTTCTACGAAGAAAAGGGGGATATGGTATGTGAATGCTTTTTAAAAAGATTGGGTTATTGAATTTACTTAGATCAAGAAATCAGCTGTTAATCTCAAAATGCTTTACATTGGTATAGATTTTGGTTTACTGATACAAATTTAAGGTCAATTTTGTTATGCTGTATATGTTTTTCTATTCTTGTTTAAGGTATGATGTTCATGTAACTGTTTTAAAATTGTAGTGTATAATTAAGAAATAAAGGTTAATAGTCACTTTTGATAATCAAACTTATAGTTAGGTTAGTTAGGATTTTTAAGTATACAAAGATATATTTCAATTAAATAGATAATCTTCAAATACTTCTAAGACCTACAGAATATGGCATTTAAAATATTTTAAGAGCTTAGACTTTTCTGGACAGTGAGACAGGTCTATACCTGGCAGCACTAATTTACTTCAACAGGAAAATGGGCATTGAAAAAACTCCATATAGAGTCTCATCTATTTGTGGTAATGGTAAGCCACTAGAGAAAAAACTGTTTTTATATTGACTGCTTGACAGTATGCTGTTTAAACTGGACATGCAGGTTCCATAAGAAGATGACCTCTGGACTTTGGCAGAGCAAGCCAAGATCATCATTCGGGTTCCTGCTTTACAGAGAAAACTGTCAGACATTCTTCAAGACTCAAGGAAAAACAACGGATGAACTGTGCCAAAATGGGCAGAGCGGATTTCCTACTTCACTGAAATAAAAAGAGACTTTGGGCCTGTAGGCTGAAGATGAATGCCCCAACTTTATAAAGGAACTTTGGGTGACTGTCCAGGCAGATAGGTGTCATCTCTGTCCTTTCTAGATTTTAGAAGTCGTTTGCACTTCTGGTTTACTTGGGTAAATATTATATCCTTCTGTGGTCTTTGATGTAGTTGAAGATTAGATAGTTATATGTACAGTTTTTCTTAGTCATTTGAAAAGTATATTAGATATGAAACTTTAGATTCATAAAGATAAGGTAGATAGAATGTTTTCTTTAATTTTGCTAAGTGCAAGTGGACTAGATATTGTAACTGTAATTCTTGCTTGATGGCTATTTTGTTATATGTAATTTTGCTATGTTAAAATTGAAACCTTCCTTTTTGATTAGAGAAAAAGGGGGAAATGTGGGAATACATTTGTGCGTACTGTATCTTTAAATAAAGGAGCTGGTTTGGGTCATGGCAGGCGCCATAAAAAAGGTGGGAGGAGAGTCAGTTCAGGTAAGAGAAGCAGGGCGGAGTCAGAGGCAGACTGCGCAGAAGCCACCGAGAGAGCAACATGTAAGCACGGGTGAGCTGCGGGCCGCCACGTGGCCCTAGATTAATAGAAATGAGTTGATTTAAGATATGAGAGCTAGCCAACAATGTGCCTGAGCCATAGGCCAAACAGCATGGACTTAATAAAAGCATCTGAGTCATTTCTGGAGGCCTGGGCGGCGGTGTGCGGATAAGCGGTCTGGGGCGGCGGGTCTGTGGGTCCAGGTCTCCGGCCGCCCGGGACCGGAACACCGTACAACAGGCATGGAATACAATGAGGACTTTGTGGGTGAATTATGATGTTTCTGCTGCCTTTACCACCCCCCCCCATTTTGATCCATCCAATCCAGTTGAAGAGATAGAGGAAGGATTAAATGAACAAAGGCATCAAGATCATGATGGGGAGACCCGCAGAGACAGCTGACTTGAGCTACTGGGAACTCACTGCCTCTGAACTGACAACTGGGGAACCTGCATGGGACTGAACTAGGCTCTTAGAATATGGATGACAGTTTTATGTCTTAAGCAGTTGGTGGGGCCAAGATTTACCCCTAGTACATGAAATGGCTTCTTGGAACCCATTTCTATAGTGGGATACCTTTCCCGGCCTTGATTTAGCAAGGAAGGGCTTGGTCCTGCCTCAACTTGATTTCCCAGACTTCGCTGATTCCCCATGGGAGTCCCTATCCTCTTTGAGGACTGGGAAATGGGGTGGAGAGAATCTAAGGGCAGTGAGTGGTAGGAATGGAGGGAAGGGGAACTGTAACTGGTATGTAAATAAAAACTTTTAAATAAAAATGTCAAAAAGATGTGTACTATAGAACCACTGCTTTTCTGTGAGGAAGAGACAGACATCCTAAGATGTTTAGAAAAAGAATTCCTTGGATTGCATGTTATGATATCCCTGGGAATCTCCATTTGTGCATTTATTTAGAGCTGTATAGATTGATGTTGTGATAGACAGTATTTGTGACACAGGGCTTCTGTAATAAAAGAACTAGATTACTCACATTTTTTGGCATGTAGACAGCGGAAGAATCTTGATGGTTGCCATTTTGTCCCTAGAAAACACAGAAGAGTTTTCCTCTTTTAACTTGGTGATGTTCTTCTGCTTGTAGATTCCTCATTTTATCTCTGTGCCCTTTGAGGCAAGGCTCTTTCTGTGCATCTCTATAAATGAAGGTCTTTAAGATTAAAGGCCCATTCAGCATGACCACCTTTTAACTATTATAACCACAGCAGTCACAATTTTGTCTCCAAATAACTCATATTCTGAGATATTGGAAATTAGAATTTAAATTATATTTTGGATTGACATAATTTAACCCACAGCAGAGTCTTAGGGGACCACTGTCTTCCTTGTCTTTAGTGTTTTCTGTGTCACCAGAGGAAATGGAATCCATATTGCTTAAGAGCCAGATATGGCCTCATACTTCTCAAGGAAAAATGCAGCTATGGTTACTAATGTTTACTTAATATTGCCTTACCTAAGGTCCCATGGATGAAGTTTACTAATAGACCTGGAGTTAGCATACCCAGTGCAAAATTCCTGCAGAATCTCTATTCTGTATTTACAACCTTTGCTTTTAGTATACGTTTCCTTGTGACCCTAATATTTTTCCAGGGCACCAAGTACTGAAGGTTATTCTTGCATACCTTATCACACGGCATATTTAAGGTAGAGGATAGAATGGGTCTGGATGTTCAGTTCCTCCTTCCAATCTCTACAATCTATTAATTAACATCATTCTTGGTTGAGACATTAGAGACAGATGGAGAAACTGGTGGCATGTAAATTGTTCCATGTGGAAGCAGGAACAAATGATGAGGAGCAGTTGTCTTTAAATGTCATTATTGCCATGGACTTGACTAGTCCACGAAGTGCCCAGACATGGTTTCAGTGATATTTCTAGGTGAGTCTTTGGATGAAAGTCTTTGGATCAATGGATGAAAGTAACATTTGAATTTGGTATAATGACATGATACTTCCTTCATGTAGGAAAGCATCATTCCATCTGTTAAAGGGCTTTGTAGAATAAGATGATGAAAAGAAAGAATTCTTCCAGGTTTTCTTTGAGCTTGAGCATTAATTTTCTTCTTTTGGACTTGGAATTAAGTTTACCTCATCAGTTCTCCTGGATCTGAAGGTTTCTGACTGCAGTTTGGGGCCCTGCAATCACGAATCAGTTCCTGTGTGAGTGTTAGTGTCATTTTGAAGGACATATATTGTGACATATGATTTCAACAAGATTAATAATTAAGACCTGATAGTTTATGGCTTAGAAGAGATGATCCAGATACTCTAACACAGGCCTGTTCTAGCAATGTATTTACACCCCTATTTCTATTTATTGCCCTTTTGGAAAATATTAAACAAGAAAATTACATATTCCATAATTTTCCAGTGCTTTCTATCTGTTACATACACTTAGAGGAGATAAGGAGAGAAAGAAGAGCAGTCACATTTATTTTGGAAGTGAATGGGGCCTAGGGGCATCAATAAGTACATACCCTGTCAATTTTGACACTGGGTATTCACCACTCACAGATTTCAGGACTCTTGCATCCATCATGCCACATATAGTAGAGAGCGGTCAATCATGCCTAGTGTTTGATGTGGATATGTTAGAGTGATTGCCATGATCAACAGTTTGGGGCTGTCTGGAACGTTAAAGTTTATTATCCATGGAACCTGTTATTTAAAGCTAAATGAAAGCTCCCCGCATAGTATGAGGATGAGTTTAGCCTTCTGGGTGGTTTTGAATGAATGCAAAGAAAATTGGCTTGTTCTCAAACTAGTTAGAAAGTATAGAACAGAGCAGGTTACCCTTTGTTCCCTTAGAGCAGGTCAGACACAGATGAGCCTCTCAGAAGCTGAGAGAGCGGCAGTGGGGAAAGAGACTCTGTACCAGGGCTTCCACCTGCCCTCCTTTGCTCTAGTCTCCTACAGGTCTCATGTCCTGTATTAGTGACCTGGTGTGCAACTGAGTCTGTGATTTAAGAAAAAAGTTGCATTTTTCTTTCATAAGTTGAGCACCTATGTTGTGCTGTTTTCCGACCTCTTTCTTGAGACCCGAGTATCATTTTATTCAACCCAATTATAATTTTTTGTGAGTTTCATTTAATTTTTATATGTAATACACAGAACTTAAATGCTTAACAGTTATTTATTTCGGAGTGTCTAAAGTGAATAATACTATGAGCAGACACATTTTTCACATGATAAAGTTTTATGTGAAATAAAAATAGAAATAGCTCAAGTTGCATTAGTTCAAATGCTCTCTTTAGCAGCAGGAGTTCCACTCCCCAGGCTCTGTCACAAGACATGCTTCTCTTCAAATTGGCTTGAATCATTAGCCAAATTCTGCTCACCCATATAGCTTTACGAAGAAGAACTTGGCTAACTCCAGAGCTGCATACATTTTTGGGTCTTTCTTTTCTTTCTTTCCTTCCTTCCATCCTTTTTTCTTTCTTTCTTTCTTTCTTTCTTTCTTTCTTTCTTTCTTTCTTTCTTTCTTTCTTTCTTTCTTTCTTTCTTTCTTTCTTTCTTTCTTTCTTTCTCTCTCTCTCTCTCTCTCTCTCTCTTTCTTTCTCTCTCTCTCTCTCTCTCTTTCTTTCTTTCTTTCTTTCTTTCTCTGTCTTTCTTTTTTCCACCCTCTCTCCTTCCTTCCTTCCTTTCTCCCTTTTTCTTTTTCCTTTGGAAATGCTAAGGAGGAACCCACGGTATTACATATACAAATTGATCACTCCTCCATCGAGCTATCTCCCCAGCCTAAATTTTGAATTTCAAAGAGAGCAAAATATAGCCTATGATCACACTTTCCCTCATGCTGTGTTTATGTTCAGACTCTTGAAGCAATATTTATTAAGCCACACATTGCCTTCCTAAGGTAGAGTGTAAGCTGGTACATTACAAATCAGTTAGATTAGGGGGTGGCCCAGCACATAAATCTCATTGTCCCCTTCTTGTTATCTTCCTTTCCTCTTGCAGTAAGAGGAGGATTGGGAAGACGTGTAGGAAATGAAGCTTAGTCATTTGAAATAAGAAGTATGAAGTTTGAACCATGCTGTTTTATTCTGAAAGGCTGGGTATCCATAGAGGTGTAGAAATGGGGATGGTGAAATGAAGGTACAGTTGATGTGCATTACAGATTACCGGATGTGTCTCTCTTTCTGGTTTTCCTTTTTTTAAAGTGTGTGTGTGTGAAACCATGCATGCACACATGCCTGTTTTTATGTCTGTCTGTGGCTACACTGGATTACAGGCGTCTATAGAGGCCCTGGACATTGGACTCACTGGAGCTAGACTTAATGTTAGTTGTGAACCAGCTTCCCAACTTAGGTTCTGGCATCTAAACTCTAGTCCTTTGCAGTAGCAAATATCCTCTCTTAATCACTGCTTCATGTTCTCTCAAGAAACAAAGTCTTGTCTCTTCATTGCAGGCTCTGGTCGCCTGACTGTATATTGTGTCTTGGCTCTTCAGATTTGGCCTGGGGCTCTGGGAAAGACCTAGTAGAGATGGGTCTTTCCAATGTGTCCGTATTGATGCTCTCATATGGATCTGAGTGTACACTGTTGTACCACTACTGAAAGCCTAGATAAGTGATTCCTGCATTAAACATTGTTTAGACTGTTTCTAGTTTCATCCATTAAAAGATAATGCTGGAATTTTCCTTCCTCAATGTGCCCTCACTGACAACTTGCTGTTTAGGTTGAGGTTTGAGGGAGGGGTTTGTTTGAGGGAGGGCCACATCAAAAGTGAGGAGAGAAAGAAGAGAAAGATTGCAAGACTAATCCATTCGTTACTTTTTTTGACTTGAGAATTGCTCCATTTCTTAGGAAAGAGTTTTTATTCTTTAAGTCTCAAGAGGGTTCCAGTTTGATTTGTTGCTTTTAAGAATCTAAATCTTACCCTCCCTTTTCCTCTCCGTCCCTCCCTTCTACTGTGCTAAAGCTTCACATAGTCTAAGATTGGCATCAGGATGAGCTTACACTTCTGATCCTCCACTTCTGCATCCTGAGTGTTGGATTGCACATATGACTCTCCATGTCTTTTGTGCCAAAAATGGCCCCAAGGTCTTCCTGATGCCAGGCAATCATTCCACCTCCTTCAGATACACCCCTAACCCCAGAGATTAAACTTCATCATCTCAGGGGGTCCACAAAGCTTGAAGGCTCAAGGAGCCAGGTTGTTTTCATAGATCCTATAAATACTATCACTGCTAAGTACACGGTTTTAGATGCAGAAGGTACAGTATTCTCACAAGGAAGGAAATAGTAGAACAGCAGGTAACCATGGTGAATTCTTATTGTATGGGATAGCTACATATTTCTCACCTTTGGAAGAATCCAGAGCAGCAGCAAAGAAGATAGTGCAAGCCAAATGTTCTCTAGTATTTCTTCAGCATTCCTGAGGCTTATCTCATCTTTTTGTGCCTAGTTGACCCACCATAATAATAGGCAATTTTCTTAGGCAAAGTGCTTAGTACTCAACCCTAGTTTAGGTGAAGCTGTCCACACCACTTTCTCTGTGCATTTTTTTTTAAGGTAGGCATTTGGTTTCGGAAATATTTTTGTTGTTTAAATTTCATTAAATGAGAAACTCTCTTATCACCTTATTTCAGTTGAAGAATTCCTTTACATAGACCTACTTGACAGGAAAGCTATTCTGTATTTTTTATATTGTTTTTAAAGTATCTCCTTCACCCTTTGTCTTCTTTGCAATAGTCCTGCTTGGTTCAATTCTGTATGAAACTCTATAGAGAGGTTTTGCCAATGAGGCAACGATTTGACCACACTGTTCCCTTGAAAATGACAAGGTAACTGCTGAGCCTTCCTTTCCAACATGGAATTTTGGCTTATTTAGAGCTTTCTCCCTCCATAACAATCACAGACATTGGTATTTCTAAGAAACTCTTGCACGCAGGGCCTAATGGGCTAATGGGCGTGGTATCTGTGACAGGGGGAAGGGACTGTGTTGGAAACTAGGATTAATCCAGTGTTTAGCTGGGGCAGCCTCTCTAGGGCTTCTTTGTAAAGTAAGGGTGGTGGAATCAGTGTGGCATTTCATGCAAACTTAAGGTATAATATTTGGCACAGTATACAGAAAATGTACAAAGATTTAATTTTGAATATTTATGAACTAGTTGATATCATGATATAAAGAACTAAAATGTAATAGGGAGCTTGATTGTCTATGGAATCCTCTTTTATTTCCCCCAGTTTCTTCTACCAGCACCCTAATGAGGGGGTGTTGTTACTATTCCATTCACAGGTGAAGGAAGTGAGACAAAGCAGTCTTGCCTAAAGTTATACATTTAGTAAATGGTCACCTAAGATCCGGACTCAGACAGTATGGCTCCAAAATGAAGAACTTGAAAGAATGCCAGGGAACAATTTTCAGCAGATTTAGCTGGAATCAGCCTTGAAGACTGTCTCAACTGCTGTCTGTGTGGCTATGGCAAGGCCTGGATAGACCTTCCTACATTAGTGGAAATTAGACATTCTCCTTGGCTGATCCCAGCCCTCAAATCATTTTCAGATGTTCAGGACTGTGGAGTTGCTGGAAATATTTAAACACTACATTGTTGATTTCAGTTATTCTGTTGTTCTGAGATCTCCTAAGACTCTCTATTTAATGTCAATGGTGTGTTACCAGGTGATCATAGTTGAGGGCTTTTACTCTCACTGGTTCAAGCATATGGATTAGAGCTCTCTAGAGATTCTAATATGTTACTGCCAGTCAGCTAACTGTCACCTCAAATACAGCTAACTAGTACCCTGGAAAATGCTAGTGCCAACAGTGCCCTGTTCAAGCCTATATCTTATGGAGGATTTCACTTTTTCAGGAGGTAAGCCATCAGACATATTGTTGATGGTGTCTATTTGTTTGTTCCACAGGCTAGGATCGTGTTTGTCTGATCCTTAGGTGTTAAAAGACACTGATTAATATTTTCTGATACTATTTCTGGCCGACTTGAGTGTGTGAAAGTTTTACATTAAATGTCATTGTTGAAACATCGCAAGGTAGCACAGTAGTATGGAATCAGTAACCACAATGTATCTAGTTACTTTCAAATAGCAAAAGCCATTCCTGTCACTAAACATTATCTAGCAGTTGTAAGAAAACTTATCTAACAATTTTGTTTGACTTTCATAAATTCTGATGGCTTAGAGAGAAGTCTAAGAAGAAAAATGTCTACATTTTCAATGTGGAAAGACCCATGCCAATCCCAAGCAAGAAATAAGCATCCTATCATAGATTAAACACAGATCTAAGATACCAAGACTACTGTTCTATTCTGTATATTATACATCTTATTTCTTATTCTCTTCTCTCAGAGATCATAATAAATTTTCCATACTGTCTATTGCAGTATGTCATCTATTAAATATAATGACAAAAGTAGCCAAATCTAAAGCCTAGCAAGCAGAAAGCTTAATCATCTACAAAAATGGAGTATTGAAAAATAAAATTCAGGGACAATCCAGGTTTACTTTAATAGTACTTGATTAATATAGCAGTACATTAATATAGTAGTGTATTAATGTATTTTATCTATAGTGCATATTGGGTAATTATAATATTATAATAGTCTAAGAAAGAAGAACATTGTAAAGCCTGTTTTATTTTGCAATAATGGCAGGGAAAAGAAAATGGTGGAACATTAAAGTTTATTGGAATTTTTTGGTGCTTCATTTATTGGAATAAAAAGGCTGCACTTTCCACCACCATGATTTATACAAGCAAAGTAGGCAACTGGCTTCCATTTTATTGATGAATACACTTAAGAAGAGAGGTGGAAGCACTTTACCCAAAGTCATGCAACTGAGTGACAGTATCAGAATTTTGAGCCCAAAATTCTTTTACTTCTCCTTTCTCAGGTTGACTCTCTGCAGTCTGGAAGTGAGATAAAGGCTAACACGCTCCTGAGGAATGTTTGAGGACTGTCACACATGATAAAATGATGCTACTAAAATGTGTGTTAGTGAAACCAAAACATCATGAAAACAAATGGATTGAATAATTAGGTACTAATTAAAATACATGGTTTAATTTTACTGAATCTAGTTTCCTACAAATACAAGTTACAAATATGTTTTCATTAATGTCCAAATCATTCAAGAACAACAAGTGGGGTATGAAATTTATTAATTTTATGGAATTTTATTATGGTGTCTCCTTTTAAAAATTAACATTCGATTTGGAAATGAAGCCACATGACTGTTGCTGATATCCATGCATTTAAAGTATAGGTAAAACAATGTGTGTAAAACCTCTTAAGATGCAAAAAATAGAAGTTATTCATAAGTAGTTACATATGATGTGATGTGGGACTGCAGCACAAGACATATCATGAAGGATTTGGTCTTTAATAGCCATGGCCATTTCTGTGTTTTAATATTCTGGGCCAGCCCTGTGGTGAGTGTGTGTGTGTGTGTGTGTGTGTGTGTGTGTGTGTGTGTGTGTGTGTGTGTGTGTGTGTGTGTGTGAAATAAAGCCCAGCTTAACTGTTCAGTATTCACAGAGCTAAGTGGATCAAAACCCAGCATGGCTCCAACTTGGCCAATGGAAGCAACATTACTTCAGGAGAGTCTCTGTGACCAACTTCTCCATGCATTTGTATGGAACGTATTTTTCCATTCTCGCTGCCCTGGCCACAGTAATTTTCCATGCCTCCAATCTTCTCGTCTTATGCCCCGTTGAAGACTTCCAATGAACAACATACTCCAACTAAAATGAACTTTACCTCAAACTATGGAGAAATGACCACTTGAAGCCTGACTCTATAACTTTTATTGCCTCTGACTATGCTCATCAGAATCTTAGCCAAGTTAATTTCAACTTTTTGGAGCCAGAATTGTTCTTATGCTTTTAGGAAAGCAGCCATATTTTCATTCTTTTTGTGATGTATTTATTCTCTTTCTTTTAATACAGTAAGCATACATTTTAACATTGTAAATATATTATGCTTTCCCCATTGGTTGCTTTGATAGTATTGGTTTGGTTTTAACAAAGACAGTCCTTTTAGTGATAGAAACTTATGCCAATCTAGGGAACAATAGAACAGATGGGGAAAAATTCAGGGGATGGGCCACGGTGATGTTATGAGGTCCTGAGAACAGAATGGAACAGAGAGGGGTATCATATTTTGGCAGAATAGTTTTGAGCTACCCAGTTAAGCTGTCTCAACCACCTTCTTTGTGTGCTTAGGCAAGTAGGTTTGTTTCTGGCAGTATGTCACTATCTAAAGGTGTTCTTGTGGTTTGGGTTTTTAAGGCATCCATCATGCAAGTGTGTAACCACAGCTTATTGCTCGTATGTCATCTCGGCGGGAGTGTCAGGGAACGATGCTGAGCTGGTTGCTTCAATTTCATTTTAATCCTGTCGGAGGGTCTGAGTTACACATTAACAGGTTTGTCTGTCCGTGCTTCTGCCTGTGGTTGGGGTTCTTCCAGCTCTTACTGTTGCATCAGCACTTCAGAGGCATCAGGGACAAACCCAGATTCTAGCTGGACAGATGCAAGGAGTTTCAGCAATGTCCTCTGGGCATTTTCACCAAGTAACACCTGTTTTTATCTGATTCTGACCTTCAGTCCTTGGAAGTAGATTTCTGCCTGATTCCAAGATGTACTATAAAGCTGCAGGAAATCAGGCAGTGTGGGACTGATGCCAAGATAGGAAATAAAATAGATCAGTAGGAGAGAACAGAATCCAGAAATAAACCTATATAACTGATATTTTTTAGCAAATACAAAAAACTAATCCAGTGGGAGAAAGGATAGTCTATAAAACTATCAGTGTAATGACAACTAGGAAGCCACATTGCAACAAAATTAACTGTAAGACACGCATAACTCAAAGTAGACTGTAGACAGAGGGTAAGAACTGAGAATAAAACCAATTTTAAATACAAGATAAAAGTACTAAGGCTGGAGAAATGATTCAGTAGGTAAAAGAACATGCCATACTAATGTGAGGACATAAGTTTGGATACCCAAAATTCATATGAATACCAGATGTGGTAATGCATGCCTGTATCCAGGATGTGCACCAAGAGTCACGGGTAGAGCTAGCACAGTCCCTCGAACCCATAGGCCAGATATCCTGTCTTATGCTGCTGAAAAGCAAGAGAGATTCTGTTTCAAAGAAGGTGAAAACAAAAACTGGTTCTTGAGGTTCTCACCTGACATGTGGCAAGAAAATATCTAGGCAACAAGACTGTATCTTAATAGTTAGTTTTATAAAATATAAAGTTTGCTTATACTTATAAAATATGATAAAAAATGCCAAATCATAAAAAATTTCTCTTAACATATAACATTTTTATAATTGAAAATCTTTCTGCAAGGAACTTTGGTGGCTATAAAACAATAAAAACTT
Organism: Phyllotis vaccarum; assembly: GCA_033318265.1. Classification (NCBI taxonomy): domain Eukaryota; kingdom Metazoa; phylum Chordata; class Mammalia; order Rodentia; family Cricetidae; genus Phyllotis; species Phyllotis vaccarum. Next base: position 18,155,410 of record JARWLC010000012.1, on the reverse strand, counting down.
GGAAAAAGAAATAATCAAATGAATGTACAGACTAGCATATGTAAGGAAATCTTTTCTAGCAATATATCTGACAGAGGATAAAGACCTAGAAGATGTAAAGAACTCACAAATTTAAATACCAAGATCCAAACATTAATAAATGGGTTAATAAGATTAACACGGTTTTCAAAAGATTAAATAAAAATAGATCAACAAGAAAACCTGTTAAACATCTTTAGCATCAAAGAAATGCAAAGTAAAGCTATGTTGAGGTTGCGTCTCACATCAATCATATTGGCTATTATTGAGAAATCAAACAGAAACTTCTGGAAAATATTTGTGTGGGGAGGAATACCATTATACATCGCTGCTAGAAATGTAAATGAGCCCATCCATTAGGGAAATCAGTATGTACCTTACTCAAAATAATAAAAATAGAAATATCCTGTGGCTCAGTTACACTCCTACTGAGTATATAAACGAAGAGTTCCTCATTATCACATCTTAGAGACACAGCCATACTTACAGTGTTCAAATCGTATAATCAACCTAGGTGTCCTTCAATGCACAAATGGATAAAGAACATATCTATAGCTGCACAATAGAGTTTTTATTCTACTGTATAAAGAACAAAATTAAGTCATTTGTATAAATACAGATCATATATTAAATAAGCTTCATGTTTTTGCAATATGTAGATTAGTGGAAAGAGAGGGCATGAGTTAAAGTCCATAATATATTTAGTTGATAATATCTTTAGAAAACTCATCATTATGCATAATGAATACATGCAAGTAAGATTTTTATAAAAGACCTTATTACTTTTAAAAATCAAGGATGCCACAGACTTGACAATATCAGCAAAACTTTGCTTGATACACTTAAATCTAGAACATATAAATAATGATTTTTAAAGTTAATAAGAAAAGTAGCATAGTAAGAAATGAGTGATTCTGTAATATATTTATGATATAATGATTAAAATAAAATCTTTTTCAATCACATGCTGTCTGGAATAGAAGAGTTTATTGAACCTTTATAGAGGCTAGTAAGAAAAAGATCTTGGGGTCTTTTGGATCAGTAGTGATGCTGAGTTCAAAATATTTCCATGGAATCTAAGACACAAGTGCATTTAATAGTAAAAAAAAAAATTAAGTAATAATAGCATACTGTTTTTATTTAACTTTCACTGAGTGTAGGTAAATAGGGTATTATAAACAAGTAAGTAAGGTTTGGGATAGGGCTATAAGAAAGGAGGCCTGTGAGAATAAATACTATGTGTTGATATTATTCAGCTTTAGTAGTCTAGAAATATTATACATATACAGGAGGTGTTGGCATGTGGGTATTGATGACTAGAGGTTTTAAAATAAGGTATATTTTTGATAAATAAAGGTTTCTATATATGATTGCAATAATGCTCCATAAATATATATTTGAATGAAAATATGTAAACCTATATACAGTCGTGATCCTGGTGCATTCTTTTTTTGATTTCAGTTTATAGCTCATATTCACTTTACGTTTTGCCCTTCTGCCCAGCACATTTTTTTATTTGAATTTAGTGAAATCTAGAAGTTTTATTTTATCGATAGAAAACAACCTAATTTTCAATAATAATCCAGTGAAGAGAGAGATGAGTTGTGGACTGACATTGCCAGGACATCCTTACAGAGCAGTCTCAGTTGGCAATGAGTAAGAAGGAATTGATGTGCAAGAAAGACCTCACCATAGTGATGCTGACAGAAAGAACCGAGAAGGCCTAGTGTAGTGCCTGATTTTAAAGAAGACAAATTGAAATATACCTTTGTATGTCCATAAAAACCTAAATAATGTCAATGGAAGTTTAATTACTGTAAATGGTCAACTATTAATTTGTATTTTTAATGTATACTACAATTTTAAATGATTTGAATATACATAATATCTTAAATAAGAGTAGAAATATACAGTATAACAAAATTAACCTTAAATTTGTATGAAAAAATAAGAATTCAAACCAATTTAAAGCATTTTGAGATTAACGATTGTTTTTGGATCAAAGAAGATGAAATAATCAATCTTTTTATCATTCTATTTCATGTCCCCCTCTTTTCCCTGGAAAGAGATTGACTATGACCATTAACTAAATATAATGAAACCAAACATTTATAAACAATATTTTGGGGATTTGGGCATAGCTTTCCATTAGTATTTCTTGCTGATTGGGGGTGCTGGCAATCTTATGCAACGAAGAAAGATCAATGGCTGCTTGAAGACATGGGAAGAAGTAGGGGTAGGAGAGAATGATTACAGAAGGGCACAGTGACCTTTCATGTTTACTATTGGCTGCTCTTCCACTGGACCAGGGTTCAAGTCCAAGTACCCACATGGCAGCTCACAATTGTTTGCTAGTTAGGCCTTAAAAATCACAGAAATACAGAATGCTTTCTGTCTCCTGATTTATGGGATTAGAGGTGTGAGTCACCTCTTTATAATCCTCCTGGCTTGACTGTGAGTGATTCTGTTTCCTGATATTCCATGTTGATTTTATTAAATGTAAAATATAGCACTACACAGAGGGGTTATAGTTTCTAGGTAGTATGCATATATTAAACCTTAACAATATTCTATAATTTTAATTTGTGCTTTACTGTTGGATGAATTGTAACTAAAACGAATTATCATATATTCTTTATTATATTAATTATATTACATAATATAGTAACTGAAATAGGCATTAATGTACACTGCTAATGAAAGTTGAAGTTGACCACTATTGCCCTTGCTAGCTGGTGACTGTATTTTTTAGAATGTCTTTTAAATGTGCTCCCATGACTAATCCTGTAGCATTTTCTGTATTTTAACTTGACACCTCCACATCCTGGTCCAGGCTGACTCCTCTGTAAATTACATGGTCCTGTTTTACATGCTTGGCTCTCACAAGTCTACCAGTTTGCTGAGTGTATTTGCCTACTGGGCACTTGTAATTATGCGGCTGTGTCCCGCTCCCCCAAGCTATAACCATGCACCTGAATGGCAGTATAATGCCTTATCTAGTTTGCTGCAGTTGCACTTAGCTGAGGCCAGGACATTCCTGCTGCATGTGTGACCTCATCCTCAAATTTTCTCATCAGTTGCTAAAGCTTATTCTGTGGTGGCCTGCTGGGACCTGACTAGTTCTTGTTTGTGCTGGTGGCTGTAGTCAGAATTAAAACACATGTAATACTGTGTCCTTTTTATTTCTTTGTGCTAAAATGCTATAGATCTAAGACTAACTTTTAGATAGAGGAAAATGAATGTCCCTAATTTAAATTACCTTGCAATTTGATAGTTGAGACATAAGACAGACTTGGGTTCTTGTTTTGTAATTTATTAAAAATAGATTTTTTTTTTATTTTACCCTTCATCTGTATATATTCTTCTCCTTTGCTCTCTTATGTAAGTATGAAAGACTTTTTTCTTGTCTAACTCAGGTGCACATACATCTTTCTATCCTTTTCTACCTTGCCCAGCCTGTATCCCCAAAAGCTTTTTCCTTTTTTTTTTCCCCATATTTGCTTGCTCATTTCTTGGGCATCAGTCTTTGTCCCTGCTCATGACTGATCTGTTTGAGAATGGCAGAACTAGCTCCAGTTTCTCTCTAACACTCAAATATAGGTAAATAGTGGTGGGATACCAGCTTGAGATGGAGGATGTTTTCCTTGTGCATTTGTAATGTTTGAATGCATCTCTGCATCGATTAAAATTTGTGACACACTAGTTAGAAGTGAGTCATGTCGATATTGCCACACTCTGAAGCTTCCTCATTAGATCCTTTTAGAACACATAACCCCCCCCCTTTTCTATTGTACATCCTAAAACATAAAAGATTTTACTTTTTACAGGCCATAACTCAGTGTTGTGAGAATTTACAAGCTTGTTTAAGGCAGATTTGGAAGTATGCACTATAACTTGGTTATACCTTATCAAAGAAGTCTGAAAGTATTTTGGATTTCATAATTTTTCTTCGGATTTGAGAATACTTGTATATACATAATAGGGTATCCTGGGGATACATAAAGGACCTAAATCTAAATACAAATTTCATTTTGTTTTATATGTACCTACTACAAATAGCCTGTAGGTAATTTTGTGCAGTAGTTTTATTATGTCTTTATTTTGTCTTTATATTCTGTATATATATGTGCAATGTTCGCTTATGGTGTCCCTTGCATGTTCAGGGACTAGTGTTTTGGAAGGATTTCGGTTTTAAATTTTGTTATTGACAACAGTAGACCAACAAGGAAACATGGAGTTTGATTTCAGGGTACTGGGCATGTTGCTCAGGTTCCTGTGTGAAAAAGCTCATTTATAGTCCTGATTCCCCTAAATAACAATCACCTTTCTATGGGGAAGATTGTCAAAGAGGTTCACTTAATTTTGCCTTTAAGTCATGTGGTATGATGTTAGTAAGACTTATAAAAATAATTTTATCAATTCTTTGAGAATTTCAAAGTTGAATACAAAGTGTTGCAGTCACCTCCACCTCCCACTAAACCCCCACCTCTCTCTAGAGTCCCTCATATCACCTTTCAATTTCATCACCCTCTTGTTTTAAATGTGTTTATTAGTTATTGCTATTTGTATGCACATGCATGTACCTTTTAGGAGCAGGTTTGAGATATATGAAAGTCATTGACCAGCTGAAAGATAATAAAATATGAATCCAATTTAAATCCCTCAAATGTGTGATATTTAATTGAAAGAAAAATTGAAGGTATGAAAACCACGTTTTTTATCCATGCACCCTCACTGTGTGTGTCTGCACTGATACTGTTGTTTTGACAAGGTGGCTCTGCATCAAAGTGACCAACAATGACAAGCACCTTCAGCTTCCTCTCACTGTGCATGACCAAACTGATTTCACTTTTCTTCATAATGGTATTCATTACTAAAAGCCTTAATGACTTTGACTCAGACTTAGAGAATAAACATCATTTAGAAGCAATGAACCTGTCAAGACATGGAAATCTGGTTTATGGTCATGCAAATGTCCATTTAACTTCAATTGAGTCAGATAAAGCAAACAGTGAACTAATTAGACTTAACTAAACTGACTTAACCTCCATAGCCAGTGGAACCAATTATTTCTCAGAGAAAAGTTTGTTCTTTTTTTCAGTCTAGGGCAAGGGTGAGTAACTTCTTGGCCTACTCTTAAGTGGGTCCCAAATCAGGCCAGATGAAATTGGCAATTCACAGTTACTTACCTTGACATGGAAATTGTAGAGGTTTTAATGAGCTCATTTGCATCACTAAGAAAGCAGTCTGGGCATCCACTTGTGTAGAGATGCAGTTAAAATAGTGTGGCCTGCTTCTTTACACTAAGAAGAAAAGTTATTTAAAAAGTAAAATACAATACAAAACAGATTTCTAGCAAGCTGCGCACAGCCAGCTGTGGACTACTCTTATAGTTTGAATGTGTGATAAGTATTCGGAAGCAATCTCTCTATTTTAATATTCTTGATGTCTATTGCTTATGGCTCATTTTCATCTTGAATTTACTTTCTGAAGGATTCAAGGATATTTAGAGTATTCAAAATGTTCAAACTGTTCCCAAAGCTTGACTTTCTGAAGTAGAGTTACTTCCTGATTAGGAAAACAGCTGCCTGGTTTGGCCCCTTGAAATACTCAGCTACAGGAGATACTATCCAACATTTTTGGTGGTTTTCTCTGTGCGTGTTAGATAAATTTTGGACTAGTGAGCCTAAAATTTCATTTTAGAAGACAAACATCATGTAATAGGATTCCACTATCAGCCTTACTTTATTCAGATATACACATGTAGGTTTTGTGTTTATAAATCTCTAGAACGTAAAAATACATGTCAAAAATATGTATAGTCATTTTTATCATTCATTCTGTGCATATGCTGGAAATTTCTCAAATGGCTGATTGAATGGACATTGCTGCTAACTGGAATGTGTTTCCTTACAACGGCTCCTGTAGAATACCTCTTTTAAGAAATTGGTTTAGTCCTACTACTAATGCTTCCAATCTTAGGACATACTGTGGTCCACACAGGGAACATTCTGGGTAGACTAGTGAAAGTATGGACATAAACAAAGGCTCTACTTGTTTTTGTCAAAATTCAATTGCCTTAGAAATATAACTTTTAGCCAAATTACTAATGATCTCGTGTGTTGTGTTGCAATCAACCAAGACTCAGACAATAGTTGAATGTCTTTATGAGCTAACTATGGTTAATCAGCATTTCTGCAATTATGGTTTCAATAAACCTAAAATAGTTCTGTTTCTGTGAGTTCAGACATGTTATCCATTTCCCATGGTCTTGGGTAACACATTTACCCTTTTGAGACTTAGATTCTTGGAACATGAAAATTGAGAACCGCTGAGATGCTCATTAGATTAAACCACTTACTTTAGGAAATTACACATTGAGAAGGTAGGGGAGTCACAGAGTGCAGGATGTCACATAGCTTCAACCCTGATCATTTGACTTCCACAGCCTATAGTTCTGTGGTCTCTAGTACTCTTTTGTCATATCTTCTTATCATTAGGTTTTTGTCTTTGGAATGCTTTAGAGGAGGCTCAGGATGTAGTTCAGCCTTAAGCTGGTTGTGTGCCAGGCTGACCCGACACTTCTCCTTCACCCGCCTAAGAGTTGGAATTATAGGTAGAGGCCCTTCACCAGGCTGCCCTGCTCTTTTTTTTTTATGACAAAGTAGTTTGCCTCGCCAGAGCTCTACAATGTTGTGATCATCTCTAAAGTAGTATCAGATAATAGCTATGTACAATTATACAGATAGTTATTGTTTCATTTAATATGCCATGATAATTTTACATAGGTGTGTGTGTGTGTGTGTGTGTGTGTGTGTGTGTGTGTGTGTGTGTGTGTGTGTGTGTGTGTGTTTACTGGTGAGTTCAAATCAGCCAAAATGTTTAGCTTTGGATGTGTGAGAGTTTAGACTATGCATTGTATGAAGAGAAATATAGTTTCACAGTGCTTGCTAAAGACTTATGTTTTTAGGTCTGGTTATAAATGAGCTATAAGAAGTTGTATGTGGTTCAATATGAAATATAGTAATCTTTAAGGATGTTAATAGTGAGTTACTAGTGTTTTATAGGTGGCAATTATGTGTGTATGTGTCTGTGTGTGTATGTGTGTGTACATGTAGTTACTATGATATAGATGAAGAGGACTAAAAACCTAAGAGAATGGATTTTTAATAGACTCAGCAATATGAAATCAAAAGTATGTGTAATGTGTAAGATAGATAAAGCCACATTGAAAATGTTCCTATGAGTGTCAAACTTGTGTTATATAAGACAACTAAATTATCTGCAGATATCACCCCACAAACTACTTACATGAATTACAAGCCATACAGTTGATGGATTATAGGATTAAATACACAAATAAAAATAAGCTAAAATAGGAAATGATAAAGATTCCATTTATAGTCACATGTGGAAAACATTCCATAGATTCTCCAGGGATGAGCTTCATAAAGAAGACTATAAATTTATAATAGATATAAACATACAGCAACAGACCATGTTCGTAGGTGAGAAGATATAATGTCATCTCAATGTCATTTGTTTTATATCAGCATATAAATTTAATGCCATTCCAATCACAGTTCAATGTCTTTCTTCTTTAAAATATATAAAGTGGTTTCACCTTTTTATGTATGTATACAATGTGCTCAGATTCTATTCTTCATCACCCACTAGTATCTTCCTGTTTTTGTGGATCCCTTATAAAGTATTTATTGAAGAATGAACTTGAAAACTGTTAAGAAAATATTGAACTGAAGTAATAAGATAGTTTGCCTGGTTATAAAATTAAGATTAGATATTCAGCTCCCTGAAGCTCTACTGCACTAATCTGGAAAACACCAGCAACAGCAAAAACCCACAAAGAAACTTCTAGGAAAAACAGAAATCATTTAACACACAATTCATAAGTTGTCAAGATGTTGTAGCTAAATAATACATCATTTCTTTGATTCACTTGAGGAAACTAACTTAACCTTTTAAAAATAATAAAATTTTGTTCCTTTTTCATAATTCAACAGGTTACATATGAGTGAAAAAAATCTCACTGGTAAAGCAGTCACTAACAGTCTTGAAAGGTATTACAGGAGAATATTATATGATTATCATAGTTACGGGGTTTTTCGCATCATGTCCCAATACACAAAAATATAAAGAAAATTTACATTCTTGATTCCATGAAATTTACAAGTTAATGTGAGACAAGTCTCTATAAGTGGTTATGTTGTTCAAAGGTTTGCTGGCTAGCTGATGACTTTCCAATGCATTCCTATGCTTGAGGAAGTTGTCTCCTAAGGATGAATACAAAACTGAGCTGTCCCGGTCTTTTCTTCAGCTGGCCTTGGTACTTCAGTCTTTCCATTAGAATACACTATTCTAAGCTCTGATGCCAAGGAAGGGATGCCTTGTGTTATCAATAATGCTAAGTGGCAGAGAAACATCCAGCTTTGGGAGCCAGTCAGAGAGCTGACAGGAAGAGCTTGAGGTGAGCAGACAGGCTATTCAGAGGAATGAGGAGCAGCTTACCATGAATGCTGATAATCATTTTGAATCCTAAAAGATCAACTCCATGTTCCTCCTTAGACTTCTGTGATCTACCGAGTGTTCCCCATGAATCTAATATCTGTTTAATCTAGTAGGAGCAAATTGTGTTTGCAACAAGGAATTCTGAATCTCCCCTTGAAAGATCGAATGACAAATGATAGACTGGGAGAAGAAAATTACAGTCCAAATAACAAAGGGTCAAAACAACCAAAGGAAACTATGTAAATGGTATAATGGGCAGTGTACTAGAGGAAAAATGCAAACAGAAAGAACACAGCCTCCTAGATAATTAAGAAAACAATAAAATGGAAAGCTTTATCTGTCACAGTTGTTCAAACTAAAAATATCCTGAGATTGGAGGCCTTATGGGGAGGTCAGAAAAGAACTGTTCTTATAGGATTGCCAATGAGAATTCCTGGAAAGAAGTTGCAACTACAAAATCTGATGTGAGGAGAAGTTTGGATGCTGCAAATTATCTCGGACCATCTTTAGTCTTTTTAAGATCCATTGACAGCCATTGTCTGCATGTGGCCTAGATCTTCCTGACCATTATGAAAATTCCATGGAATGTACAGACTCCCAAGTGACACCAAAGGAAAGCTGAGAATACTGTCAGACTGTCAAGTAGCAACAGCTGGACCTGCAGTTTTCTTTCTACCTGATTATTTTAGAAATGTGTCTTGTTTTTATGATTTCTTTATGTTACTAAGACTTTATGAAATTATTAACTACATGACAGCATGGAATTTAGGATAAGCTGCAGCTGGTAGGGGACAGAGGCAGCTTTCCCCTCTTATGACTGGGTCTCCCACCTGCCTCAGGCACTGATGGGGGGGGTGCATCTCTTTTTGTGGACTTTATGTTGATGGGGGATGTAAAGCTTTGGGAAATTGTGATCCAGTAATGCTTTTTATCGCTAAAATGTATATTCATACATCTTTATTTTCACTTATAGGAGTTTATCCAAAGTCATAATTCAGAAATTTGGGAAATGCTATCAGGGCTGGAGAGATGGTTTAGTAGATGCTGAGTAGAGGTTCTTGTTTTTGCTTCAGTAGAGTTCAGTTCCCAGCTCTTGTTTGGTGGCTCACAACTGTATGTCCAGTTACTTCAGTTACCAGGGACCCAATATTCTTCCAACTTGTGCAGGAACCAGGCACACATGTGGCGTACAAACATACATGCAGGAAAAACAGTCATACACATAATTTTTTTAAAAACATTGAGATATATATGCAATATATAAATGTATACCTGCATGTTTTTTGAAGGTTTAACTAGAATGTGAAACATCTGGAAATGACTCTCATGTGGAGAACAATGGTATAAGAATTACTCCCAGAAACCAGACTTCTAGAGCACTATTAAAGCAGATTTGCCTGAAATTTCTTAGACAAAGGAAGACCACAAATGATATTTTTCTTCAATAAAAGACCACGGAGTATGGAGAAGCTTACTTTTAGAAGCAAAGTTAATATTATAGAAGATACACACTGCATTATCACTGGTGCTTACATTATGAAGATATCAGAGGTAGGAGGGATGGACTATAAACTTGACTTTGGATATTTCAGGGTCCTTTCCTTTTAACACTGTTGCTGTTATAAACTAGATGACCATGGAAAACCTTGCAGAGTAAGTTCAGTACCTCTATGTATCTTTCACTCAAGAAGCTGCCATTTATGGGGTGGGGCACTGCTGATCCACTTACTTTTTCTGATCCACTGACTCCTTTGAAGAATAAGCCTCATATTCATCAGCAAGAATATCCCTAGCAGCCTACTACAAAAGAAATATATCTTTATTCTTTTATTTTCTGGTTTTATTTTCAAAGAAAATGGATAAGTATCAGTACAGTTAGTCCTTGAATCAAATCCAGGTTCTGTAGAAAGTGCTGGGTAAAAGGATTTACAGAACATAAACTCCTTGAGTGGGCCAAAGGCACCTGTCAAGTTTCTTCAAAGATTTACAAAAGTAGTCATCCAACATAATTCTTCAGCTTTTCATAAAATTATAAGAACGCAAACAAATCCATTGTTAACAGAATGAGCATCACTTTCCACTTATTAACATGATACTGACTGCTGGCAACCAAGTTGGAGTATTAAAGAATGTGTGGACACTGCATTTTGCTTTAAGACACTTCCTGTAACCCAAGTTAAGAGTCTGCTGGGTAGAGCCTAGGGTGCAATATAATAATTTTTAAATGATTCTAAGTTTGTTCCTTCTTTTCTAATTTTCTTATCTGACAGTTTCGTACATTCATATATTGAATTGTAGTTATTTCTATCCCTCATTACACTTTCTCATCACCCTCATCTCCACACTTCTCCCACTGACATCCCTCTCCACCAGGAACCCTTCTACTTTCATGTCCTAATTTTAGGTGTTTCTTACTGAGTTTAATTTGTTTTATTCGAGCATGAGAGGTAAGTTGTTCAGTGAAGTAAGGACAACTTATCCAGGACTATAACACTGATACCCGCTTCCGCAATATCTCAGTTCCTTGTCTCCTCTCTTCATCTCCCCGATTCTCCTGTTCTCCCATCCCCTCCCTTTTCTCTCATGTCTCTCTCCCCTCCATTGACCTTCCTGTTCCCCTCCTCTCCTTTTCTTTTGCTTGCTACACCTTCTTTTTCTTATCCTTCTTTTCTTCTGTGACATCATGGTTGTCTTCCCATGGAGGAGGATCTTTCTTCTCTGTCTCTCTCTCCTTGAGGCAAGGCGTCATGTAGCACAGGCAAGCCTTGTAGCATTTAGCCAAGAAGTCTTGATTCTTGAGCTCTGCTTTGGGAAACCCTGGTACTACTTCCATGAAGTACTATGCCTTCGTTGACTTATTTTATTTTTGCAGCATTTCTATTCTGAAGTGCAGCGTGATGTGCTATGGAGGATCCTGCTTCTCTCACTTCAAATCGAATCAGGTCACTACCCATTCCAAGATGGGAGACCTATAATTTCTTCACATTCCTAGACAGTTTGTCGGTTCTTCCATATGTCAGAGTATTAGAAAGCAACCATTAGGCATGGTGGGCTTTCTCTCTACCCTTCACCTATTATCCTTTGCATGAACCACATTCAAATTTAAATTGTAAATGTTCTTGAGAAATGTCCACCTAGGCAAGAAGGTAGCTCTCCTAAAAGGAGCTGAGAGTGTGGAAAACTACATGAATGTTCACACATGTCTGCTTACCTTTCTTTGGGGAGAGTTGTACATCTTCATTCCATTGTTGTCAGGGTTATCACCTCACTTCTGCCATGAGAAATGTTGTGTGGAGCCTCTGTGTCACTTCCTTTGGATGTGTTTAGAGATGGCACTTGGATTGACCTATTGTGTTCTCCCTATACTATGGGAACCCAACATAATCCAATAGAGACTGGATTTGTTGGGGTAATAGAGAATGTGCAAAGGAATATCCAGGTGAGGTTTTGAAGACTGTTGCTTGAGTAAATTGATCCTATAAGGAGTTTTAATTGTGGAAAGATGTCTGCTGTAGCAAAAACCCGTCTACATAAGAGCCCAAAGCAAGAACTTTCCACCTGAATCTTGTCAAGAAGTTTCATGCGGAGATAAAAATAACCCATTTTTGACTTAGTTATTGGCAGTATGAATGAGTCTTTGGATGTGTTACTTCATCTCTTCTAGTTGAAATCAAAAGAGTTTGGGGACTGGAGAGGAGTCACAGCTAAGAGCACTCCCTCCTCTTCCCAACGATCTGATGTCTGTTCCCAGCATCCGTGTCAAGCAACTGACAAGCACATGTAACTCTAGCTTTAGAGGATCTTATGCCCTGGCTCTAGGTGCCTGCCCTCATGTACAAAAACTCACACAGAGACACACTTGGGTAGTTCGAGGTTTCTGGCCCGGATTTTCGGGTCTAACCTCAAGGTCAAGGCCCACAGACCCGCAGACCCGCAGTCCCACAGAGACACACAGATGCTTCCAATAGTTTTAGGCGGATCAGCCTTAGGCCCAGGCATATAGCTTGCTAACTCTCTACCCTTAAGCTATCCCATGTCTCTTGTTCAGCTATGCGGCTCGGTCCTTTCTTTAGAGCTGCATGGTTGTCCTCTGCATCCTGCAGCTTCTCTCTGGTGCTCTGTCTGGCATTCAGTTCTCAGAGATTTTCTTAGTCTGGTAGCACTGCCCACACTTCCTGCCTGCCTTTGGCCAATCAGCGCTTTTTATTAAACCAGTGGGTGGGACAATTATTTACAATGAATCAACACAATACCCCTACACACTTGGATAATAAAAAATAAAATAAATATTTAAAATTCAAAGTCTTGTCCTGGGGATGTTGCTTAGTGGTGAAGCACTTCTCTAGGGTATGTGAGACCCTGGGCTCCATGCCTCACACTGCAAATGAGTGGTAAACAGACAAAAGTACCAAGAGTTCCCTTTATGCTGTTACCCTTGAATTCTTGCTTGATGTTGTGACGGTTAACTACTCGGTCTAATTTTCCCTTCAGCACAGCTAAAATATTTCACTTGTTTTATCTGTAGATATGATACATGACACCGAACTCCAGTTTCTTACTTCCTCCAACATATCAGAATGAGTTCAATGAATAAACTATTCCCAAACTCACCTACAGACTTTGCTCCAATATAGAGCTTCATGGGCTTCCGGTAGCTTTGCCGTCTCTTTTAGTTACTCTTTTATGCCATTTTTCAGGTCTTCTTTGATTGTGTTCATGAAAACAGGTGTCCTGGAGTCCAGCAACTGGGTGTTCTATGCCCCAGCCCATACGAGTTGTACCTTGCTCAATTTGGACAACAGCCAGTGTGTTCTCATATTCTGAAACAGAAGTGGAAAGAGTCTGAAAAAAGTCCTGCCATTCTCTATACATTCACTCTTAAAACTCTACAGCTAAGTGTCTTTACTTTAAGATTATTTATTTGATACAAATTAAATGGCCATTTCTCTTTTAATATAATTTTATTTTTGAGTTTTCTTTCTTGGAGTACTTTTCTGAAATTTGTTTTCTAGGCTTTCACATTTAATACTCTCCCCCATTAGAAGTACTAGTTAAATTAAAAATCTGGGTGTTAGTGTTTATAAAGTAGGTATCAGTGTTGATTAACAGATATTGTTCATTATATAGGGTTTTCCAGTTAATGGTTTCGGACTTTATGTTTTATATGGAACTGATTTCCCTCCTGATGAGCCCTTATTACTATTAAAACCCTCATTGTCAAGTTTAATGACAGCTTCCAGTTTCAAAATGACCATGAGTTTGAAGATTATGTCAACCATGATCCAATTTAGAAAGCCAATGATGAATAGAAACAGAAAACACACACACACACACACACACACACACACACACACACACACACACACACACACAGACACACACACACACAAGGGGCAATTTGGTTGATCCCAAACTGAAAATCTAGCCATGATTCTGGGATCAGAATGAAAACAGATGGTGGGGAAATGGCCAGGAGGAAATGGATAGATTTTAAAAAACACTTTAAGTTCTTTGGGTTAAGTAAGCATCTCACGGAGAAGAGGATGTCAGGTAAGAGGTGTCTAGAGCAGGTGTGAAACTCTCCTTGGTGGGAAGAAGTCTAATGCTAAGTCACTAACTGAAAAATCCTTTTAGAATTAGTGACAAACAGCCCCACTTTATGACTGCACTCTGGATTATGTTGAGGGAATCATGTTCTATCTCCCTTTTAGGGAAAGAGAAAGCCTTGAGACTTACTCCCCAGGTCTTCATGCATACTGACTGGATCATATAAAAATGCAACTACATTGAATGTCTCTAAATGAGTTTCTTCCAGGGACTTAAGCAGTGAATGTCTTTAAATAACTTGGAAAAAATATCATTTTGAAGGCCCTTAACTCTTCAAAATGTCATCAATGTTTGTTTTTATGTGTCTGAAATACTTTGGGCAATATTGCCTCTCTTTTCCCTCCTGTTTAAAATTAGATATGCTAGCAGTGTTTCCATCTCATTTCTAAAGATAATTCTGTTTTTATAGGAATGTTTTATGCTGGAAAGAACAACCTATGAGGTCTTTTAAAATATGAATCTATAAAGATTTTTAAATTTATTTTTCTAAATTTAATTTTTGTCTCTTGTCCACCTCTCTTATTTTGTATATTTTGTAAATGCTCTGGTGGCATTTGATGGTGACTCCACATTTTCCAGGAGACTGAAAGCGTGGCTGTGCTGCTGAAAGGCAGCTGAGTGTACTAGAGGTTAGAAAAAGAAAAAAACAATCTGGCAACCAATTGCACAGAAAGATATCTCCCTTACCTGTGTTGAGTGCTTTCATCATTACTATATTAAAATACCAGAGAAGACAATTTAAAGGTAAAAATTATTTTCTTTGACTTACATTTTGGAATGTTCAGCTTATCCTAGCTTGGGCACAGCACCAGGCAAGTGACACCTGTGGCAGATGAATCTTCCCTCAAAGTTCATGGGAAACAGAATGGGAGACTCGGGAGTCAGGTGTAACACTGCAGAATCCTAGCCAGTGACTACTTTTATCCAACAGCTCCCAACCTCTTTAAGTTTCTACCAACTCTAAAAACAGTGCCACCATCTAGGGATCTAAACTTCAACACCTTAGCTGGCAGGGACATTTACTACTAGAACCATAAGTGGGCATGCATTCCAGGACACCCAGGAATACCAAAATGCAATGTTTAAGTTGTGAAATAATAATAATGTGAAAATAACAGAACCTTTACAACTTCAAGTACTATAAATTATTTCAAAATTACTTATAATACAAAATAAATGTGTCATGCAAATGTTCTATACATTATTTTTGTAATATTTAGAAAATAAAATTTGTATATGTTTAACACATCAAGCTTCTTGTCTTTCTCTGCTTCCCTTCCACTTTCCCCTTTTTTCTTTAATCCCTCCCTCCTTTCTTTATTGACTTTTTAATTACAAAATATTTTTTTCTTTTAAATATTGTTGATTGAGATAGAATACATCACATACATTGGTCATAAACCATCGCAACACATCTGAAGCTGATGTTTTTCTTTAAATGTATTCTGTCTTTCAAACAGTCATAGGATAAGGCTGTGTGCTGATCCAACAGTCACTGGTGCTTATATAGGTTTTGGCTGAACCACAAAAATAAATTAGCTTTGTGCTCTTACTTATACTAGATTACTTCAAATAATATCCCATCCATTTATATGTCCTCATTCTATGTTTTTTATATTAAATTAACACATTTTTGCTGCTTTAAATGTTTTAAGCATCAGAAGTTAGTGACAAAAAGAAAAAAATAATAAAAGAAATAAAAGAATCAAAACACGTGGGCAATGGCTTTACACTAAAACCAAACAGAACACAGGCTTCCCTAGCGGGATTCCCTTGCAAGTCAGAATGTCCATTTGGTTATGAGCCTTTATTACTAAGGAACTCACTCGTCCTAGTTTTCCATAGGGGAAAACTAAATCTAAAAAAATAATAAAAGAAATAAAAAAATCAAAACACGTGGGCAATGGCTTTACACTAAAACCAAACAGAACACAGGCTTCCCTAGCGGGATTCCCTTGCAAGTCAGAATGTCCATTTGGGGATGAGCCTTTATTGCTAAGGAACTCACTCGTCCTAGTTTTCCATAGGGGGAAACTAAATCTAGACTCTTCAGCCCCACCACCCTTCCAAAGGAACTCTACTGTTTAGGATGTACAGTAGGGTCTGAACTACCTACCATTTGCTCAGCTTCGAAATGGAAGAAACATTCAGATGAGGGAAACACTAGTTGTAATCTACTACCATTCTGTGCTCACTCAATGACCTCATACATGATGTTACTTTTGTCAGAATAACTTTGTAGTGTCTGGTCATGTCATTAGGCTCAATTGTGGAACACTTTTCCACAGGCATGAGGTCCTGCGTCCATCCATCAGCAACAAATGTGTATGTAAACACATGTACATATATACATGTGTGTAATAACTGGGGAACTTTATTCAGATAATTTATATAGCAAATTCAGGTTTATTATTTGATATTAGGTTTTCCCTCACAAAACAAATAGGTATATAATGCATTTTTCTGAACTTAAAATACAAATGGAATGAACAGTCCTCACCTTAGTCAAAAGGGTTTTATAAGGCAAGACAGACAAACTACACAAAAAAGAAAGAAAAAGTCAAAAGACAAAAAGTACCAAAAAATAAGATAAAAATCCCACAAAATCAAAAACCATGGAGGTCATTTTTGTTTACCCAATTCTACTTGACATGGTCTCTGCCATAGAATGTAGTTTATATTTGTAGTAACACTCTGTTGATGAAAATTAATTTTTCCATTTTGCAGCAGGTGTCAGTTCTAAATAGCTTCATGATGGACTTATGAAGAGAGGAGAGGTGTGTGTATGTGTGTGTGTGTGTGTGTGTGTGAGAGAGAGAGAGAGAGAGAGAGAGAGAGAGAGAGAGAGAGAGAAGAAAGAGAGAGACACAGAGAGAGAGCATGAAGTCTGGTGGTTTGGGAGGTAACAAGGATCTAAGAGGAGCTGGAGATAAAAACAAATATGATCAAAATAATTCTATAAGAGAAACTTTAAAATCCTTCAAAAGGATGTTGCAAGGAAGTCAGGATCACTCTGGGGAGCTCACTCAATCAAGAACAGCCACTGGAGATCCATCAGGAAAAGGAGCTAGGCCCTCCAAGGGTAGGCAACTGTTGATTGGAATGGACAGTATGTGGAGCCTCAAGGATGGGATCAGACTGCGTTCCTCTGTGTGAGCTGGCACCTTGGAGCCCATTCCCTGCAGCAGAACACCTAACCGTGTCTTGACTTTGGGATGAGGAAATCGGACTTGCCTGGACTGGATGTGCCATGCTGAACTGACCCACCTTGGGACTTCTTGCCTTTTTGTGGGAGGGGATGGGTGGAGGGGGAGGCTGAAGGCTGACTGGGAGGGACTGGGAGGAGGGAAGGGAGGAAGCAGATGGATACATAGATAAAAATGACATTTTTTTAAATTAAGAAAATAAAAAAATTAAAAAGGAAAAAAACAAAACAAAAAACAAAGACACTGACAACAATCACTGCTTTCCTAAACAATGTTTTAAATATGTTTGGATTGTACATAGCTAATCTAATCCAGTCGGGTATATGGTTTCTGTTCATAAATCATACTCACAACGAGAACTACCCTCTTACTTGTGGGAAGAGTGCCAATCCACAAAGTTCATTATCATAACTCTCAAGGTTTGGAATTTCACTGTTTACGTTAGAAGTTTTTGGGTTTAACCATAGAGTGTACTGGTGGCTGATTGCTTTATTTCAAAGCTATAACATAACCCTTCCAACCCAATTAGCATCGTGTGAGCATTGAGCCCAAAATCTCCCAACCACAAAAATGTAACTGATAATTATCTCAGGTGGTTCTGATATGTTGTCATCTGTTAGAGGTTTTGCTGTTGCCTTATGTTAAAAAGTTAAATTTCCTGATTTTTTTTTTTCTTCCATATAGATCTTTAAGATTCTAGGTCTAACCGAGAAAGATCCCTGGAACACAGAGTGCTACATACAAAACAGTGGTTAGCCTCCAGTAAACTTGATAGTATAGAATTTCCCATTTTCCTTCTTTAAATGCCACAGCTGGTCTGTCACAATTGATTTTGAACACAAGGTACATCAACATTCAGATGAATGATGCATCAACTGTACTGACTAGAATGAAATCATATATTAACTCCCTAAAAAAGAAACTGAGTCAAAGTGAAACTATCTTCACAATGTACTTTTATTTTATTTATGTGGTGATATAGTGTATATTTAATAAAGCTTGTCTGAAAATCAGAGGACAGAGCCAAACCATGAATGTCAGGGAGTGGTGACCCAAGCCTTTAACTAAGCACTCTGGAGGAGGCAGAGATCTTCTAGTCTCTGTGAGTTCAAGGCTGAACAGAGCCAGACAGTGGTAGCTCAGGCCTTTAATCCTAGCACTAGGAAATGAGGAAGTAAGATAACTGGACAAAGAGGAGGGAGGGGTTCAGTGCTTCACCTGTGTTCCCATTCCCTTCTAAGAAGGACTCACAGGCATTGAGTCTGAAGAGTCTTGGAGAAAGATCTACCCTTTTTAGCCTAAGGAATTGGCTAAGTGAAAACTGGGTGTAGCTTGTTCCCCTATCTCTCCCACATTTTAGCTTTTCTTCAAAATTTGGTTCCCGGTTTTTGTTATAATATCAGATAGAATTTATGCAATACACTTATATTAATTGGGACTGCATAGCTATAGATGAGCGGCAAAAATCAGATTTCTTCTATACTTACTAAAAATGTTGCATAATGTTTTTTCTGGATTGAACATTATTTGAAATTAACTGTGGACAGAATAAAGTTTATCATCTGAGCATCATCAAAGAATCCCAAATCTCCTGTCATCTCTATTTTTTTCATTTTTTTTTTTTTTTACTTTAAAGTTTTGACTTTTTAGAAACCTGGGAAGCCTGTTTAATTGATTCTGTTTGCCCTTTCAAGTTCAAATAAGTCATCTGTTGATTTCTTTTCCAAATTTGAAATTTGGGTGTGGTTTCGTTCTATCTGTTTTTGGTTATTTGGCAATAGGCAACTGTACCTGTGCATTTTCCTATGTGATACATACTACTCCCTTGTTTCTTAAGGCTCTTATCCTCACTACTGTTCATGAATTTATTGATTGAAACACTTGCTACCATGCAGTCTATGCTGTTTCTATGAGAACAACGTATATGTACTAAGGGTGCCATTTTAAATATCCCAAATGTTGCTTTAAATAGACGCCTTTCTTTAATCATATGAGAATTCACTATTGGTTTGGGTTAGATTTCTTTTTGCACCAAGTAGAAAGAACATGTGACTGTTTTAGTCTTTGGTTATTTTTCATTCCTTCTTGGTGATAGAACTTGGCCACTGTGATGGAGTCTAGTGGTAGCTTCTCATGAGTAAGAACTCAAAAGCACATGAGCTAAATCAAATTCTCTATATTGTTAATCATCTCCAAATTACATTCCCTAGTTCCTGGATCTCCTATCCCCATCTGGAGTTAAACTGATCCACATGGGCCTTGTTTGTCTCCTTGGTTGCCACTGCTCTGGGGTTTTGTAAGCAAGTCAGAACGAATAAACGGAATGCTTCTCAGAAAACCTTCCAATGACTCTTCCCTTCTAATATTGAGCTGCACTTCATATGTTCTTAGCATTTAAATATTGTTTAAAGTCATTCTTTGTCTCATTTATAGATAAAGACTAGAGTTGTGGGGGATTTTTTTGTTTTGATTTTTGTTTGTTTTTTACTAGATATCAGAATCTATGAACACAATTGTAATAATTATAACTCTGGTGTTTGTATCATATGTAAAATTTCTTAATAAACATCAGTATAGAATCCTTTAAAACCAATCAAGCAAAAGAGAAAGCAAAGCGGAGGAGTACTTCTTTCCACTCCTATTCCATGTCACACCTTTTCCAAAGTGATTGGTTATAAAATAAAACTAATTCATTTGCCTGCCTTATAAGGTTAATGTTTAATTATACAATTTCCCTTTCTACTAGTTCCTTCCTTCATACAATGCATGATAGACATAGTATTCAACTGAGCATTTCATATACCACTCAGCTAATTGACCACACTCTGTTTGATTCTTCAGGGTTTCTTCTTTTCTTTAGATCCCAAACTAGCTTCTGCTCACCCATTAAGATCTGCCCAATCCGAGGAGGCTCTGCCTCTAGAAGTTTTATCTAGTGATTGTAGGTAACAGAGCACAAAGAAGCATTTTATCCTTCTACTCTAGTATGGGGAATGTCCACTCGACATAGTCAATTTTCTCTAGTATGGGGAATGTCCACTCGACATAGTCAATTTTGGCAACAGTTGATTCCATGGCTTGGTCATGCTTTGATTTGATATTTCTCTTCATTACGGTAACTTTAATTTCTTAATGTTTTTATTCCTGATGCTTATCTGATAGGTTTACTCAAAGGAGGAAGTGTTGACAAGTTACATGACCTTTTTGTGTCTATGATGTCTTATGTTTTGATTTTAGTATTTTAGTGGTATTAATGTTTTTAAGCACTATTTTGTAGTGGGGGAATACTCTATTAGGATGTCTAAGATTTACCATTTATCTAGTTAGTCTTAACTATGGCCTCCAACTTCATTGTGTTTCACTTTGCTTATCTACAAAATAATGAGTAAAATAATCTCTGAAGACACTTTTCAACTCTAAACTTAAGGGGCATTTGCAAATTATTTTTAATGTGACAAGTTAGTCTGGAATTGAACTCAGGAAAACATATGGCAGATTTTTATTTCTTACTTTCCTGCTGTCATATCTGATTGGTCTAAATCCCCTTGGTGACCCCTGCTTTTGGTATGTTGGCTGGAATTGGGTGTTGATGCCAAAACTTTTATTGGATTATAATTAAGAGCTATGAAATTTAGTTTTGTCATAAAAAGGAAAAAAGAGGGTTTTTCTTTTATATTTTTTTAAAAAAAACTTATTTAGATATTTCAAAGAAAAATTTTCTGAGTCTTAGTTTCTGTTTCAGATAATGTTTCTGAAAATATTCAGAGTTGGAAAAAAATCCAATCCAGTTAAATATTGTCTTCTGTGGTTTACTATACATAGTGCTCATGTATGTTCTGAGAGACCTTCATGTCCTGAGACTGCAGCTCCAAAAGCAAGATGTTTCATCTCTTTCCTACAGGATACTCTTTCTGGTGAGGGATTAGCCAAGGAAACCAGTGCCTTGAACTCTAGAAAAGAGTTCATGATCCAAACTCAACAAATGGCCACATAGAAAATCCTGGCTTTGGTAGAAGTAGATTGCCATCAATTAAACCACATTCAGAATTTCTAGTTATTCAACCCACAATGCAATTTTATTTGTTCTTTTTTTAAAAGACCTAAATTAAATATGGTTACCAATTTTAAAGGCTTCATTCTCTAATATGCTTATTAAATTCTTATTGTAAAATTGCAAATTCAAAAATGTCATTTCTGTTGGCCAATCCTCACTATTATTATCATATTATTATCAATATGACTACGATGGATTTACATCTCAATAGTACCATAATGCCTTTGCTTTTAAGGTATTTATTTCAAAAACCATAGTGCTTGGGAATCATATAATTTCACCTTAGGACTTACGCTCCTGGTATTTCTAGTTTAGGGGAATGGGAAATTCTGGTTTTCTTTAGATTATGATTAATATTATGTATCAAGGAATTCAGTCATTACCTTTAATCTAATCTGTATTTTGTAAATTTTGGTGTCTGTGTATGTCTATTTTAGGGTATGCATTATTTTGCTCACAAAGATCTGAAGAGGACATAAGGTTCCCATGAGCTAGAGTTATAGGTGGTTTTGAACACCCTAGTGTGGGTACTTGGAATTCTATGAATATATACTACACACTTATAGTAGCAGATCCATCTTGTCTACCCCCATTTTCTTCACCTGAAATGACTTCGGTTACCTTACCGACCTCCTTGACTTCAGTCAGAATATGCAATCTGGAGCTATGACTCTACTGAGCCTCCCTACAATCTACATGGAGAAGCTGCTGATTTTGATTAGTTTACTTGAATGAAATGGGTATTTTCTTATAACCCTACTGATAAACAAGACCAAGTAAATATCTGCTTTTTTTTTTTTTAGCCTAATCATAATAAAGCATTCACATATATATCACTGCACACAGAAATGTGCTCACAATAGCTTCAGCTCAAGTATGAGATGTATACTGCTGGAAGAAAACC
Source organism: Phyllotis vaccarum (assembly GCA_033318265.1). Lineage (NCBI taxonomy): Eukaryota > Metazoa > Chordata > Mammalia > Rodentia > Cricetidae > Phyllotis > Phyllotis vaccarum. The sequence continues at coordinate 18,133,095 of JARWLC010000012.1, read as the reverse complement.
TGTGGGAACTTCTTCAGAACACTGTTCTGGGCATAAATGCAGTGAAGGGAAAGCCAAATGCCCAAGTTATAGATCATAAAATTAAACCAAGATGATTAGGCAAAAACTAAAAGCTACTGCATGCCAGTGGATACAACATAACAAAGCAGAGAGAATGTGCATCATTTGCTGTGGGAGATTGTGTTGTTTCATTGTAAATAATTATCCCACCTACTGGTTTAGTAAAAAGTGCTGATTGGCCAAAGGCATACAGGAAGTGTGGGTGGGGCTACCAGACTAATAAAACTCTGAGAACAGGAATCACAGAGAAGAATGCCAGAGAGAATACCAGAGAGAAGCCAGAAGAAGCAGAGGACAACCATGCTACTGTAAGAAAAGGTACTGAACCCCATGGCTGAACAGGTTAAGAGTCATGGGTTAGTTTAAGGGTAAAGAGGTATCAAGTTATATGCCTGGGCCTTAGGCCAATCAGCCTAAAAACTATTGTAAACATCTGTGTGTCTCTGAGCGTCTGGGAGTCTGTGGGCCTAAACCTTGAAGCTAGGCCTGAAAGTCCGGGCCAGAAACCTCGTACTACAATTTGCCACCCATTCACCTGGCAAATCACTAATGTCTGGAATGTATAAGAAACAAAAAAAGAAAGGAAGGAAGGAAGTAAAAGGAAAGAAGGAAGGAAGGAAAGAGAGAGCTCAAATAATCTGAATGATTCGAATAGACATTTCTCATATGAAGACATACAAATATCTAATAGGTTTAAAAAATGCTCGCCATCACTGCTCATCATGAGCATACAAATCAAAATTATAATAGCAAATTATTTTACCATGGTTAGGATGGTTATCATCAAAAACAATAATAGCAAGGTCAAGTGATCATATAGAAAGAGGGGACATTCTATACACACTGGAAATGTGAAGTAATGTAGTCATTTTGGGAAGCAGTACAGTGAATCCTCCAAAATCCAAATGCAAAGATATTTGATCCAACAGCCATACTATTTGGTGTATGTCCAAAGGAAAGAAAACAAGTGTATTAAATATTTCTGTGTTCTTCCATGCTCATTGGAGTACTTTTCATAATAGCCATGTCTATTGATGGATGAATCAATAAAGAAAATGTGGTATGTATGTAAAATGTAATGTTATTCAGCCATACAACAGTGAAACTCCTGTCATTTGCAACAGCATAGATGTACCTAGAGAACATATGCTTGGAGAAATAAGCCTTGATGAGTAAAATAAATAATAGCTGTTCTCATTTGTATATTGATGCCAAGGGTATGAGTCTGATTACTCGTGGTTAGGAAGAGTTGGGGAATACAGGGAGGGTCCTCAATGCATGAAAATCAAGGGAAGACAGGAACAATGTGCCTTAGTGTTTTGCAGGGTGACTCTGGTTACTAAGGATTTCCTGTGTCCCAGGAAATACCTCCAAGAGAAGATTTCAGAAACAACACATGCTAGAGATTGAGACATGCTAATTATTGTCATTTAATCTTTATATGTTATAGATTATATTGATTTATCACTTTATAACTGATCAGTATGTCTTTTAAATTATGGTAATTAAAAACCTTGACCTTTCCGCCTTTCCTGCCAGTACAATGCATAGGCAGATGTGTAGTACTTTAGCTGTTTTTAATAGTGCTTCTTAATACCTTACTTTAGATGCAATTACAATTCTGACTTTTTTGTTATTGTTGATAAGTAAGTTATACTTCATTTTGGTAACTTTGCCAACAGAGAGTACTTCTATATCAATTCAAGCTTGGACAGTTTCATATCCAAAAGACATTTTATTGACTTCATAAATATTTTCACAAAATCTCGTTCAACTCAAATGCAAATGCCAACATGTTTTATGAGTACTTTTTTTCTGAAAAAATAAAACAAATAAATACTGGATTGCCTCAAAGATGCATATTTAGTATTTGAAGCATCTAATGGAAAAATGGGATGTGCTACCACTGAATATGGGGTACAACGACTGATGTGGGATGTCTTTGTGTATGCTGTGAATATGATTGGATAATAAAGAAATTGGTTTATGGAAGAGCAGCTTAGAGGCAGGTAGGAAATCTAAGCATAGATACAGGGGAAGGAGGGAAGTCAGGAGAGATGCCATCCAGTTACCTAAGAAGCAAGATATAATGAAGCAAAGGTAAGCCACGGACCATGTATCAAGATATAAATGAATAGAGTGGGTTAAGTTGTAAAAGCTAGCGAGCAATATGCCTGAGCCATGGGACAAAATGTTTGTAATTAATATAAGAGTTTGTTGTAATTTGGGACTGCTGGTCCAGATCTCAGGGCTAGTCGGTGCCAGAAACAAAAGACATTTACATCAATGACTTTGTGAAGCAAAGAAAGTAAGTTTGATTTTGTATAATAAATGTATAGATGAGTTGGGCTCAATAGATATTTGCTGAAGATGTATATAGATTCTGTATAAACTAGCTTTAATTTAGCACAGCAACACTAATCAAAATGTATAGATTTATAGACTTGCTTCAGAAGTATATTGATTTAATTTTACTAAATTCTAATGCTTATGGATGGGACTTGTGACAGTGTGCTAATAATGACCTCTGTGTTGTCTTAGTAAATGGTTATAATAATTCCATGAAGGGTAGTTGTCTTAGTTATTTTCACTCTCTAAAGGAGGACTTTGAAACTCACATTGAAGTGGAGACTCTACCTCAAAACTGACCCATAGTAGACATATTTGATCAAAATGTAGATCTTAAAATGACAGTAGCACAACTATATCTTTGAAGATCTATGTAAAGGGATAAGAGATGGTTCATAGGTTAAGTGTTTATATTGCTTTCATAGAGAATCAACGTTTAATTCCCAGCACCCACTCTAGGAAGCTCACATTCACCTGTAATTCCATTCCTAGGAGAGCTGGCATCTGTGGGCAACAGGAGTGATATGTATGATTAACCCTCACACACATACACACACACACACACACACACACACACACACACACACACACACACATGCACATATACACACAAGCAGACACACTCTTACACACACATATATACACACACTCATACACACATATGAAGAGAGAGAAAAAAAGAGAGATCAGCAAAACCCTTTAAATAAAAGAATCATGCAAGAAAAATAAAATTATGGAAACATACTAATTAATATGTATTGAATTTAAAAGCATACGTTTTGGGAAACATATGTAGGACATGTCAAGCCTCGTAGAGATACATTATGATATGGCCCTTTGAATTAAACACGTTACAAAAAGCTTTAGCTTCAATTTCACTATCTTCAATGCCCAGAATTTATCCATAATTGGTAATGATAGGTTAACAAATATAGCTCTATAAGTTTTACTTCCTATTGTTAAAAACAAAATCTGAATCAAAATAGGCAGTTTTGTAGGTAAAGAAAAACAAATCCATATGCAGCTAAGAAGGGGACATCACAGAAGAAACAGTCTGTTATAAATGTTCTTGACATATTCAGAAGTATCAAAAGGACAGATAAATATTATATAACTAAATACATATTTTTTCTACTTTCTGTAATAAGACTCTATTAGTTTATGATCAGTAAGTGTCTAAAATTTGTACAAAATATAATCATTTATCTCAATATTACAATTAAACTCTACAGTAAAGTGAGTTAATGTTGGTTTGATGTTTTCTATGTTGGCTTTACATCTTCCTTTATTTTACCTCAAAAAAGGGAATATCTAGAGTGTAAACATGAGGTAAAGAGAGATTTGTTTATTTGAAGAATGGAGCATTGTTGTTGCTCTCTAGGAAAGATTAATTCTCTCCAGTGGTAAGAATTGCCTACATTGTTCCCTCAGATCTATTAACTTGACTATAGCATGTTAAATAGTCACTTGGGTAATGCAGCTCTATCTGTACTAATCAGAGGGTGCTGTTGTGAACACCACCACCCCAAATACACATAAGCACCTATTGGGAAGCTGATTGATACTGTCACAGGCTGTGGTGTTCAGTAGTCAGGGGAGGGCACAGAGCTGCATATTTCACTGTGACATTGATGCATTGGGGAATCTAGCTTTGTTGGTAATGAGTAGCATATGGTCAAGAGAATTGCCGGAAAAATAAGAAGCACTGATACAAATGCCTGGGCAAGGGAGTGGTTGCCAAATGGGAGATGACTGCCATCACCTCTGCCCACATTCCTTCAGCTAGATCACAGTCACATGGGCTTAGTTCAGCTTAACTGCAAGGATAGCTGGGAAATGTAGTGTTACTGAGTATTAAGTAGGAAAGCATATGGTTTGAGGGTTCATACAACATGGGTCACACCACTGCCACCTAATAGACCTTCCTATTTTATCTCTACACATTTTTGCATTACACATTTGTGTGGTATGTATATGCATGTATACTTGTACTTGGAGGCCCAAATTTGATATGAACTGTTTTTAAATTAATCATTTTATTTATTGAGGCAGGGTCTTTCACTGAACCTGGAGCTCCAGTTCTCGTTAGTCTAGATAGACAGCTTGCTCTGAGTGCCTCCCATGTATATGTCTCCTGAGTCTCAGATATAATGTGATTGATATGGCCAGCAGGTGTTGACTTGAGTGCTGGGAATCTGAACCTCAGTATTTACATCTGCACAGTAAACACTTGGTCCATTGATCCATCTCCTCAGCTCCTACCTTGCTTTATAAAGAACGAAATATTGCTTTAAAGCTTTACTTGCATACCTTATCAATGCCTTCTTTCATAATGCATTGCTCTAAGTGGCTGTAAGCAGCTGAGAAAATACAACTGTATTTATTTCAGAATAACTGATGCCCAAGACCATATTTCTGAATGCCCTCAAAGGGTACTGGGTCAGAGGAAAGCTGCCTAATGACCACATGCTGCTTCATGTTGTAGCTTGACTGGTGGACATTGCTGCCCCATGCCCTTAGAAGTGTTTCTTTCTGGTTGGAAACTCTTCAGCTGATCAGATGCCACAGAAACACTTTCCTGTCTGAGGTCCTCTACATGTTAAAAACAAGTGTGAGCATATGGGCTCACCTGGTTTCATTTATAGGGATCTAGAGCTTCAGACACTGTTTAGTCATAATAAATAGACTGTAGCACTGATTATTGCTCCTGTAGTGTTTCCAAAAGCCAAGGGCAGGTGGCACTCAAAGACAGGGAGGAGGGTGAAGGGGTGTTGAATATTCATGAGAAGTTTGGGGAGGAAATATCCACTTCAAATGTAAAATTAATCAGTCACCCAGGCCTGCAGGGCTGACTGGGTATAGTCTGTAGCAGGCTGAAACTGGACTTTTGTTGTTTTATGAAACCCTCCACTCACTGTGAATCATTTACTGTTGTTTTTAATTAATCAGCCTAGAGTGTGTGGTTTGAAATGTTGTGATTGTACTGAGACACTTCAGGGTCCTGTGACTTTGGATTGGAATGACATGGTAGTGGAGCTGGGCTCTATCAGGATTGAGCAGCAATGCAGGTCAACTTCAGCTTACTTCTTTACTCTATGGAGGTCTTAATTGTGTTGCCTGCAGGCGAGTTTCTAAAAGGATTTCTGTGTAAAACCTCCTAATACACTGCAGTTGGTTCTGGGTCTTATTAGTTCTGCTTTAAAGTGTAAGCTATGTTTGAGGAGGCACCATAGGGAAGGTAGTCATGTTAGGGTGTGTGTAAATGGGAGTTGGAGATATTTGATTCATATCCTCTTCAGAGTATATCTAAAAGGACATCCATATCAGTGCCATGAAGCCCTGTGCCTTTGACTGGTGTTGAGAGGCATGTGAATATGATGGAGGGGATGTCAGGCTGAAACAGATGACCGTCCTTAGTAACCCAAATTTTACCAAAAATTATTCACCAAATAATTTTCCTAAAATTCTCTCACTTTCTTAACTTTTTCCATTTCAAAGACCCAAAGTTATTATCTCTTTCTACCAACTTTTTATTATATTTGACTCCTTTTAAATCTCTGAAATTATAGTATTCATGTCTAGTAAAAGAGACGGCACTGCCTGTCAAAGGCTCTTATGCAATTAAATTTAAGAACATAAAAGCCCGTTAGGGTTTTATTGAGGCAATCATTTAGATAATTTTTAACATATTAGAAGATATAATTGCAAACATGCACCATTAGTCCATGCCATCCACCCACTCACTCATCACTTCTGTCAATCATATATTCATAGCCCAGTTCTATTTGCAGCACACTTATAAGAAATTTTTCATAATTGTAGTGGTACATGAGTTAATAAGCATAGGTAACTGCTGTTAAGAAACTTGTGGTCCTATAAGGACAGCAGGAAAACCTTACCTTGATTAATCAAATAAGTATGTTTTCTGTTAATATAGCCAAATACAAACTTCTGAGTCATTTTTAAAGATTATTTAGCTCAGTGTTGACCATGGTGTCAGCAAGTGAATACCTTTAGAGAACACATTGTCATTAAATCACACAGAAGCAGGAAGTATTATGGTGCTTTTATCTGAAAGAGAGAAGGTTTACATAGCAAGCTAGAATCAAGGAAAAATCCCAGACATGCTTTTTTTGTAATTACTCTCTGGGGAAACTCATTAGGATATGTCATTATTAGCATCCTCAGTGACTTAGTTCTGTACCAATGGGTACATCTCTCAGTGAAGTGGCATCACTACAATAGTGATCGAGCTTCTAACATAGAAAGCATTGGAGGACATGTTCAAACCAGAGCAAATTAGAATGTTCCACAGTGTAAACTTACATCTCCTCAGGTCTCACATTCTGCCCCTTGATATAAGTTCACAGAAATTCAGTAGTATCTGTCTTTAAAGGTGTCTGTGTGATCATAAAACTTATTTCCTTTCGCTTACAACATGCTTCCTGCCACTTAGTAGGAGCTTTGGTTTGGTGACTGAAAAGTGAATGAATGAATGAATGAATGAATGAATGAATGAGCACTGTGATGTACAGTATGATTTACAGAAAGTGAAAGGGAAGGAGACTCTGCTCATCCCCGAGAGACCTCGACTGAGAAAATGCCCCTACCAGATTGGCCTGTAGGCAAGCCTTTGGCAAATTTTCTTGACTAGTGATTGACATGGGAAAGAACCATCCTACAGGCAATGGGGCCATCCCTAGGCAGGTAGTCTTAGGCAGTATAAGAAAGTCACGGAGAACAAGCTAGTAAACAGCACTTCTTCGTGATCTCTTTGTCAAATCCTACCTCCTGATTCTTCCTTGAGTTCCTGCCATGACTTGAGGAGGGGCTGTGATGTGTAATTGTAAAATGATATAAACCCTTTCCTCCCCATGTTGCCTTTGGTCATAATGCTTTATCCTAGTAACACAAATCCTAACTGTGATGCTATTGCACTATTTAGACTATCTTGTACAGCTGGTCATTGTTGTGGTTCATTGTGTGTCTATAGGCTATTAAAAGTATAAACTATACCAAATGTATATACTGCATCTAAATGAAGATAATCTCCAGATGATATGGGCTGGGGAAGATGGCCAGAAAACTAAAGTACACGGAGGGAAGTACTTTCCCTGAAAGGCATAGGAGAGAATTAAGGGTAAACAAAAGGGATCTATGTAATGCAGATATCTGACTGGAATGGAAGGAGGGAGGGAGATATGTAAGAGAATATGCCAGCTATATGCTCAATGGTTGAAACATTAAGAGCTAAATGAGAAGTTAAGGAGAAAAATTCAGGAATTATCTGGGTTCAAATAGCCTTTTGCCATATATGCAATAATGTCTGGTTGCTTTGCATAACTTCTCTTTACATTGGAGTCTTTATCAGTAACATGGATTGACACTAGATGTCTGACAGTATTATTACTAGAATTCAATGGCAGACTATGTATGGGGCTTTACTAGTATGCTTGGTACCTTAGACACATTCAATATATAGAATTAGATTGTTATGGATACACACTATAAATGGATATCGCACCTAGAATGTCTTAGCATTAAAGTATGTCAACCCTGATGTTAATAATCTAAGCTTTGAGTTGGTCAAAGGAAAGCAGAACAAATGTAGATGCCTACAGCATAGGGGCAAAGACATTTTTTAATAGTGGCCCTCTTAGTGTGGGTACTAATGATCAGAGACTGACCCTTATGTTTTCTGGGGAGTATGCTTATGAAGAGCTCAAAGTCTTCATGGACTGCAGCCTATACTGGGTACTGACTGATTCCAATTGGATTCAGTTAGCTCCATGGCTCACTTAACTTGCACTTGCCACACATCATCCTCACTACTGTAGACCCCAATTGTTCTACCCTTGGTGCCTAAGTTGGACCACTTTATCACAAGAATCTCTCAAGACCATGATGAACAAAGTTCGTCTTTTGTTATATTGTCCATTCCACACTTACATTTCAACAGCCATAGTTTGGTAAAACCCACAAACCATTACTCTCCCATATTTTGGAGTTTAAGAGCTTATTTCTTCTCTGTTCATTCTCATTGCTGATCTTGTGTATGTACAGCAATGGTTAAAGTATATTGACCTCTAGGGATATTATCTTAACAACTGAATTTTATCTGAGATTTAAACATTTAGAATTTGGGTAGAAAATCCTCAACTTTTATAATTTCCAATGTAACATAGAAGGTGAAATTGATGTTTTTGGAACAGGTTCTTGAGTTACTGCACTTTTGATAGCTTGAGAGTGCAGTGGTGCTCAATGTAAGATTTTGAATTAGGAAGAAGCATCCAAAGTGTTTATCTACTTAAGTGTCAGTGGATTGAGTCATTAGGCAGGAAAACATGGTGACTACATACTGGAATTCACATATGTCACTATTATTGTCAAATGTCAGACCTAAACATGAAATTAAGGCAGTGTCTATTGAAGCCAGTGAAATTCTAGAACAAGACATATGGGCTTCCCATTTTCTTACTGCTCCAGTTAACCTGTCTTTATGTCCTCAGCACAAGACCTTGCAGGTTCCGAGTCTTATGTGTTCATGAAATTAATTAGAATACCACACTGCCTTTTACCACAATAAAAATTTATCCTTTTCCCAATAGAAACATTACAACTAAAAACCTAGAGGAAATTGCAGTCCAAGGCCACCCTGCTTTAGAATTGGTTGATACACTAGTAACAAAACTCTTGACAAGGGAACTCTGTAGTAGAAGATTCTTTGGAAATGTATACGACTAGTTGTAATTCAAAAGCCCTGGGTATAACAACAGATTTTTTCCTCTTCAGGCATTTGAACTTAACTCTTGGCATTCTGGTGACTGAACTGGAACACCTTGATGAAATCTCTCCCCCTACTTGCTACTACCCATTTGTTGTTTTCATACATTCCACTTTTCATTAGAGATAGATGATTAGATTAATTAGAGATAGGTAATAGAATTAGTGGTAATTCTAAGTGTAGTTACCACTGAACTGGATGGTAACCATTTCACAGAGCTTTGGTACTTTTTGCTGAATACGTAACAGCTATGCTGGTTATGATTATAACAATGATTGTAACTTAATGGAAATACATACAAGACTGTTGCACAATGAAGAATCTTTGCTTTTCCATGACTGTACAGTTCACTGGGCACTGGTAAAGATTAGAAGATAGGTCAATAATAGCAATTATTTAAATCTGGATTTTGAATTTCATAGCTATAAAAACATCGTGGTTTTCTTGATGGAGATTGAATATACACTCATTTTTAAAAGCAAAATAGCTTTGTCCACTTGAGGATGATGGTACCCACAATAAGAACTTGCCTTGAATTTGCTCACTCTTATGGTATAGTGGCCAAGGTCTTCACACTAGTATGTGCATATGTGGCTGATACATCCAGCTTAAATCATGCAGTTCAGCTTTTCATGAACCTGAAGAGAAGACTGTGCTTTTACATGCACAGTACTTTGCTGCCTTGTTTTTTCTTGTTTCCATGATTATTCAATTAAGACATTGTATTATTTCTTTTAAAATCACGTGGGTAGATTAAAATATGACCACCTATTTGTTGCAGTATGGGAGTGTTTGGTTACAATAGGATTGGGAACTAGAGATCAAATATTGTTCACTCTCCAGGGCTGTGATCAAAGTGCCCTGATGAATGCTTAGCCTTGAAGACTAAGCTACATCATCTCAATCTCCAACATGGAAGATTGAAGCTCGCTTATTTAGAGTCAGAAGTATGCTTGGAGGTGGAATCTGGCTTTCCTCCTCATATACGTCTGGAGCCACAGTCATGATCTTAAACACTCTACTCTGTCATAGTGCTACCAGGAACAGCTGGCCCATATTCTTGTTCTGTTTACCATCTTTTTCTGTAGTCAGTCAGCAACCATCAACTTATAAACACTTGCTTGAAGAAACTTAGGTGATGAGGTCAATTACCCAAGAGCAAAGGTTCCTGGCCACTAGGATGACCATAACATATTTACTTTACTCTTCTGGCAACATTCTATCAGATGAGAGTCAGGTTAGTTTACTCTGAATGTTTTGCTGACATGTTGTATGAGTATTTTGCTGTATAAAGAAGTCATAATTCTAACAAGTCTCTGAGAAACCACTCTACGGAGGTGCAGGAGACGATCTAAAGACATTTCTCAGAAAGGAAGGCGCTCTGTCTCCTGCTTATAAAAATGCACTGTCAGTGAAACAGGGTTCATCATTCATTTCCTTTTTCTAGAAAGACAGAACTTTGCTAACCCCCAGCTCCTAGTGGGGACTCTGATCAGCCACGTGTTACCATGGTTGTTGGACTGATGTGCGTATAGAGATATCAAAGAATTTGTTCTTTGCTCGTGTTCCCATTCTTTCGACCGTTCTTGCTCTTTCTAATTATGCCAGTTTCAATTACTACCATCAGCTATTTCCCTCACATTAGTATTTCTTAATTGTTATTGTAACCAGTATTTGTTAGAAAAATTCATAAGGTCATTTGTCAATGTAATAGAAAAAATGCAAACATACATACATAATATATGCATATATGCATTTATGAATGATTTATGGTTTTCTTCATCATGGAGCATGGTCTTGATATAGATTCTTGAATTTCTGTCTTCACTATTTTTTTGGTAATTCTAGGAGTGTCTCATAGCAATAGCAACAGCAAGAACTCTGATGATATGTATCCTATACTGTAGTATACACTAACTTTCAAGCTCTGTATTTCTCTTATTAGCCGAGGGAAAAAGACCAACTTTCTACCTCAGTTTCCCATCTCTGAAATACATTAATAGTGTTTTATAAACTAGTTGTAGTATGATCACAAGGAAACAAAGAAATGAAAAACGGACTTAGAATGTTACCTAACCCATCCTTAGTGCAGACCCAAATGAGCCAGCTGTAAATGCAGATGCATTGAAATTGTTCACAACGATATCTCACTGTTTTGAATAGAGGAAACAATGTAAAAGATAACAGGTGCTTAGCTACTAATGGATGCTGGTGAATTGTGTCGTTTCTGAACCAGTCCTTCTCCATGTTGGAATAACTGACATTTTAATCTGCTTGTTTGCTGTTGTAGAAAGCTTTCCTCTGCATTATAGGAGGATTTGGAACATCCTCAGGCTCCAGTCTCTGATGCTGTTCTTGGACCAGCATCAGAATTCCCCCTTCAACCAGAAAAACTCATTGGGTAAAGACACTTATCACCAAGCCTGATGACCTAAATTTGATCCCTAAGGCGAAAGGAGAAAATCCAGCTCACATAAGTTTTCCTCTGCTCTACACATGTGCACAATGGCATAAATAAATAAATCTAAAGTATTGCCTGTATATATCACTGTATGTACTTAGGTACTGGGCTCTGTGTTCTATGCTGTTTGAGCTCTCCTGCTGAAATCTAGTATTGTTTTTGCTCTGTTCACTGTTCTTCTGATGTAGGAAAGTATTTTTCTATATACATTTAAACAGATGAGCTATGTGTGGAAGCATGTCTTTACTGTGGAAAAGAACTCTTTTCTTTCCAACTTTCAGAGTTATATAATTACTTTAAACAAACAGCTTTGTGGGTGTAAGCAAAACCTAACTCAATTAAAATAAATAATAATACAGAGTGAGGAAACTGTCCCTTTGGTCAGTGATTAAAACAAATATACATTGTCCTTCAGAATTTGCTCCTGAATTCCATGCAAGTGGGGGAGAGCAGCTGAGGGACATGGCTGGGTTCTTTTAAAGATGAACAGCAGGGGCTTCTCACTGAAACTGTTGTAAGGCTAGATATGGGATGTAAGGGAGGATGAGTAGAGGATGCTATGAATGTAGTGTTACTGTCTGAAGTCATGGTCCTCTCAAAATTAATAGAGAGCATTCTCATCTCATTTAAAATAGTTGGCTCTCTATATTCATCCATATCTGGGAATTTCAAATCCACAATATCAATCAATACTAAAATGTTTGCATACACACAGTGTACACCACATCTTTAAATCTAGCACTTGGCAGGAAGAGACAGAGAATATCATATTCCTAAGTCTGATGACAGCCAGTTCTGCAAAGCTAATTCCAGACAGCCATGTCTATTCACATACATATAGAAACATCAAACAAACAAGCAGAAAACCCAAAACAAAGCAAACAAACAAAACCAACCAAACAAAAAAAGTGTAGGAGGTTAAATGCAAATACTATGCCATTTTATTACTGTGTATTATTTATATTAAGTAGTTTCATTGTGAAATTAATACATATGATTTGTAAGTAAAACTTTGATCATATTGACTTCATATTTGTACTAAATTATCTCATACTATATATGTATGTGTATATGTATGCATATATATGGTCCATATATATGAAACTTTGATCATATTTACTTCTAACCCACTGTGTCATTTTATATGAGTAGCATGAGCATCTGCTGATTCAGGTATCAAAATTTCTCTAGAAGCAATACCCTAAAGATATTGAGGATCTAGATATTGACGACATTAGACTCAAAGCTTCCTTTAAGAAGTAGAACAATTGCAATAGGAGGCATGACTTTATAAATGTCCCCTTCTTGAGTTTAAAATATTTCCTTTTCCTGTCACTGTGGATCTCTGCTGCTATCAGTATGAAGCTACCTAAATGCATACCATCTTTTTAAAGAAGGTCTCCCATCATCCTTCAAAACATGATATGGCAGACATAAAAGATGACATCTTTTCACCGAAGGAAAATTATTTGTCTATGTAGGAAGAGTCATACCTAACTTGATATTTCTCTAAAAGTGAGTTTAATAAAACTGCTAGTGTGTATGGAGTATTTTTTAATAATCTGACCTTTACCACCATGACTCAACTATCTCATCCTTGCTGCTTACACAAAACCTTTCTGAAAGTGGTAACTATCTTCAGCTCTCTCCTTAACTCCCCTTTTCTGTTGTATGAGGAAGGTGGAGATGATATCTCTGCATGCTTCTCTGCTCCTGTAGAGGTTACTTCACACCGGGGAGACCAAGGGGCTGCCCAGTGCCTTTGCAAGGTTATGTTCTTTATGATGTTTCCCTCTTCAATATGCTTTCTTCTTTGAAGTTTTCTTCCATTCTAAGCACTGCTGTGGAAGACAAGACGACTTCCTGGAGGCTGTATTATGATTTATCCTTGAGTCTCAAGATTATTAATACACGCTTCTTTGACCCAATTCTCTTAGCGTGATACAGTAACATCTAAGGAATTCCTTATCATTTTACTATCATCTGGGATGACGTTCACAGAGGAGAGGGAATCTAATACCAACTTAAGGAAAGATACAAATAAATATCAGTTGTGTACTAGAATAAAGTTATAAAAGTGAATTTCAGACAAAATGTGCCGTTTAGGATTCTTACAAAGAACAATCAGATAAGACTGATGCTTGATTGGTTCTAAGAGTTTGCCTTTATGTGTTTTCTGTTGCTATTGCCCAATGGTGCAGACTTTACAATTCAATAAGAGTAGATGGTTTTGACTCACAGTTCTGTAGGCTGGGAAGAATGGCATGGGACATTGGTCATGTGGTAAAGACCAATGGCATGTGGTAATGACCTTTCACCACAGTTTGCCACAGTGGAGGACATTGTATAGGGATTCAGAGAAAGCAACTTAGCTCTGGCTTTCTTCCTCTCCATATGAAGCCACAAATGCCATCCAGGGAAGACTCGCCCACATAATTGTATGCTAATTTTCTCCAAAAAGTGCCACCCTCAACTATTGTTAGTATATGAATTTGGTAATTAGATTTTCAACATGTAAAGGTAAGAGAGACATATTCATCCCACAGCAAAGTGTTTACCACGGTTGAGAGTTTCCCACATCTAGGCAGCTACTGTTTAGCCACAAAGGAAACAGTGCCCTTGCGATAGAATGTGGAAGGGTGAAGTAGATTGCCCCATATAGAAAGGTAGGTTTGGCTCCATTTCTTTACTCAAAATCCTATAAACCGCTTAAAATTTATAGATGTCAATTTTCTCCTCTGTGCAGTATAAATAATAGTGGCTTTTTTCCCCAGGGAAATGTAGGGCTATTGAATTTAAATTGCTTGGGTTGATGTTAATATTAAGTGTTAACTCTTGTTATTAGAATTTTTTTCTGAGCTACAAGGGTTGACCCTGACTGATCAAATTGGGTGTTCATTCTCTTTTTTAGAGATGTATGTACACAAGGCCCCATCAATTCCCTTTCTCTATTGTCTTTCACAAACCATCAATATATTTCACATTGTTTCTCAGTTTCTTTCTTCTAAATATCCTGGGGCCGTTAGGCCTGTTCCTGCCCATAACTAGGCAAGCCAGTCAATTTTTTCATCTTTTTCTTTTTTTTTTTTTTTTTTTATAAAGACAGATTTGTACTCTCAGCCATGAAAATTGGTAAGTGATAAAGGCTTGAAGTACCTAGACATTTGCTTCAAAGTCAGAGGTTCCAAGTGTCATTATGTGACACCAGGTGGGCACAACTTTTCCTGTAGATGCTATACACAATCTTAGTGAAATGTTCTCTCTTTTTCTTCTTTGATGTGCGATGTCTTTCTGTATACTGTGAATAGACTTTTTAATTATACCATTTATATTCACACTTGTGAATGTATCATTTGTTAATAAAGAGGCTGTTTTTGCCTATGGCAAAGCAGCTTAGCGGCAGGTGGAAAATCCAAGCAAAGATAAAAGATGAAGAAGTGTGGTAATGCAAGCTGCCACCCAAGGAAGCAAGATATAAAAGTATGGGTAAGCCATAGAGCTACATGGCAATGTATAGATTAGTAGAAATGGGTTTAGTTAAGTTATAAGAACTAGCTGGTAATGAGCCTAAGTGTTAGGCCAAAGAGTTTATAATTAATATAAGACTTTGTGTAATTATTTGGGACAAAGCAGCAACAGGTAGGTCTGGACTTTGGGGCTAGGCCAGGCCAGAAACATTAGACTACACTTCCTCTTCTTCTTGACAGTTGAACACAGAGCTTTAGACATTTTTATTTCACATTTTGCCACCGACCCACATCCTAGCTCATGTCTTATTATCACCACAAGTAACAAAGAACACGGAACATTTTTTTTCTTTAACTCAGGTGTAAATTCTGGTAATATACCTGCTGCCGAGGCCCCTATGGCCAGGAAAAGAGTCTCTTTGTTCCATCCTAACACAGACGTGTGGTCATAGTGATACTGAAATAAAAATAGTCTAGGAAGACGAGACCTCCTTAAGTGTTTTGTATACTTTATAAATATATTTCACTAAAAAAGTGTGTTAATATTTTAAATAGACTTTGGAGGTCAGTTTCCAGAAGCTAAACAGCTCACCTTTTTCCAACCAACAGCAGTCTGCCCTTGAGGAATAGATCTGTGACAGAGAAATGTAAGCCAAGCATCCTCTGTCATCTTGACACCTTTATTAATGTTATGTGGTAAGAAATGAAATAATCTATTCATACAGGTTTCAGCTAAGCCTGGAAAATACATCTGAAGGCCAGGGGAAGGGTGGGGGCTGAGTGGGGGAAAACATTTAAAAGAACAAAAAAAGAATCTGGTTGGTCTTTACAACCATAAATGGTAAAACTAACCCTCTTCTCCTGCCAGCCAGAAGAATAGTCAAGCAAGGTTTTGATTTACAGGAACAGCTCAGCAAAGGCATTGTAGAGAGAGCTTCTTGCCTGCTATAAAAATGTGATTAGCTATAAAACAGAGAGATTTAACAAGAACATTTAAGCATAGGCAACAGACCTGTACAAAAATAAACAAAAACAGAAATTGCTGTCTGAGCCTTTAACCCCTTTCTATAAAAGCTAGGATTAGAATTCCTGTTCAGACTTGGGACTAATAACAGTTTGGCTTTTAGAATCAGAGCACAAAGGAAAGATGACATTGTCATTTGCTGTGTGTCCACTCTGCTCATCTCCAGTGATTATTTCTCATGATCTTGCATGATGAGGGATTATCTAACCCTCTCCATGGAGAATTTGATAATGCAACAGCTCCCTGTGGCAAACCCTCCCTGGACTCCCAGGTTGGAAGACAATTCAAGCCAGTGTTGTCTAGGACCTCCAGAGGGGAGGACATTTAAACCAGAGAGTGTCACAGCCCACGGCTTTTATTTGCACTTCCCAGCTTGCTGTGTGTCAAGTCTGAAGGAGCCATGGCTCGGAAGGACCACTGGCTAGATATATACTATGAATGGCAGCAAGTGGCCCCTCCTACATCAGTTGGTAGAGGCTGTGGCCCTTTGCTGCCTATACAATAAAACTGGAATACCTGTAAATTTTTTCCCATCACAAGGTGCTTTCTGTTTTTAAATTTATTTGGCAGTTTCATGCATTTTCATAAAAAATTCAATCAAATTCATCCCCTTTTCACCCTCTCCCATCAGCACCCCCTAGTCCTCCTCAACACATCTCTCTCCTTCCATGTCTTCTTTTTGTACGTGTCCTACTGAGCTTAATTTAGAGTTTCTTGCCTCATTGTGGGTGGATTATTTACTAGAGCCCAGGCAATTTGTCAGTGCAACAGCACTAAGGAAAAAGGATCTGTTTCTGCCATTAATTACTAATAGTACCGTGGGGGAGGGTGGATATCTCACATGTGCCTCTCCTGTCCTTAATGAAACATTCAGGGGCCAAGTCTTATGCAGAATGAAGGTGATTTAGAAGGACACATCTGTGGGTTTTCACTGTGTGTCAGTCACTATGTTGAGTCCTTTGGAAACCATCTCAGTCCCCTCCATTATCTGTAGGTGATTTTTTCACAGCATAGAAGAGGCAAAGCTGGAATCCAACCCTGGTTGTCTGACTCTTTATTTCTCTGCCTAGGAAGGAAATGGAGGTTCACATAGGATATGCGGTATGCAGCTGACATCTGTGCCCGACTGATATACCTGGCTTGGGCCTGAGCCTGGTGCTCTGGTAGCACAGATGCCCTGCTGAGTTTTGTTTCCTGACCCATGATAGTGGGGGCCAAAATGGAGAACTTATGGAGTCCCTGTCCTAATTTGCTTCCTCCTTACCTTCCCTGAATACCTTTGGCTCCCTGAGAAGAAGGATTTTTTCTGAAATTTGGACTCAGTGTGCTCAGCTTCATTTTCATCATGCTTCAGCACGTCTGAAACTCCCAGTATACACCAGCACTGCCATCATTAGATAACTACAACTAAATATGACAGAACCATCAAATGAAATTAACAGGCTATAAAGTTATCCTTTGAATTGTAATTCTTTTCCTCCTCAAATTCTATACATTGAGATGAGAGGACACAAGAGAATTATTGAAAATTAGAAAGGTTTCTAGATACATCCTAGACCCTTAAATAATTCAAACCATGTTTGTTTATCTTTATTTCGAATTTGTTCTATGGATGTCAAACCTGCATGTAAAACCTTATTAATACTTTATCTTGTGTATTTCATGACTTAATTGTTATTTTTCATAATCAGTGGCATTTCATAATATAAACACAATTATAATATTTCTCAGGTGCTTTAACATATTGCTTATGACATCTTTTTATTACTATTAGATTTCTAAAGGTAATTTTCCATTAAATGAATGGAAGCTCTTTTGTTTGTGGTATTTTATGAACTCCACAGCTTTTCAAAATGTCATCAGTGATGACTTTTATCATGAAAAGATCTTAATATATACATGAGAACCTGAGAGACAATTTTGCCAACCTGGAATCCCATAGTATCTGCAGGCTTGTTATATCAACTTCGTCCTCCACAGGAAAACTGTGGTATTAGCAATTTTATGTTACCGCTATCAGCAACAATAAGTGACAAACAAAGGCTCCTCAGAAAGGAGCAGACGAATCGGCCATTACACATTAATATGACAGGGGTAAGAAGCTCATGAGTAATTCATCAACATGCAGTTGATGGAAAACACTTAGGATTCAGTAGCCAAATTGTCAAGGTTCACAAAGTTGTTTCCCTCTGGGACGAGAGTGACCGCCAGGAGAGTTGGATATATCTGCTCAGCCTCAAGGGTGTTTGTGCATGCCATGCACATGAACAAGAATGGGGGAGAAGGAGTCAGGCTGGGAATGGAAGGAGTGAGGGCAGGATGCTGGAGATTGAACAGGCACTTTGTAAAGAGGGTTGACAGACCATCTACACACATAGGCTTAATTAAACTATCAAAGGAACAAATTTGCTCTCTTCTTCATATTTGAAAACTTGCTTAGAAAAACACAATAATGAGATTCTGTATTTTTCTTTAAATGTGTTTAAATATAAGTTAAAAGGAAAAAGAAAGAAAATGACTCTGAAGTTTAAAGCCGTTGCTGTTTTGGACTTTGCCCAAGCTAACCAGCATCCCAGAGCTAACAACTAAAGACATGATGCCTTTTAAAACTGCCAGATGCTTCAGACGTGCTCTTAGGATCAGAATATTTCTCATAAGATCAGTCTACTGATCGATAAAGTAGAGGAAATTTGATGCTGATTTACAACCTTGATACTAACATGGAAAGTTGCAACATAAACACAAAGTATTTTGTTGTTTATCATGTAAGTATCAGAAGACACAGCACAGGGAATAAACCAGTGAAAAATAATCAAAAAGGGATCCCTTTAGAAAAACCACACACACACACAGAAAGATGAATGCACATACAAACACAGACACAAAGATGTACACACATACAGACATACAAACAAACACACACACACACATAAACACACACAAATATGTGTGCATACCCCAAATAATATATAATATTCTTTGTAAAAAAAAAAAGGGGGGGGGATGACTTATCAGGACATTTTATGAAAGCCTAACCACTTCTAGAATATGACTGAATCCTTTAAACCTTCAAACTCAGTAGACATCTCCAAAATACAAATTAATCTTAATCTAAGGTTTATGGATTTTTGTATGAATTTTGAATATGTATGAAGTACTAGAGAGAGAACTAGAGAGAAATTTTAGTGAAATATCCTGAAGCAAAAAAGTTAAGAATCAACTGGGTATTTTCAGCTGTACTTGTATTCCCAGAATTTGGGTTATTCAGGCAGGAGAATTACTGTGCATTCAAGACAAGCCAGGCCTACTTATTAGTAGTAAGACCTTATCACAATAAATAAACAAACAGACAAATAAATAAATTAGCTAAATAGAAGTTAAAGAATTAAAGATCCATAATGGTGACTTTTAGAAATGAATCTAATGGCCTTTACACTTTGCCAGTCAATAGTGAATTGAGAAAAATAAGGGTTTTAATGTAATAAGTGTATTTTTATAATGATTTCATTCCAAGTTTTATTTGAAACATTGATTACAAATACTAATTGATGGTCCTAGACTGTTCCCAGTTAGAAAACAATTCTCTTTATCTCTATCTCTATAAGACCCTTACACATCAGTTTTGTTGCTATACATTGGCTCATAATTACCATAATTGAATTCAGTTGCTCAGACAATTTGGACTATCAGTGTAGATGTGGTTTTTTGCATAACTAAAACTACCATGAAAGGATTGATTAAACAATATTTAATTAACTTTAATTAATTTAATTAGCAATTTTTATTTCTTTAGACAGAATTTACAAACTAATGACAAATGTGATAACGTAATGATCTCTTAATTTTCTAGGTTTTGATCTCTACCTATAAGAAAAACAACAATCCTAGGTCATAAATGAAACTAGCTAGTAATGTGCATTTTTGCTTGTTTTAGTAGGTACACCCTCCTGCCTTTGAGGAACTTACCTTCATAACAATTTTGGAATTGTCACTGGACAAGGGGGGAAATTAGTATTCTAGGTGAGAAGATAATAGTAACCCTACCTGTGTAAGGTTTTGGGAGAGGCTTCTATTAAAGGTCCACACTCAGATTCTGGCTTTGCCCTCTACTCTCAAAATCTTATTTCTGGTTGTATAATCATGAGGTTCTCTAGTTTCCCAGGGATTCTGAAATAAAATACCACGAACTCTGCGTATTGCTACAGTATTAGTTCTTTTAACACTTCAGGAGTCCAGAAGTTTAAATTCAAAGTGCCCACAGAACCACTGCCCTTCTGATGGTCTGGGCAGCATCCTCCCAGGCATCTGAAGAGGACCACTCATCTTCAATGCCCTTTGCTTTGCCCAGCATCTCTCCCACTTCTCCTGCTCTTCTGTCATAGACTTCCTTCCAAGTTCCTCCTGTCTTCTTGTAAAGGCTTTAGTCTTATGTGTTACAGAGACCACCCTATTCCAGAATGGCCTCTTTTCTAATTAATAAGTTTATTCGACAGCTATTTTGTTTACAAAGAAGGGTGTCACCTTAGTAGTGAGCTAGGGTTTCCTCTAGCTCCTGGAGGGCACAAATACGTATTGGAGAAGGGAAATAAGGCTAGAGCAGTGGTTCTCAGCCTGTGGGTCTTGATCCTTTTGGGGGTGAATGACCCTTTCACAGGGTTTGCCTAAGACCATCAGAAAACACAGATATTCATAAAAGTAGCAAGATCGCAGTTGTTATGTAGCAATGAAAGTAATTTTATGGTTGGGGATTAAAACAGCATGAGAAACCATGGTTGTAGCATTAGGAAGTCTAGAGTATATAAATAAGGAATACCATGGCAAAGTCTTTCACTTGACCATTAGAATATTGTTCCTTGAGAAACAGGTTAAAACTACTCTGACCTATAGATACCTTAGAATATGAGCACTATTCTGGGAAACACTGTCATGGGCATCACCTAACTGATATTTTACTGAACGTGTTGGGAACGTAAGTTGTTATCACAGAAAACTTAGGTTGCAGCCAGTTTAACCTGTGAATATTGTCTTCACAACACACTGTTTCCATTAGACATAGTCTGGACAGTGATACGAAAGCAGTGTTCATAGCTTTTATTTGCCCACATGAATGCCCATGCTTTTAACAAACACCAAAATCCATCCTAAGAATCATGTTTCAAAATTAAACACATTGTTGGTATCTTTCCAGTATTTTTATTATACAAAAGATGATGGCAATAAGGTGGTGTGCCCTGTAATGACTGTTTTCTTCTCATTAGTAATGAGAACTAAAACCTTAATAATGAGTTCCCCCAAGCCTCCAAGGACTTGAAGGGGCCACACATTTGATCAAAATGACATGTTTAAAAATCCTCCCTTCAAGATATGGTACAGATAAAAATGTATATGGAATGAAGCCAAAAGTACTCTTTGTGGAAGACACACTCAATGTGTTCACTGTTAATCTCTGCTTGTTTCTAAGCAGTTTGGGGCTTCTGCATGGAACCAATTTTCTGATTTGGGAGACTCGGAGAATTCAAATTGCATGTCCTAAAATATGATAATAAGGAGAGTCTGCCAGTGTTTGCTGCTATGAGCTGGTCATGCTGGAAGAATTAGGCCTTCGTGTGACTCACAAACTATTCTTTGGTAGTTAGTCTTTTTCTTTGTAAATGGAATTGTGCCTGTCCAAGTATCATCAAGTGTGTCTCAGAATCACCAAGATTCATGTGGAATGGAAGTTATAATTTTTATTATGTAGTTTATTGTTTCAAATAACGTGTCTTGAAGAAGCGAATTTGGTTGATCCTTAAATAATTCATAGTAAGCTCATAGTTTCTTTAGAGTATGTTTTAGTCATATGCATATTCCAATGAGATGCTATTTTACAGTACAATAGTTAAGTGATTTGCACTGACTTTCAACATTTGCTCTAGTTACTTGATTTCCCTGGTGATGTGGCCTATGCAGTGAGATCTAAGTTCTGATGACTCCTTTCTTATGTCTATTCCACAAAATTCATTGTCTTGAAGTTATATTGCAGAAATGTATTAAAAATATGAATTGGCCAAATTAGCCAAAGGTTCATTCAGCTACTAGCTGATGTGTTTGTTGGATTTAAGAAAGATTGTGAGTCAGTGCAGATGATGAATCTCATTCTCAGGAGAACAAATTAAAGCAAATCTTTCTATAAGTAAGGCATTGCTGTTTTATCTAGTCTTCTCTGAGGGTGAAAAAAATCTGACTTCTATTACTTGGAATCATATAGCTCTTAATAGGTCTGCTATATTCTGCAATAGGTCAGAAGGTTAGCAAAGAAAAAAATACATGCTGAAGTATGTGGGAGATTGTGTTGTTTCATTGTAAATAATTATCCCACCCACTGGTTTAATGAAAAGCGCTGATTGGCCAAAGGCAGTCAGGAAGTGTGGGCGGGGCCACCAGACTAGGAGAACTCTGGGAACTGGAAGCACAGAGCATAACGCCAGAGAGAAGCCAGAAGAAACAGGACAACTATGCTGCTGTGAGGAAAGGTACCCAGCCCCATGGCTGAACTGGATGAGTCATGGGTTAGATTAAGGGTAAAGAGCTAGCAAGTTATATACCTGGGCCTTAGGCTGATCAGCCAAAAACTATTGAAAGCATCTGTGTGTCTCTGGGGGACTGTGGGACTGTGAGTCTGCAGGTCTGCAGGTCTGTGGGTCTGGGGTCTGCAGGTCTGTGGGTCTGCGAGTCTGTGGTTCCTAAATCTTGAGGTTAGGCCCAAAAGTCAAGGCCAGAAACCTCATACTACAGAAGTATATTTTGCCAAGGCCACGGGCAGAACCCAGGTTGGCTTATGAGGAAGTCCTCATTCAAGGGGCCCTCAGGGCTATGAAAAGTGGTAGGAGTACTTTTAACTGGTTTTAAACACCAGTTATAAACAGTTTGAAATGGCTGAAGCAAGGCTGGCCCCTAGGCCCTTAGAAGTCTCTAGGGCCTATACATCCTGCAATCTGCTACTAATTTCAATGCCTATCTCAGCCTTCTAAGTGAAAAATTACCAAAAATACCTTACTTTCACTCAAAGACAGAATGGACTGGAGATATCTAATGATACATGAGGTTATAATTTTCTATGACATAACCTATGTTGGCTTCTGCATTTTGTGCAATGCATCCAGATACAGCCACAGTTAGACACTCACCCATTTTTGTATCTGAGTTTCAGACATGCGCAATAGACTAACATCACACTGATGAGTTTCAGAACTGAGCAATAGGTTAGCACCACACTGATATGTTGGAGATCTGAGCAATAGGTTAGCACCACACATCACCTATTCTCCATATCCTCTTGTCTTTGGTGGTTTGGATTTCTGACCTTTCACTCTTCCAGTTGATTTCCAATGATTAGCAAGATGTGGTGGGACTAGGAAGAGGCTCAAAGCAGGAGGAAGTTAGTCTGCAAGAACAGAAAGGTCATCTGCAATTTGCCAGCGAATCTTCTATTTAATGCTTACTTGAAAGTTGACCCTGGAAACTTTTTTTTTTCTCCAAAGTCTTTAGCTTCCTTTTGTAGGAGTAAAAATAGGAAACCTCAAGGTTCTGTGTGTGTGTGCAGTAATCAAGTGGAATATCCCTCCACTTTAAAGGGGGAAAAAAAAAGAAAACATCTTTTTAGTATCAATTATGAACACATAGCGTTGTAGTAGTGGGTTCTCGGGTCCCGTGCGCCAGAGATCCGGGACCCACAGACCTGCCGCCCGGGACCGCTTATCCGCGCACCGCCGCCCAGGCCCCCAGAAACCACTCAGACGCTTCTATTAACTTCATGCTGTTTGGCCTATGGCTCAGGCACATTGCTAGCTAGCTCTTATATCTTAAATCAACCCATTTCTATTAATCTGTTGGCCACGTGGTCCCGGCCCGTGGCTCACCTGTGCCTCCTTACATGTTGCTCCTTGGGCGGCTGGCTCGATCTGCCTCTAACTCCGCCCTGCTTCTCCTACCTAAACTGATTTCTCCTCCCACTTCTTCTATGGTGCCCGCCATGACCCAATACAGCTCCTTTATTTAAAGATTGAGATTCACAGCATAAAGAAGGGCATTCCCACATCATAGCGTACTTAATTTTGGACTTTGAGCACAGGGAAACTCTGAGACTTTTATTTCTCTAATTCAGGTGGAAAGTGACCATTCAGCATCAGATTCTAGAAGGCCACCGCAGACGCATGCCATGGTGTGCACTCCATGTGGTGATGTCACTGCTCAAGAGTTAGATCTCTACATTCTGGGACATTTTCCATCCCCCAATGACTGTGGTTGAAGCAAGACACACTTGATTTCTTCTGCTTTGTTACTACATTGGATTTACATCCAGCCAGAGACAACAGTGCATGGCTTTATTTATTTATTTATTTAAAAATCTGGAATGTTTTATGCCATTTGACAGAGCACCATATTAAACTACTTAAAATGCTTTGTGGGTGAACTCACGTGCCTGAGATGTAGTGTAAGTTACTAGAGCCCCGGTAGGGCAGAACCAGGGTTCAGTTTTTATTCCCTTCCTAGTCACTTCTCCTGGTGTTCTTTGTCTCTCACTCTAGAGTCTCAGCTTTTATTGAGGCATAAATAAGGTCCCTTCATGTTGGGAGGGTGAGCCGGGATAGAAATTATGTAATTTTTTTTTTTAAAATCTGGATTGAATGGTTTGGAAGAATGCTAGTACCCAGAACTCTGGGTCTGCTCTGTCCCCTTGAGTTAGCATTCTTAAAATTTTCTATGATTTAAATATGCATCAAGATCAATTTTCACAAACACACAGCTCTTCACTTCTGCAAATCAGTATGCTCTAAGACCAAATCCACAAATAGGTAATCGCTTCATTGTTAGGGGCTAGCTAGATACCATGATGCGTGAATTTAGATTTGTGCAAGAATGTAGATACAAGTAAAAGTAGTGCTTTGTGGTTATGTGTGTGTGTGTGTATGTGTGTGTTTCACATATATGTGTGTGTGTGTGTGTGCATATATATATATACTTGCCAGCAACAGTATTTACATTTTGTTTGCTAAGTAAATAGCAGACTTACCTAGATTCACTTGAAGCAGAGAAGCTCAGCTTGGGGACTTTAGCCCTGAGAACTGTGTTCCCATCACATTGGTTGTGTGAATGAATAGACTTAAAGAGCTGATTCTTTGCATTCAATGAGTTTGTAGTAATCGTGAGAGTACTTTGAGACTCCAACAAAATAACATGAGGTAATTTTTTTAAATTATTTTTTTATTTATGAGTATGAGTGTTTTGCCTGCATGTATGTATGTGCATCTTATGCCTGCTGAAGCCCAAAAGAGTACCAGCTCCCTTTGGACTGGAACGAGCCATCATATAGGTTCTAGGAATCCCACCTGAGGCCTCTGCAAGAGCTAAGATACCTCTCCACCTCAGCCGAGATATATTTCATTGTCAATGTAATTATATAAATCAAGGCCCTGTGTGTTTACTATCAATTTATAACCAAATTCCACTCCTCAGTAGATTTTGACATTGTTAAAGATTGAGTGATTAATGAATGAATGGATTATTTGCATTGATTCTGGAATGCTGGTTCCAGGAAATATATTAGATGACAGGGACAGAATGATGAGTCAGCTCTGACTCTCTATACCTGAAATTGTAGCTTAATGACTTCAATTAATGATCTAGTTTTAACAGTAAATATATCATCAACCAATGTTAATTTTAAAAGAAAAGAAAAACCAGGTCCTAGACCTGAAAAATTACTCCAACATGGGTGATCTTTAAGAACATAAGTCTTAAGATCTGTGAACAACTTTCAGACAGGGAGTAGTGTGGTAGGAACTCATTTACATAAAGAGATCTACCTGGTGATGAAGAATGAAGGAAATTCTGAAGAGGCCTCACTGGGAGAAGGCAGTATCCAAAAAGAAGGGAGTTTGTTCTAATGATTTTTGTTTTTGTTTCATTTTGTTTGTTTATTAGCAGGTTTAGAATACTCAGCTAAGGCCAGGAAGGGAAGCATATGAGATAATACTAAAGGATTTACTGCTGAATACAAAGTATTGGTTTAAGGAATGTTATTTAAACAATGATAGATACTACCAAATTTCACCAAGATAGAGAATGCAGGAGGGAAGGAACCATCTGAGATAAAGAAAAAAATACCATGTCCAGTTATAAGCAGCTTAGGGCTGTGATAGCAGACAGATTTGGTGGCATTCATTATGTTAACAATAATATTCCATCCAAGTTCTGCAAATAAGTTAAGAGAACTTCCTTAGTTCTGTTAGTTCAGTAACAGTGTAGAAGTCCTGTAGTGGAGCAAGATGAAAGAAGCACGTCATTGATTATAAGGAATTTTAGTGGAAGTTTGCCATTCATGTGTGACTCATGCAGTAAAATTGTGTTTCATGAGATTCCTTTCTTACATTTTGAACTCATACTGTGAATTGGAGATATTTTCCATTAAGAAGGTAAGATATCAAATGCCAACCTTTTTCTTACTGCATGAACTTCACACTCAATACAGCAAACACCTGTAGTGTCACAGTGTTGCATACACTATGCGGTTGAACTAGAGGTCACTGATTCAGTGAAATCAGTTCTTTAGGTGTGTTAGCTAGGCCTTTGCTAGTTAGTTCTTTAGGACTGTTAGTTAGGCCTTTGCTAGTTAGTTCTTTAGGTCTGTTTGTTAGTTCTATACCACAAGCCCATTCTCTCCACTCATTGTTTCTGGACACATGCACACTGTCCATATAATGACCTTTCTCTTTGCTCTTCTTTGGCTTTTAATAAGCAGTTGAACAATTTCATTACAATAGCTTTACTTATAGAAATAATTTGAGTCTTCTGTAGCCCTGCTGGATTAAAGCATGCAGCTCTTTAAAGGTTCAGTGACAAAAATAAAATTATTTCCAACAATCTCAATTAGATATTTTTCTAATGTCAAGGCAGTTAGCATGTACAAATTCTGAGTATATGTATCTGTATATGTATCTGTATATATTATATCTGTATAATTTCAAGAATGGACTATCTATATAAAGTTATATATTTAGCACTAGAACAATAATTATTTTAATATTATTACATTAAAATGATATCAAGATGGTTTGCTGGAATACCTGAATATATAATTATCCCTGCATGCATACACTCATACATGCTCTCATTTTTAGTGCAGAAAGCATCCAGTCATTTGGACAACCTAAAGAATAAATATCTTTTGTTTCTTAACTGGATGCATTTAGGACCCACACACTACAAGCTTTGGATTCCTTGGTGTTTGCAGGAATGTGGCCTTGGCTATGTTTCTGTACAAATGTATCCAAGTCAGGAAGGATTGTGGACATGCTCCAGGCAGAGGCAGGGGCCTGATAGGGAATATGTCACCAGAAACATCTTTGAAAATCTAATGAATAGCAGAATCCTTGAAAGCTGAAATGTGATGATGAATTTTACAAAATCATGTCCCAAACACCAAACAACCATGAGGGGCAGGCTGACTCCTGGACTGTCTAGAGCCTGTGTCAGTAAACCTATTTTTTTGGATCTTTAGAGACTGTTCCTTCTGACATGTTGGATATATCTCTTAATGATATATTGTCACAAAAGAAGTCTTTGCTAGCCTGCTTGCCTCATAGATTTGGATTCTATTTCCTCCTGGAACAGCATTTCCAAAGGTCAAATTAGAGTCTACTTTGCCATGAAAGCCCTGCATTAAGGTAGGAATCTCACAGTAACCTTCAGCATTTCGTGCAGAGAATGGGCAAGAAAGATAGCCCATTAAGAGTATTGCTTTCTGAACTTCTTTTGGTAACATTCACCAAAATAGCCTCCTCATCTTATATTCCAAACCGCCTCAAGGCTTCTGATGTAATGTGTGTAATGTGTGTTTTCTGCATTATAGATCTTGCTCAGACATGTTGGGGACATGTGACAGCCAAGAATGGAAGGGGCTTTATTCGTGTATGGGTCCCCAACCTCCCCAAGCTCTTTGTTCTTCCTCATGATCATTCCCTCTCCCATTGTCGTTTGCTTTAGTTACATCGATACAATGTCACCTGCTTTATTTCCTTCTTATTGCTTTATTTTGGTCTCTTTGTTGAGTGGCTGGCAAATAATTGTATTTATAATTCTATGCCAGATAATGAAAATGGATTTCCCATGAGTCGTGGGATGCTTCTCTCCTCATTGTTTCACCCCAGCAGGGTTGGGGTGGTGCTGGACCACAGATAGTGTGTCTTCCATGTTGCCTATTTGACAGCATAGTAATCTGACTATGAAGACCAATCCAAGACCATCTGTTCTTTCCCATAATTCACTGCTCCCTGCAGTGGCTGTTCAAGTAGACTCAGCCTTAGAGATGGAAATGAATCATGCCTACTCTCACCTGCTTTCCATTTATTTCTCTGTTAATGGGACAGACACATACAAACACAACACAGGGTGTACATCTGAATGAAAACCAGATAGGCTGAGTCTTACCAGGTGGAGAGGGGGTCTCTGACCTAGTGTTTCAACTCAATTATTCCCAAGTTCTTTACCTGAAAATCTGGTAATGCCAGTGAGCTCTCAGTGACTGCAGGAAGGAAACACAGTGTCTGGGATGAAGGGTCTGAATCTGTGCTGATACTTGTCTCCTGACACCGAAGGACACATTGTTGAATGGACGTCACCATGGCACAGACTCTTTGCTGTTCTTTTCTTTTAGGAATGAACAATCAGTTATCACTTCCCCTAAACATATGAAAATCTTTGAGCCATTATGAGAACAAAAGAATCACAGTTTCCCTTTTCTTAATGAAACCAGAGCCAAAGACCCAATGTGCTTTTACTCTCTCTTCTATTTTCGTGAATTCTGCAAGTTACGTCTTTGTCTTTGGGGTTTTGTTTATTTGTGTTCAAACCAAAAGAGCATGTTAAGTAAAGTTTATGGAATTAAAAAAAAAATTACTCAGAGCTTAATAATACAGTCTTGGAATATTTGAATACAGCTAAAGTTACAGCAATAAAGTGATGTGCTAGAGGGCTTTTGGCAAGTGGGGAAGATTGGGACTTGTCCCAGAAAATGTTTTGTCACATAGTTGGTCATGGATGCAAATGGAAAGAGTTCTGGAATCAGTCGCAAGCCTTCAGTTGGTCTCTGGTTGCTGCTCAGTTGTTTTGTATCCAACAATCAAGAACCTGATCCAAATCAAGTACTTGTTTTCTCTGAGATCCAGGGTCCAACCTGAACAAGTCCCTAGGGACACATAAGATACAAGCCTTCCCCACATGGAAGTTTTAGTTTAGTTGAGAAGTTAAGACATTGTAATGTTGTCCTAAATCCATCCTAAAACATACAAGACCGACAGATTTTACCTCAAGTACATGTATATACTTAAGCTTCTTGTTTTCTGTATTGCTAGCCCTCAGGGCTCATCTCTCAGATGGATCATTACATAACTTTTTAGTCCATTTTTTTTGAGAAAAATATTTTGAGATAAAAATATATTACACACACACACACGCACACACACACACACACACACACACACACACACACACACACACACACACACACACACACATTCTCCTAGTTCTGGTAGTCAATCCCAGAATATAAGTTACAGGCCAAAGTGCACACTGTGAATTTACTATGTGCTCTTGGCCTGTAACTTATATGGTGTCTTCTTGCTCTATTCACACGTGGTGGGAGGGCAGAAGTGCAAAATAAGATGTATACTATGACCTCACATGACAGAAGGCATGTGAGGGTGAACAGAGAGAGCTTGCCTTGTTTGAACACCTTTGTGGTCACCCATAGAGAGACCTTCCCTCTTCATATCCCCCCTCAAGTTATTAGTTTCTACTGTATGTATTGAGGACACACTGAAATTTAGCCCCTCTTGAATGCTGTACAAGAGATTTCCACCTTTGTTCCATATAGCTAATCAAGATAGTCATCTAGATGACAGAGTTAAAACACAAGTCTGGTCTTAATCAACTAGGTATGGAAATTCCCAGGTCCTCCCTAAGTCAAGAGGAAACCCTGTCTTTGCAGTACCAGACACTATTCTCCGTGGGACTGTACAAGGCACACACCTTCGCTGACACCGGGCTCCTAATCCTCTCATTCACACCTCATTGCACCTCCCAGACTACACAGGGGCTGTTGCTACCTCAAGACTTTTGCACTTACAGATCTCCCTGTGTGGAACACAGCTCTTGCCACGGCTTGTTTCCTTTTTTTTTTTTTTTCCCCAAATCTTCACTCACAATGAGGCTGTCTTAAATCAGCAGGCACATGTGTGCATATATAAGCTCTTGTTAAATTTTCCATATGGATATTACCATATGAAACCTTAGAACTTTTGTTTAATGTCCCTCACTCCGGTTTTAGGAGGCAAACTCCAGGGAGACATGCTGTTTTGTGGGGCTTGTTTATTTTATTTTGTTACAGTCTTTGCCTGCCCTGGAGCTAAGAGGTCATGCCTTGGTAGCTATAGAAAATAAGAGGAAGAAAAGGCTGTCTGTCTGAAGCTTCAGTATTGAAGGTATAGTTCCTATCTGGAAACAAGTATGGAGAAGAAACCATAGTTCCTTTCTTCTGAATTTCAGCCAGAGTAAGATTCTCCCAGCACAGTTTGATCTCGGCATCCCATCCCATTCAGATCAAAACCCTTCAGGATGTTTAAATTGCCTAAATTCTCAGATCTGAAATTTGATTTTTTTTTTTCCGCTTGCCACTTTTGGCCTACAATAAAACCCATCTAGCATGTTGGGTTATCTTCCTACTGAATCCCCACACATATTTCCCATTTTATGCCTTTCACCAAAATCCTTGACTAATGTAACCACTATATAAAGCTTCCCCAGAGTTCTCCTCATGATAGCACTCAAACGATTGCACCCCACCATTTTCATGGCATTCCTTCTTTATTCTTATTATAGTTGCAATAAGTAAAACCCCTTTAACCCATTTATTAGAATGAGAAACATACCAACGTAGTATTTTTATTGACAGAAATTTTCAAGGTGTTGTCATATTCAAATTTTAGTGACATTCAGAGTTTTGAATACAGAAATGTGGAAGCCAAATTCAAGGTTCTCATGGATCTCTGTTGTCTTTTGAGATGATGGCGCACATTAGTGCAAAGGGGTCATTTATAGGAACACATTGGAGAAGGAAAAAAAAAATAAGAAACTACAGACAGATGACCTGAGGTCAGGGGAGCTCACAGATATTAGACTGATAGCCAGGGAGTCTGCATGGGACCGAACTAGGCCTTCTGCATGTAGGTCACAGTGGTGTAGTTTTGTCTATTTGTATGGCCCCCAGCAGTGTGACCAGGGTCTGTCCCTGGAGCATGAGCTGACTCTAGAAGCTACTCCTTATGGTGGAGGGTCACTATTTCCTTTTATGCAGGGGGGATGGTACAGCCTCATCTAGATATGCCATGTTTTCTTAATTCCCATGGGAGGCCTTACCCTTTCTGATGTGTGGATGTGTGTGTGGGGGGGGGGGAATAAAAAAGAGGTGGAAGGGAACAGGAGGAGAGGAGAGAGGGAAAACTGGTTAGTATGCAAAATATTTTTTTTAAACTTAAGAAAAAGAAAGAAAAAATTAAAGAGATGAGATTATAGAGCCCCCCCCCCCAAAGAACGAAACTAGGGAATGTTTGGTGATATATATTAGATTAGATTAGATTAGATTAGATTAGATTAGATTAGATTAGATTAGATTGTACTTGCTGATATCTTGGTGCCATTTTTCATAATCCTATATTCTTGGCAAAAATATTGTTTTATCCAATGGTACCCTCTAAAGACAGATCCACCCTTATCTTTAGAACTAGTGATGATGCTCAGGTGCAGTAAAGAACTCTGCAGGCATGACTAAGGAAATGTCTTAGAGATGTGGGATGATTCTTGATCCTCTTTGTGGAATTGGAAATTGACAGTCTTACATGAGAAATACGAGGGTCAGGGCCTGTGGAGAAATGGCTGTACAAAGAATTGTGAGGGCAGGCGTGAAAGCAAAAAGATTATAAAGGATGATTCTGAATGCAGAGAAGGTGCCATAGCCCAAGAGCCTTCAGGAACTCGGCAGATAGAAGTGATTCTCTCTGCATGTTTCTGAAGGAGAAGCCCTGTTGATGCCTTTGTTGTAGGACTTCTGACCTCCACAGATGTCAATTAACTCGTGTTTGGTATCATCTTTCTTTCACTTTATGGTAGTTGTCATTTGTGGGAAGGCTCATTCTTTGGATTTATTATTGTGGTAACAGGACACTAATAGATTTTACAGTCAAGAAAATGAAAGCTCTGGCAGGTAAAACAGACAAAGTTCACAGTCTTTGCTAAGTTTTGAGGAACAGTGGGCTGTCAGTTGCTCAGCTCTGCTGTGGATCAGGAAAGCATCCATAGACAATGTTGAATTGAGGTGTGTGTGTATGTGTGAGTGTGTATGTATGTGTGTGTCTGTACCTGCGTTATGTGAGTCCACATGTGTGTCAGTGTGTATGTTTTTATCTAGGGGTGGTAACATTGTGCCTACAAAACTATTTACAAAAAGAGATAATGGAATGAGCAGACCCATGGGATGTAGTTGGCGGATACACTATATAAATCAATACTGCACAATTATTTATTATTTTCCATTGAACATCAGTCAGCATATTCAATGTGCCATGTGAACAACTGACCTAGACACTGGACATTTAGCAGTGGTCCTCAGGGGGTTCAGAAAATGTTTAGGGCTTTAAACATAAAAATCCATTCACCATTGATACACTATAGATAGACATCTTCAAAGCATCAGAATTTGCGCATGATCATGTGTCCAGAGTGTAAACAGTCGAAGATGACCTGGGTATCATCTGTTTTTCTGTCAGGATCACACTGTATTTTAAGATTACTCTTCTTTTTTTTTTTTAATGCTAAGGATATATATTTCTCAAAATGCTGGTTTTATCCCAGCTGTCTACACAGAGGCTTTATAGTTAAATGATACAACCGTGTTCCGTGTACAGCTTTCAGGTTTGCTGATGCCCATTTATTTATAATTGATTTCTGGTATGTGTCTGTTGAGCTGGTGAATGTTCACTTTCCCCAGATAAGAGATCACCAAACATTAGGATTCTTACTGTGTCATATGACTCTTGATTTTGTATGCATATGACCCACCATTTATATGAATAAAGCAAATTGAAATAGCCTGTTAGAACCTGGCTTGCCACACACAATTCCACCCTGGTCATATTTCACATCAGGATCAAGGGACATTGTCTTCCCATATATCCCTATAGTGGCCATCCTGCTGACTACTTCATTTCTGGACTGCCTGCCTGTCTGCTGCCCTGCAGGCTTATCAGCCTTGACTCAGTTTGACTTCACTGTCAAGCCTGTGTCACTGTTTCTTTGCTTTCTGTTTATCCTAATGTCTCGTACATTATTTGTGGTTTACCTAATGTTATATAAAGCCTTGTCATTTAAAAGATATTAGATATATCCTAAATCATAGAACCTCATATTCACAAACAGGTATAGTCTGTTTAGAGATTATATTTTATAACTGCTTTCTAGCTTTTTTATATGTACAAATGCACACACACACACACACACACACACACACACACACACACACACACACACGAGAAGGCCAAAAGACAACTTTGGTTATCATTTCTTAAGTGTAGTCTACCTCACTTTGAGATAGACTCTCTCTCTCTCTTCTCTCTTACTGGCCTGGAACTTACCAATTAGGCTTAGCTGGCTGAACAGCGTAATGAGCAATGAACAATTTATTTCTTTTAAAGACCAGAATGCAGGTACAGGGTCTTCTTACATGATTTAATTCTGTCTCAAAATATCTGCCATAGGGGACTCCATATATTTTGCTGTCCTGGTAAACATAACTTTTTCCTGAGGATTCTGTTTGGATGTAGCACCCTAAAACACTTTCAGGTCATATTTGCACCTCATAGGATGCTCTAGTTGCCGCCTGGGGACCTTTGCTCCTACTCACTAAACAAGTATGAAAGAAAAATTTCATGGAGGTCCCATGACTGAGGATTTTCATTTCCATGAAGAGTCTCTGAGAGCCTAAGCTATCATGATTTATCAATGAAGTTGTTCCTTCTCAAACTCTGACATTTCAGAACACTGGCCACAGTTTAAGAATAATAAACTGAACTTAAAGTGCTCACCTGCTCTCCTGCACATTACACTGCTAAAACAAATGGGAAAAACAGGTAAGTCTAAATCACTGAACTAACATAAACCAAAGACATGGCTACATAATGTCTTTCTCTGCCGCCAACTTCCAGAGTTGTTTCCCCCGAATGCCAATGTGATAAATCACACAATTCCATGAAGAGGAGCATTGTACAAAATGACAACCTTGGACTCTTTTTAAAAAGTTCCCAGTGTCATAGATCAAGAAAAGAGTCTGTGGCAATTTTCTAGGAAAAAAAGAACCCCGTGATCAGACTCTAGACTCATAAATAAAATGGAGCCAAGGAGGGAAGTTTAAAATGGGACTTCACAGTAAAATCACATTAAATCAGTCAGAAAATTTTCTGTCAAACGTATATGATGAGCTGAGGGTTATGCCCCTTGTAGATACTACATGCTAATGTATTTTTAAAATTCCTGCCTACCAAAATGTGAGCTTGGTAAGGGAAACACCAGCCAATGTACCACAGAGAATGGAAGAAAGCCCAGAAGACCCCAACTCTCAACAAAGACCTATAGGCAACAGAGGAAACCTGGTAGTGAGAGAAGATATTCCCAAGGAAAGAACACCCTAGTATGTTGCCTGATACCAAATTGTCAGACTTTAAAATATATTCATAAGTATATATGGAATGTATATATATATATATATATATGTAATTAAAAAATCAGTGAAAAATGAGAACATGAATTTGAAGGAAATGAGGGAGGGGTATGTTAGAGAGTTTGGAGGGAGGAGCAAGAAAGGAGAAATGTTCTACTTATATTAATTTCTAAAGTAAAATTAAAGACACTCAGATGTGAGATTCAAAATTAACTCGAATAATTCAAAATAAGATTCCATGGACATGTGCTAGCTTCTTTACAAGCAAAATCTTATAATGCGATGGTTCTCAACCTCCTTAATATGAAAAAAGGGTCACAGTTCCTCGTTTCATGGGTGACCTGCAACCATTACTTCATTGCTACTTCATAGCTGTAATTTTCCAGTTATGCATTGTAATGTTAAAATACTTGATATGTGCCCTTATAGGGGTCACGGCCCAGAGGTTGAGAACTGCTGATATTAGCCATGCCTATCAGAGAATTCCATAGCTACACAATCAACTAAGCGTAGATAATAAATATATTTTGCATGTATTTATTTATTGGTCTTGGGAGATCATGCTCTAGCATGCAAGCGGAAGCCTAAGGGCGACTTGTAGGAGTCACTTCTTTCTCTATATGGGTTCTGTGTCTCAGACTAGGGTCATCAGCTTTGGCAGTGAGTGCATTTACCTGCTGAGTCATCACTCAGGCCCTAAAATCTCTCTAATGCATGGCTTCCCTTGTCATCATTCTCTAATCAATGTAATGCAGCACTATTGGATACTGTAAGTAATCTAGATATAATTTGAAATATATGAGACTGGGCCTGGGTTATAAATAAAGACTATACCAGTTGATATAAAAACAACTTGGTCAACTGTAAATTGTGTTATCTAGAGTTGAGTTTTGGCATTGAATTCCCCATAGATATTTAGCAATGACTTTATATATAAATGGATTTTCTCTTTATAAACAGAATATGAAAAAAATGATAGTAACTAGTGAGTCTAAGTATGCATGTGTCCTTGAGCCCTTCTTGAAATCGGTCTATGAGCTTGTCATTTTTCATAATAGAAACTAGAGGGAAAATAATAACAAACCTAAAAAGGTCACTGATTTTGGCTTTTGTTTGGCTATGTTTTAGGCTTCTGATAAACTGAAGTAGAAAATCTCCAAGCTACAAAAGCACATAATATGATTTAAATATTGATAGTTTATTTCTGATATTGCAATAAGAGCTGCTCAAGACTTGCTAAATAACCATGCCTTCAGAGATGTTGACCTTTTAAGGGATGCTGAGCCTGTATGAGATGAAAAAAATAATAGTATAGCCAGGCATCCAGGCTGCACAATCATCACAAGATTTTGATTTGAAAATATTTCCTACTTTGGAAGTTATTGCTTTCAGCTGTAACAATAGCAGTGTGTTCCATGAGGGGAAAACAAGTGGTGTTTAAGATAAATATCATCAGTGCAATTCTGTAGCATTGGGGAAGCATAAATGACCCTTTTTCTCCTCTAAGCATTGTTACATTAAGGTTTCTTGGTCCCGGGCGGCCAGAGGTTGCCAGAGACCTGCCACCCCAGACCCCTTAGCTGCCCACAGCTGATCAGGCCCCCAGAAATGACTCAGACATTTATATCAAGTTTATACTGTTTGGCCTATGGCTTAGGCATATTGCTAGCTAGCTCATTCATCTTAACTCAATTCGTTCTCATTAATCTGTCTGCCATGTGGCCCTTGGCTCACCTGTGTTCCTCAAATGTTTCTTCTTTGGTGGCTGGCTCAGTCTGTCTGACTCCGCCCTGCTTCTCCTACCTATGTTGTGATTCCCCCTCCTACTTTTTCTATGGTGCCTGTCATGGGCCAAAACAGCTCCTTTATTTAAAGACTGATATTCACAGCATACAGAAAGACATTCCCACATCAAAGCATTAAAATGTCCCAAAGGTTTCATGAACCTATGGAGACAGAATTGGAATTGACAAGGACTGCAAGGTGGGGGTGATTGTGAACAGACTGAACACAAAGCTGTGTCATTTTATATGGTATCAAATCCCCTTTTATTTGTGGTCATCCTCCTAAAATAATATTTAGCTTCTATCCAAGCACATGCATACACTTTCCTATGGTGCAGCAGATTCTACTCATGAAGACTGTTTAGAGTGGAAGCGCATGTTCTTAAGGACTGCTCAGGGACTGTCTCACCCAGCAAGTTCTGGCCAGTGCAGTTTTTCTTATGGCCTGGAAGTTCTAGGTTTAAAAGCACAAAGTTCCCCTGAAGGACAGCCGAAGGTCTATACAAACTTTTTAGGTGGAATTTCACGTACCCCTTTTTTTTTCTTATTTTTGAAAACAATAACCACTCCATGCCTTCTGCCTTAGATCTGCCTTAATCATATATGACAAATCTTTTCTTGCAGAAAATTAAATGATTGTTCTCTTCTTATTCTACATTTTAATTACATTCATTTCTTTTTAATTTAAAAATTGATCAGTAGAAATAATGAATATCATTTACTCAACACAGAAGATACTTAAGATAATATGCTAACTGACTGTCTGAAATAACCATAGGATAGTAAAGTGAAAATTCTTATCATTGCGTTTTATAGACAAGGAAAGGTTTGCAACTGAGTGGTTAGTCTGGCAGAAGAGAATGGGCTCCTCTCCCACTCCTGTTCTGTACAGTGTCCTGTAATGTAAGGACCCTCATGCACAAAAATAAAACACATTTTAAAGAAGAATCATGGTGGGCTGAATGCAGATACACAACCAGTATTCCTTTCAAGATGGCAGCTCTAGTGCATTTTCTAAATAGCAGTCAGTTACATTTTTATGAATATATTTATTTTGTCTAGTCTTGGGAAGGTTGTCTAAAGAAACTAGAAAACCCTTTATGGGTTTCTGTTTGTTTTGTTTTGAGCACTCTAAAACTTCCTACAATAATTTGTCAGGTGAAATCTGTACCATCAACAAATGAAATAGTCTACATTTTGCAGGGGCACTTGTTCTCAGGAGGGCTTGCTCTGCTTCAGGTTCAGAATCAAGGGAGAATTCCGGTTGAATTCTTTGAAATCTTCCATGGGTGTTGGGGAGAGCAGGGGAGGAAATTCTGAGGTAACAGATTTTAACAGGTATTCCCCAGTCTGCAGAGATTCTATTGCCAGAGTTTGGGGCCTACTCAGCTTCCTTAGCTGCTGCCTCATCCTTGGTCAAGCATGACCACTAGTTCTGTTCCAGGCTTTGGGCTGTTTTCTGAACTCATTAAAAGGAATAGGCACAAATGCTTTCAAGTCTGCATTTGCAATCTTGGTTGAATTACTCTGCATAAAGTAGGATATTTGCAATAAACCATAAAACAGACAAAACCTGTCGTTTATTAGCAATCATGATTATTAACATTATCTTTCAAGTGTACCCACATTGTGGTGCCCTCAGGACATTTTCCTTGTGATCTTCCAGTGTAATTTTCTCTGAAAATATTATTTTTAGAGTTACACAAGAGATGACAGTAGAAAGAACTGAGGGTAAATCCCACTAAAATCTTGTACATTTTAAGTGTTAAGGTTTTATTATAGCCACTTCAAATGGCAGAATAAATTGATTGGCATTC
Source organism: Phyllotis vaccarum (assembly GCA_033318265.1). NCBI lineage: Eukaryota > Metazoa > Chordata > Mammalia > Rodentia > Cricetidae > Phyllotis > Phyllotis vaccarum. Next base: position 18,094,544 of record JARWLC010000012.1, on the reverse strand, counting down.
ATCTATTTGTAAATCTATCATGCTTAATTAAATAGCTGACTTCTATTATGAGTTCTTAAAAACACACATATTTGTTATGAACGTTAAAAATCACTTGATAATTTAGTAAAACTTTGTTTTAAATTGCAAATTTGGCTTTACATGTATTTCTTTGTAATTTTCTTTGTCTCTGACTTTTTATAAATTCAGTGATCTTCAATATCTGAGATCATTTGGATAACAATTTGCATTTTAATGTAGTGCACCAAGCAACTTATTGGTACCTTAGGCAGCACATCACCCTTATATTGTGATGGACCATTGAGAACCAGGCCTGACAACCTTGGAACAATGAATGACATCACCAACTACAAACTACTTTTAGTTGTTTCCTATTAAATATTCTACTAAAATATCTTATGTCATAATAGTACAGTTGCTAGAGTATAACATGTCAGATGACATATGTAGAACAACTGTAAATTGTGTGAATGGGTCAAGTGAGAAGTAGCTATAAAAGGAACAACTTTTTAACATAGTTTCCTCCGTCTATTTAATTGTATCTATTTTTGGTTCTGTTTTCTGTAGATAGTAATATCTGCTTTTTATTCTAGAGAATTTTATGCTTCAAAATTGTCGTCTTAATTTTCTGAAATGATTTTCCTTTATGAAAGTTGTAAATATTTAATCGAAGAGGTACTTACATTACTCAGTCACACACAAGTTTAATGATCATTATTTTTGATATTATGAGGTCTGCATAAATTTTCACTGCAATCCTTGTTTATAACTTGTACCTTAGATTTTCAAAGATTTAGTCTTCGGTGTAAATTCTATCCTATCAAATGAAACAGTCTCATAAATTTCTTTAAAGCTGGTTTTAAGAAATCCATGGATATAGGAATTGATTAGAAAAGAAATCCCACTATGCATAATTATATCTAAAGTCAAGTTCCTCAGCAAGATTTAGGAAGCCCCTTTCTTCTGAGCATAGCAAACAAGGAACAAAATTTAAAGGAAGCCATCTATCATTGTGTGTCTTGTCATTTGCATTTCCAAGAAAGCCATTCATATTCTGGTCCTGTGCATGCATCCTGCTTTCATTTATGCTCCACTCCTACTCTGTCTCTGCCACATTAGCTTCACAATGATGCTAAACACACCCTAACCTTTAAAGAAGCAAGATCCTCTTCTTTGACTTTTAAAACTATTCTCTTCCAATTGTGTGCTCTGTTAGCAATCCTTTGTAGTTAAACTTCTCAAAAATATTTTATGTTGCATGCATCATTTTGCTTCTTATATAATTGTGAAAACTATTGTAAACAACTCTATTGGTTTTGAACTTTTGGTACTGTATTCCAAGGCATATTTCTCAGGGTAGATAATGACTTTCTGTCACTGTAACTTCAAGTGCTGCCTTAACATGTATGTCACTGATGTTTGGTGCATTTCTTTAATTCCGTTTGAGAAATTTTCTTTTTCACTAGGAAGTAATTTAGTGGAGGGCTGAAAAACCCACAGTGAAATTTCAAACTGAGACCCATTAATTTTGCGATAGTTCATTTACATTTATGTCAGATTTATTACTTTTTTTTTCTTAGCTTTTAATACAGGTAGTGTGTTCTCAATTCTTTTCATACTGTTTACCATGACACAGCACATTTTAAGTTCTTGCTGTATTGTTAACGTATTTTCCATGATTCTGTTTACATTTGCAAAATCTGTAAAACAGTTGCAAACACAACTGTAAAGTGACAGGCCAGGTTGGAATTTAGAATTCTGTCCTTCTTGGCATTCTGATGCATCCTTCCCTGTTCCCTGTCCTGCCATATGCCATCAGCAGACTTATGTCCTTCACAGGCTGCATGTCCTGTTTCCAGTCTCAGCACCCAAAACACTTACCTGTGCATTAGGCTTACAAAGAGAGGTTCACCAGTAATATCATAGTAGGCTACATGGAGGATTAACCCAGGAGAAGATAATCACCTACTCTCGGCATTTACTTAGCAGTCATAGGGGCAAGATATCCTGGGATTGGAGGTGTGAGCTAGAACAATGTACAGGGGCCAGATGAACATACTCCTTTGACTTCTTGTTTATATGCACCAAAAGAAACATATAAATATGTATATACCATTCTTAAAAAAATCTAATCTTAAAATAAGTTAGCTGTTGGCTGGTAAGGAAGAGATAATTTATATTATATGATAGAAAACAATAAATAGAAATATGGATGTTTATGTTATATATTTATGTATTATTAATAGAAACTATTTATTTTATGTAACTGATTATCACAGAGTACTTTTGTTGGCTTTTGCTGAATCTTGGGATGGAAGCCAATGTCTGGTTGCAACTGATGAATGAATACACTAGGGATACTTCATAGTATTGTGTGTGTGTGTGTGTGTGTGTGTGATCCCAGCTCTTTGTTGAGTTAGATAATCAGCATTTAAGACAGGTAGAGTGCATTCTCAATTCTTTCATACAGTTCACATAATGTCTATAGCATGACACAGTTTAAACTCTTGCAGTATTTGTTAACAGATTCTCCATGAATCTGTTAGGTTTGCAAAATATGTAAAACAGTTGGCAAAACCCTATGTTTCAGGCAGTCTCTATGAAGTAAATACTGTCATTGCTGCCAGTTGGAGTTCACTGACGTGAATGCATGACCTCAGAGCCAAACACAGATGTATAGCAGCACACCCTATGTGCTGTTCTACCATGGATCCAGAGTGCTTGTGTCAAAAGAACATGTGATAAAAATTACTAAAGCCATTAGGCCACAATGAACTTTGAATATGTACAACTTTGAGGCTAGGGAGATAGTTCAGTTGGTAAAGGAGCTTACTGCCAAACCTGATCACCAGCATTCAGTCCCAAGATCTACATGACAGGAAGAGAGAAGTCTACTTTTCAAAGGTGCCCATTTGCAGTGTCTTAATTGACATGGTATTACCATGCACCTAGATGCCAGAAGTTATCTCATAGTTTCTTTCAGAAACAACCTACTATTTGGTATTGAGGTGTTTCTTGGAGCTATAAATTTTATAATTATTCTGTAAATGTCACTACAAGATCTCTTGGAATTTTAAATAGAATTTCATCTAAATTCTTGCATTGTGGTGTTGATTTTTTCATATGAATATTGATTCTTTCAATAATTCTTTTATCACTAATATAATGTTACACATTTTAAGAGATTTTACATATTTAAGCCTTTTGTTTCCAGTTGCAAAAGTAGAATGCTTTATGTCTTGCTTTTATTTTCTTTTTAAGTTATTTTGTCAAGGCATAATTTATAAGCCATTGAGTAAAAACAAACATATGTACAACTTGATGAATTTCGACAAATGTATAAATACCTAGACCTACCACCACAGTCAAATCAAAGAAAATTCATGTCACCTTAACATGTTCCTTACCACCCCTGTTTCAGTAAAATTCCATGTTCTGAGGTCCAGGAAACCACTGATTCACTGGCAGTTACCATACACTGTTTTCTTATTTTTAGAGTCTGTGAAATGAGATAGTAACATATGCATTCTTTTGGGATCTGGCTTATTTTACTGAAGAAAGTATTCTTTATTTCCAAACAGATTTTTTTAAAATGTATTAGTGTTTGGAAAAGATATTTCTATTTTATGAAGATTGATCCTTACTCTTACTTTGCCAAACTTTTATGATCGTCAATAATTCATCTCAGAAATATATTTTTTTGCTGTCACTATGGTCAGAATATCTAATATTTAGTTTAAAATAATAGATGTGAGTATATTTTTAGTTTCTTTATGGAAATGCGTATATATGTATGTATACATTTGCATCTATAAATGAGGTTTATTCATAAACAGAGCAGGGATCAGCATATGTTGCCTCAAGAGTGAGTTCAGAGATGGCTCATTGTACTTCAAGCCTGAGGATAAGTCCAGTCCCTGGAACCCATGGAAGAGGAAATCTGCTGGGAAAGTTGTATTGGCTCTGTATATGCACTATGGCATAGAGATGTATTGTCGTGTATGTACACACACACGCACATGCACACACACAGACACACACACACAGTAAATAAATAAATAAGACAAGAAGTCATTAAAAATATATCATCAATAACCAACCTGCGTTCCTTTTTCTCTCCTTCCTTCCTTCCTTCCTTCCTTCCTTCCTTCCTTCCTTCCTTCCTTCCTTCCTTCCTCTCTTTCTTTGTTGTAGATCCAATGTATATTATTTATATTTATATTTATGTTTATGTTTATGTTTATGTTTATATTTATATTTATATATTTATATTGTGACTGTATAGTTTTCTATTCAGAGTCGTGTACAGGGAATCCAATATTTCACAACCTGCCTCATACTTTTGTCCACTCTCTCCTCCCCTCCCCTCCCCTCCCCTCCCCTCCCCTCCCCTCCCCTCCACTCCCCTCCCCTCCACTCCCTCCCCTCCTCTTCTCTTCTTCCCTCCCATGCCTTTCTCTCCTGTCTCTCTGTTCCTTTCCTCTTACTTGTCTACTCTAATTTAATTCCTCAATCTCTATCTTCCCCTCTCCTCTCCTACAGCCGTGCTTCTTGATGGCACAAAACTATATTGCTGTTCAATTAGGCCACAAAACATGAACCAATATTTGTTTAAAATAATTTCGTTTCTTAAATTATGTAAATTACAAAATGTGATCTTATAGTCCGTTACGACTTTGATCAGGCTTTTATTTCTTTCGTCTCTTCCTCGTTTGTTCATTTTGTTATGTTGCTATTTCTGAAGAAATTCCTCCATCCCCCTTAATGAGCCAGTTTTCTGAAATAAACCCATCCGGCTTTGATTTCTCCTGTGAATTTCATAATTACCCTTTCCCTGAAAGTTGCTTCTTTGTTTTTGAAAGTTCAGTTTATAATGAACCATGATGTGGGTCTCTTTAAATCTGTCTGGCTTAGAGGTTTTTCTGGTTCTTAGATGTTAAGACCGATTATTTCTCTCCAAATGTAGGAAGTTTGCTAGCATAATTGTCTTAAACGTTTTATCTGTTTTCTTCTCGACCCTTGTTCTCTACAATCACACAACGTGTGTTGGTCCAAAAGTCACAATCTTAATATCTACTTCATAATTTTCATCTTATTTCTGATGCTAATGATTTCCTGAGTGTCTCACTCCCAAAGGCTTCACCACTTCCCAGAGTGACATGGGGTGGGTCAAGAGCTCTCTTTGAATACTTGTGTACACTGATATCAATCCATAATATAGCAAATATTTCTATTGTAGTTTCTATTCCACTTATTGTAGATTTTAACTCTAGAATTTCTTTGTGTCTTCTAAAGTTTTCTGTATTTTTTGATATTTTAATTGTTTTTATATAGTTTCTATGAATTGATCACTAATAGTCGCTTTGTTCTTTATCTTTCTGTAACATAGATGTTTGAAGTCTTTCCATCTAACATATTAGTCATTGGGTCACGATTTTAGGTAATTACCATTGATAAATATTTTTTGAATGTATGTGTGTATGTATCTGTACATATGTATCTGTACATGTGTGTTGATATGTGTATTCATGTGCATGTGTGTGTTTATGTGTGTCTATGTATATATGTGTGCATATGTGTGTATTTATGTATATGTGTGCATGTGTGTGAATGCACTCACATGTGCATGTGGGTGTATGCGTTTGTGAAAGTAACCTATTTTCAATAATATGTAAAAAGTGAAAAAAAGTTCTTTTTTTTTTTTTTACTTTTTCAGGTGAAGAACCTGAGGCATAGAGAAATTAATAAAGGAATAATGGCAAAGTGGAGTTTTAATCTGGTCCACACTGTTGCCTTTAATCTTTGTGGAAATGACTCTGCTAGCTTTTTCTCAACCCCTCTGCTCATGTCTTCTTATAACTAAATGAAGGTCAAGCATGAAATGTAATTCTACTTTCATATAATATTTTCAGTTCAAAGGCATTTATAAACATCACATGGTAACCTTATAATGTGTTCCTAAAACTAGATATAATTTGTTTTTCTTTTTTAGATTTAAATTATTTAAGTACTTGGACCAAAATCATATTCTCTGACTTTCCATCCTAGCGCCTTTCCAACACAGCATGGACTTGGCATTTCTTGAATCCCTTCCTGAAGAAACACAATGGTTTGCCTCTATCATCACCGATTTTTAAATCATTCATAATTAAGGATTGGGTAATAGATGATCTGTTAATGTCTTGGTGTACTATAAAATGAAATGTAGGCATGAATCTAATTTATAACCTCTGTGAAATAATTGATAAAAATTCACTAAAATGCTAATTAGAATATGCAGAGTTAAGGAACTGTTTTACTCATTATAAGTAACCAAGGAATGACAACAGTGTCTTTGGGTATTCCTCTTCTTTTCCACAGGAAGTATGGCTGCCAGTGTGTTGTGTCAAGTGTGGAAAGTTTATTTTTCTGTCTCTGAAATTGATGTTGTCAGTAATGTAGCATCCCCCTTCTTTTTTTCACTGCAGCAAAAATTTTGTGCTGGGGTGTCTTTCCTCCAAGACCTTCTATTCTATTCCTGCTACTTCCCAAAGACCCATCAATACAGTGACCTTTCCTTTGTATGATTAGTAGTCAAAAATAATTACATGGAAAAGTACTGACATTAGCTTTTATTCTGGACTCTACTTACCTTATAAGGAAAAGAAAAAAGAGTATCATATTATAAAGCTGCACTAAATTTATGAACTCAGCACAATTGTTAATTGGGAAAATTAATGTTATTTAGGTGATGTCTGTACTGAGTATCTTCATTTTAATGCAGAGTTATGATTGTAGACTGTTATTCTATACATGACATAAACCTTATTAGGTAACTAATAACTCATTATGGAATAATTATTGATAATAAATGATACTGATGGTTTTATTCACAAGAATCTTTCAGTGATTATTTGATTTAGACAACATAATATATTATTTGATTGATGATTACAAGCTGTCCAGAAAGTTGGTATGAATATTTTGCCCATTTTACAAAAATAAAGACAAGACACAAAGCATTGAAACACATCAGTAGGGTCCCTAATCAGTGCTATAAATTTCACATTCCTTTTTTAAAAGTTTTTTAGAGATCTATTTAATTTGTATTTCATGGACAATCTCATATATACATATATATATATATATGTAATATATATATATATATATGTACATTTTGTGTGTTTTTACATGTGTGCAGCATAGGCAGAAGCCAGAAGAGAGCATTATATTTCCTGGAACTGGAATTGCTCAGCTGTTGTTACCACCACTTGGGTTCTCAAAAATGGATTTAGATCCTTTGGAATACTGACCAGTTATCTTAACTACCAAGCATCTTTCTCACCTAAAATTCCATATTCTTAGCCTAATATCATGCCATCTATTAATACCAAAGGATAGAAATCAAGTCCCAGAAGGATCAAACACATGTATAACAAACCAAACTAAAACACATTTAAACCATGACCTGGTACCACTGTGTGATCACGTGTCTGTTGGCCAGTAAGAGATAACCACTGAACTCCACTGAACCATATGATATAGGAGCATGATAATTTTAAAACACATTTATTCCATATCACAATTTCTTTTTTTACAATTTTTGAATACAGAAAAATTTCTTTCAAAAGTTCATGGATCTTTCTTCACTATAGTTGATTGGTTCCCATAATGGCCCCAATGGCTTGTTCTCCTTAAGATAGTTAGAATTTCCTAATCAGATAACACACACCCTCCCATGAGGAGTTGCACTGGCTTGGTCTTATGTCCAGAAGACAGCATTCCACAGCACTCCTCCCTACCCCCAACTCATACGTACTCTCAATCCTGTCTTTCAATATGTTCCTCAAGCCTTGACTGAGTGAGATGGAATCTCCAGACCCCACCACTTACTAACAAGCCATTACCAATAGTTTCTAGAGTAGAGAGAAACATTCTTCTTAGAGACCGTGACCTCTAATATGTTTTCCATGCTCTAGTAGATAACCCCACATGTATGAACAACACTAACTTAACTTAGTAATAAAAAGAAAAGCATGTATGATCTTAGGAGGAACAAGGTGTCTATTTCATTGTGTACACGTATGAAATTCTCCAGAAATTATTTTAAATGAAACTAAAAAGAATTTAACTTTTAATTTTTTTAAGAAATAAAAACCAACTGCATTCATTAATAATGAACTTGACCTTGCTGATTAGGGGAGTAACAGAGTTCAGAAACTGAATAAACAAACGTAGCTTTTTTAGGAGATGTGTCTCAATACTGCCCTGTAAGGCTCAAATTGACTATAATTTGTGAGAGGCCTTCTATGCTTAACAAGTTCACTACTTTTATCTATAGTGATTAATAATGCAATCTATTTTTTAAAAACCTAAAAAACAGAGGAAAGCATCTGACCCTAAGAGGAGAGATTTGATGAAGGTGTCTCATTTAGGAGTGAATATTCCTAGGGCCTTTCACTTTCTGCACATTTTCCAGCTATGAGTCTGTGATAGTTTCCATCCACTGTGGGAGGAAGCTTCTCTGATGATGGCTGAATGAGACATTAATCTCTGATATTGCAGAAAGTTACTGCAAGTCATTTTATTTCTATGTTCCTTTAGCAGACAATATTATTGGCTGTTTCCATGGCCCATGGCCTATCTAGTCTTCGGTTCGTAACCATCCTAAGTAGAATCAGACCTACGTTCTATCTCATGTAGTGGCCCTTATCTCCAACCAGACAGTGGTTGGATACACCCAAAGTCTGTGCCATTATTACACCAGTATAACGTGCAAGCAGGTCACCATTGTGGATCACAGGGTTTATAGTTAGATTGTTCGAAAGAAAAATTTCCTAGGCTTATAGCTATGTTAATCAAAAATGATTGTCCTAGTACAATCCATAACCTGATTTCAGTAATTTAGTATATCCAACAAAAAACTTATTTTTGCTTTACATTATCTTCTTACCTAATTTCTACTCATTTGCGTTTTTATTCATTTAAAAACATTCTTAAAGATGAGCATTATTCCTCAAAAATGATACATGTAAAATGCAAATTTAAATTATTTTATTCAGTGGTTGTAATGCATATGATTATTGAGATCCTTATATTTACATTAAGTGATTAGGTTCATTTTATTTAGTTTTAGAAGAAGCGTTTATACATGATTTCCATTACATGATTATGGCCTCATATAACAATATGAAAATAAGCTTTGTTACATTTTTCAAAAGCCATTTTACACCAACATTTTTTCATGAAAAAAAATGTTGTTTAACACAAAGGGATAGTTTTCTGCTGGTTGTAACAATTGTTAAAGGAAAATTTACTCTTATATGCTCTGAAATATATAAAATACTATTATTGGGGATGGCCTAATAGCCAGCATAGTTTTCAGAACATTTGATGAAATTAGATTTATTCTGTAACTCTTATGCCTCTTAGACAGAAGTCTCATGTTTATTCCTAAGGAGAGGATAAAGGGTTATATTTTAATCATGATGGCTAACCCTGTTTAATAACTGCTGCCTGGCAGAAGTTTCCCAATATAAATAGCTGGGCTTGACAATTTTGCAGTTCAGTCCCCAGAGGTGAGCGAGTCCATGCTTATGTACAAAAAGAAAAGTGACTGAGCGTAAAAAAGGTATTCATTAGTCAGTTTTCCAGAGAGTCAGAGTGGTGAGGGCTGAGGGTGGGTGGGACATATAAGGGATGTAAAAAAATGCAAAAAACAGAAAGTTCAATATTGCTCTAGTTCAGAAAACAAATGTCCATGGGGCGTAAATGACAAATAAGTCATTGTGTAGCATGGGCTTCCTGGCAGCCCCTACTTAATCATTCTTGTGGCATGTGACTTGTCACAGAACACACAGATCACCTTTTGATGCTGAGAGTTAGGCTGTCAGCAGTCCCTGTGATGAATTTTCTTGATGAATTGAATTCCTGAGTGTGCTGTGCAGAGGGAGGCAGAGGAGGCTGTGTGCGGGGCTTGATCCTTTCTCAGCAACCAGCAGTCTCCTTGTCCTGGCAAGATTCCTGGCTTTTGTGGATCCTCCACAATGCCGATGGTTGCCAGAAACAATAACCACATCATGTTACACTTCAAGAGTGAATGACATTATCTCTACCCAGTGTATTTCCAAGTGCAGTGAATAAGAGTATGAGCTAATGAACAGATTCGTGGGCCTCACTTCATTCCTTGATCCTTGAGTCTGATGAGTTCTTCTTCCTCCTCTTCCTCCTCTTCCTCCTCTTCCTCCTCTTCCTCTTCTTATTCCTCTCCCATGATCTATTTCTTTTACATACCTTTAATTTTTTCCCCAGACACAAAACTCAGTATTTGAATGTGGGTTCTTGCAAAGATAACCAAATAGCTCTTATGCTAATTCCCCAGATTTCTTTATTTGTTCATGTCTAATACACTTTCTTTCCTCATGTTGCTGTTACATATAATTGGGGGACACAGCAATAACTAGCCTTTTTTTTCGAGGTTTAAAGTCATTCTGTTTAGCTTAAAACAAAGGATATAAAAGCCAAGAAGAATATGATTAAACAATAGAGGGATTCGTGTTTTGTAACTTTAACTAACTGGTGTGCAAAGTAATATATTTTCAGTGCATGTGGTGTTTTCTATGTGAAAGTAAAAGCTTCAGCATGTCAGATGTAGAATCATTGTATTTTTTTGTACACATATAAGTCTGATTTGTGGAATTCTATTTCCATTCTAGTTTCAGATGGAAATCACTACATTGTTCCTTGACTATGTTCCTTAAAGAGCAAAGGAGCTACATAACTTCAAAACCACCCTCTCTTCAGGGATTAAGCAATGCTAGCTTGATTTTTCTGTTAGTATTACAATACAGTCTAATAGAAAACTATTATACTTAAAGAGGTAAAATTTCTCAGGCATCACAGAAAAAAGTTATGTTCTGCCAAGCATGATACGTCATATGGAGTGAAGAGTAGTATTGTCCTGGGCCAAACACATAAATTTGGAGTCACATCTAACATGAGTACTGTGATAAGAAAATCAAATTAGCGTATTTTTTATTCAAGATGGTTGATGAAGTCCAAATAAAGTTTGTAAATTCAATGAGTATTCCATGAGTATTTTCCAAGTAATGAGCACTGCCCTGGCACGGCTGAGTGTACAAACAGGACTCAATTTAACTGCCCTTAAGCAACCTGTGTCAGCAAATGAGGGGGGGTCCAGAATTTTGTGCTTCAGATTATATAATGTGCTAAAACATGTCTTGCAAGTTTGGATTCTTTGGAATCCATGCAAGTTTATGGAAGCAGATAATTTTTGAAAAGAAATTGTAAAAACTTTTGCAATTTTTCAGTTATAGTTTGTTAATTTTAATAATATTCTCCATCTCTTCAAACAACACATGAATTCCCTTGCTTCAGCCTAGTCCCGAGTCTGGGGCCCAAGCTCTGCTGAGTGTGTACTTTCCTGTACGTGTAGCCTTCATGAAGACTCTTCCACAGCCCCTCCCAAGGCCTGCTGCCTCCTCAGTCATTTCCAGTGTTTCTCATACTGAGTGTTGTCTTTTGAGATCTTGCTAAAACAGTACTCCCCCTCCAGGGCTTGTAACTAACCCCATTTCTACGTGCCACTATCTAGTTAAATTGTAAGGTGAGTATTTTTTTCTGGTCCTCTTATGAAAAAACTGAAGGTATTTGTAAGACTCCATCAAACTGATCAGTGAGGGAACTAGTGATAAAATGCCATGTGGCCTCCCTAGAGAACATAGTCATGGTGTCTCCTACACACGCTACACAGCTGTCACACACATGCAGAGGGCCTAGGTTGGTCCTATTCAGGCTCCCAAGCTGCTGGTCCACAGTTTATGAACTCCTGGAGCTCAGTTAGGCTGTTTCTATGTGACCCCATGTCATGACCTTGATTTCTCTAGTTAGTACAATCAGTGAGTGGAAATTTAAAAGTATGTTAGGGGCTTTGCTTTCTGGGTAAAGAAGCTTATATTCCAATATCTTATATAGAGGCTTTGAATATCTTTTCAAATATTATGCAATATTATATATATATATATATATATATATATATATATATATATGGAGGAGAGTTAAAGAGGTGCATTTGGTTAAGAAGCTGATGAAAAATGACAACTTTGAGGTGTCAGTTAGATATTCAGAAGTCACATTTAGGAAGTGTCAGGAAACATAAACTCTGAGTCTCTAGGTTTGTAAAGCCCCTACACAAGGATTTTGGAAAGAAAAGGTAAGTGCAAGAGATGTGATGCATATAGGATTATCAAATGTCTGAAGGGAAGGGAGCATTTTCAAATAACTTGAGGAATAATTGGACTTCCTCTGTGAATGGTGACAAGGGAGCTGAGCTGTGCCTGAGATGATGTTGAAAGATTATGTGAGTGTCTGTGTTTACATGGTTCTACCTGCTGAGTTTGAATATGGGGCTAAAGGCTGCTGCTAGGTTATACACATGATGGCATGAGAACTTTCGAGAAAGAGTTTTGTAGAATGATATTGGGCAAATACAGATGAGGACAGTAATAGCACAGTGCTCTATAGAAGCTACAGCATTACATTTGCCAGCTTCAGTTCAAGGCTTGTTATTGCTTAGGTTTTTTAAAAATGAAATTTGTTGTCTTTCTGGTTATCTCATGTAAGGAATGGCCATTTGCACCTTGTTTTATAGTTTTAAATAGAATTAATATATTCAAAGGCCCTTGTTCTATAATTTAATACCTTATTTTTCCCAGAACTCTTAAGTTTAAATAAAATATATTCCATTTATAAATAAGATGCAGCAGGTGGACCAGGTTTAAGGGGCTTTTAGAAGAGAAATTTTGAGCGCATCTTGTGATGTCTACTTTGACTATTGTCCTTCATCATCATCAGCTAACTCCATTTACATATATAATATTTTAGGGAGCTTCTGCAGTCGCATGTTTTCATATTAAATATTCTAAAAACTTTGAGCATGAGTTATCCTTTTTCTGTCTCCCCCTGTACCCTTCCTTCCCATGCCTCCCCATTTAATTCTTCTTTCAATTTTCCCCTTTATAATACTATAGCCTATGCCTCATCTTTGGGAGCCTTTTTCTCCATGGTCTCTTACTATCTCATCTAGGATCAAAATATATTCTATAAAATTCTCAAAATGTAATTAAATCATGATTTTGGTACATAGTTAACTAAATTCTGCTAAACATTTTGATGATATTGATATAATTCACAGATTCATTTATAGTTAAAAAATAGTGATAAACAAACTAGATGACTCCTGGGTCTGGAGACACCTACCAAATCATTATAAATGTCTAAATATGGAACCATCAAGTTATCATAAAAATAATCAATTGCTTTTTATACAGATGAATGATGGTACCTCCCCTTAAAAATTAGGAGATTAAAAGCAGTATCCCTACATGCCTTAGTCAGTGTTCTGTTCCTGAGGAGAGACACCGTTACTGGGATAACTCTTATAAAAGAAAGCATTTAATTGGGGTTTGTTTATAGTTTCAAAGGTTTAGTCTACTTTCATCATAGCTGGGGACATGGCAACATGCAGGCATTTATGGTGCTGGGAAAGTAGCTGCTAGTTTTACATCCAGATCCAAGGACTACAGGAAGAGAGAGAGCTCTGGGTCTGGCTTGTGCCTTTGAAACCTCAAAGCCTGCTCCCTAGTGACACACTTTCTCAAACACAGCCACAGTTACTAATCCATCCCAAGTAGTGCCACTTCCTGATGACGGAAGATTCAAACATATGAGGCTATGGCACTAATTCTTATTTAAACTAACACACCATGCCTGCCTTGCATATTGGAAATCTGGCCATGGGACTAGAGCATACAACCTTCTCAGAATGGTTGTTCAGGATGTGATACAGAACACCTGGCTCCAATATCCAGGTATCCTGACATAACACCTACTGTATAAAGTCAATCATACTGAGGCAAATCTGGCTCCACAGAAATTATAGGATTTTACTGATAGCTCAGATCTTAAATTTCTGGTTGTCCTTAAATGTTAAATTAGGGTATTTGTAATAATGAATAAAATATTGTAATAAAGAAAACACTTTCAGACTTGACACAATACCACTCAAGTATGTGTTGCTGTGCTCAGGAAAGGGAATCAAGATCATACTGTAAGTAATTCAAGCCTTGATAGTAAAAAGTGGTTTCCCACAGATTGTGATCCTTTGTTAGCTGTATCAGAAGCGCTGGCATCTAGGCAGTTTGCCCTTTTTGTTATCCCTTAGAATCTTATAGGATATCTTAGCACTTAAAGTAATACGTGTCTACTTGGAGGAAAAGAGTTCTTTGCTTCTTCTGCTTCTTCTCTTGCTCCAGAAAAATCCATACCTCCTAAAATAAGATATTCTTTTATTTGTTTCTGTTCTGAATAAATCTTCTTTCTTTTATTTTTTTAACATTTGTAAGATGATTGGTATGATACTAATACACATGCCGTATGCAGAATTGTGAACTCCACATCCATTACATTGTGTGAGACATATTTAACTTGCAGCCCAGAGGCCTCATGAGGCCAAGGGTAGCCATGAAGAAGGCCCACCGAAAGCTAGGAACATACTAGGAACATACCTAAAGTATTATGACAGGTTTTTTGGGTTTGTTTTGTGTTTTATTTTTTGAATTTGGCTGATTCTACAGCCTCCTCACACAGGAGGAGGGGGCCAACAGCAATAAAACCTCAAAGCTGACTCCAAATGATATTCCTCATTCAGCAAGCTTCCACCTTTTAAAAGTCCCATAACCTTCCCCAAAAGGGCCACCAGCTGGGGACTATAGCTTCCAACACATGAGCCTATGGTAGATATTTCACATCCAAACCACAACCCCTTGCCTTTTTATTAAAAAAAAAAAAAATGCATTTGATCTTGCTAACCAAGATACACAGGGCAGAAGAGATGACCCTAAGAGAGGGGGCTGGATAAATGGAAAGGAAGTAAGTAGAGCAAAACAAAACCATGCCATTAGTGGGTGGTCACAGAAGTTCTCTGGCATCTTTACATCTTTCAAAGACAACAAAGCCAAAGATATATTAATTTATAGTTTTGCTTCAAATTAGTCCTATATTGAGTTTTCACAGTGGCATGAATACACTTTTAATCTACTGGTGTGATTTCAGTGTTAATTGTACATGACAGTGAACAGAAGGTCAACATTTGTTGGTGTTGCACACATGGTGTGAAAGGGAGTTGGTATTTATGTTTGTAATTTATTTCTCATGGGAATTTTCAATGAAAAGTATTTCCACCAAAACTGTGGATGGATGGTTAACATGAAATTATACATGTGGTCAGCCACTTTTTATATTTTACTGTGCTTTGTGGGAGATCCAAAGTTTCTTCCTCTCTGTTTCTCTTTATTTCTAGGAAATGATAAAAGTTGGATGTAAAAATAGTTAAAGATCAGAAAATGCTAAAGGACATCTGGTTTATGTATATCCAGAGGTGGCTTTCTGAAAAAGTGAGATATAAGGAAGGAAAATATCATGTAGTCTAGTTAACTAGAGTTTTATGAGGAAAACGAGACTATTCTTAGGAGCTGTAGAAACACTTAACCAAGCAGAAAGGCACGCAAGGAAAGAACACCCCCACGTATGAAAGCAGCAACCAGCTTCAGCAAGAGTGCCTCACATGTGGAAAGCATGCCAAGCATTTACATTGCCAGGGATGAGGGAGCAAATGTACCAAGCTGCTGACCTCCTGGTGGCTATGGTCAGAACTGAATCAAAATCAGAATGAATAGTCTTCCTGGAATAAATGACTTCTGCAGCAACCACAGCAGAGAAGAGCAAATATAGAATGTGTGCGCAGATCCCTAAGACCATCTCTGCTTAATGGATACTTCCCACTGTTTCCATAGATATTTTTGTCCACAATCACTTGATGAGAAGGATTTTATATATAAGTACTCCCTGGTGTGAATTACAAATGGTTTTGTCTTTAATAAATCAAAATCTGAGAAGCACTCCCTAAATGTTTTCTTCTTGTGGTGGAGGTTAAGAATAATACATCTTAATTTTGAAGCTGTATAGATACTTTAAAACATAGGGTCTAGGGAAAAGAGCAAACATGTCTAACAAGGAAGAAGCTGTCACCCCGTGACCCTGTGAATCATAGAACGTGGCTGATGAACAATTTCACTGCTGTCAAAACAGGTGCTTTCTAAAGTGGTTTAGGGAGGCAACTATCTCTCGATATTATTGATTCTTATTTTATTCAACTTCTACTTCTAAAAATAGTGTCCAGCACATAGTAGGTATGTAAAATGCCTGTAAAGCGAATGAATGAGCAAGACTCGATGGCACCCAAAACAGATTTTCATACTAGGGAGTTGAAAAGGCTTAATTGAAATTATCTCCAGAAAAATGTATGTTTATAACATCTCCCTTTTTAAAAAAAAAAAAAAAAAATGAGTACTTGAATCATTAAAATTCTCCAAACATTTTTTCAGTGTTATATACTCGGTCTTGCTGAGCTTAACATTCTCAAAACTCATACTGTTACCATAAAATATGAACCAAATGACCCAACATTAGTACATTTGTTTATAGTTAATACATCTGTCTAAATAGTCATAACTTCTTTAATGATTTGGAAATTATGGCTATAAAGATGCAGAATTAAAGTGATAATATCATTGGATGTCTGATAAATGTAACAAAATGCCTGTGTTAACTTATTCACTCTTTTTACTGCTTTCTCTTTTCATGAAAATGCTAGACGTCCTAATTTTATTGACATGCCTATTTCAGGTGCCTTTCTGGGTCAGACATTCTATAGACATGGGAGGAAGACTAGTAGCACAGTAAAGACCTTGTGCTTGTGGTGCCCATATCCTAAGGAAGGAGAAGAGCCATAAACTGAAAAAAATCACATAATTGTGTTACAATTTTAGTCACTATGCACAAAATGAATAGAGTGACGAACGAAGTAAAGCACAGTGGATGGTAGCCATTCTACTTGCAAAGGTTCTTAGCCAATTTGGGAAAAAGTTTGTAAGGTCCAAAAATGAATTTATTTCCAGTAGTACAAAGAAAGGAGAAATTTGCAAAAATATCTGAGACAGGAGTATGTTCATACTGTTCTCCAAACAGGAAGTGGGTGCTGTATTTCATGCAGAGCCAGTAGGAAAGTGGTCTTAGGTAAAGGCAGAGGAATTTCAGATTCTGTAGGGTCTTAGTCCACATCACTCTGGCACTGAGTGTGGAGGTAGAAGGATGCTCGGCCTCATCTTCATCCCTGTGGAAGAAAATAAGGAGGGGATTAAGAAATCACAACTACAGTCCGTAGAACACAGAAGCAAACCATATTTCAAGTAAATGGGCCCTTATATGGTATATGCAAAGGAGGTTCCTGTTAGCTTAGGCGTCCAGTCAGGAAATGCCAGGACAGTTCAGAGGTGCCATTTTTCTTTTGACTTTCCCTTTCCTGGGCTTTTAGGAGGACACAGCTTTGCCAGGCTCAACCTACACATGGTCACAGTCTGCTCTAAGGAGATTTGGGGACAAGCCAGAAAGGATAAGCCTACCAGAGAGCAATGGATGTGTTAGCTCAGGCTCTTACACTGCCTCCACCTAAAAGGGAGGCTTGAGCCAAGTGGCTAGGCTCTTAGATAAGAGCCTATGTGGGTGCAACTTGGCAATAAATGTCATTATCAGATCGGCCATTGCCAGGGGGAGGGGACAGTGTTGTACCATATTATTAACAATAGATATTTTTTTCAGCTGACACATTATCAAAATACAGGCAACAATGTGATGTTCCTCCTGACTTCCCAGCAAAGGATGTTTCAAGCAAAGGAAAATAGAACAGCCCTAGTCAGTTGAGATGAACCCTAAAAGTGCAATGCAGGATTACTTGGTGTCTAGCCAAAAGGGAATCTAGAGTTTCCATCTGTAACCTACTCTTCCATCCATAAATATTACCCCAATTTTTATTCATCCATGTGCTTTTATTCTTCTCCTCACCCCATCTCCTCACCTCTTTCTGTTTTGCCAACTGGGGCAGCTGAACTTGGCCTCTTGCCCAGCTACTTGTAAGGAATTAGGCAGGCCTAGTCTAGTATTTAGCTGGTAATTCTTTTTAATTAACTATGAATGTTTAAACATCTTCTGGCTCCACCCCAATATCAGTCTGGCAACTTTTCTTCCTCCCGTGGTTCTCAATCAGGAGTGATTTTGTACTCTGGGGAATTTTTGGAGAAGTCTGGAGATGTCTTGTTTCTTCTAGTGACTTGAACTCTGCAATTTTTTACAGCATCACACAACACATAGAAAGACCTTGACAACACAGAAACACATGAGCCCAGACACCAATATTGCCAAAGTTAAAGAAAGAGGAAGAGGGAAGGAAAAGAGCAAAATAAAGGGGGGGAAGAGAAGCTAAAAAAAATGAAAAAATGCCCAGAGCGTCATGACAGACATAACCTGATGAGGAGTAGAGTGAACTGACCCTTATAATGTATGGACACAAATTCAACTTAGGAGCAGTGTTGATAAGTACTCTGTACCAAATGTATCCAGTGTGTGATCTTCAGTTTTTCTGGTGTTGTTGATTCATGAAAACCTCCCCAATGAAGATAGCAGAAGGAACATCTGAAGTGTAGAATTCTTGTGAGAGGATGTGTCTCTCTTTGAGATACATTCCCAATTTATCTAATACAGAGGAGTCAACTGAGAAACTGTACACACATAAGCAGTAAAAACAGACATGGAGGGTTATTTGCATGTGTTTGCATGTGTAGGTAAAATAATAATAACCAAAAAAAAAAAAAAAAGAGCTACCAGTTTACATTGTGTGAAGGGCAAATATAGGAAGAGTTGTAGGAGAGGAAGGGAAGGGGAAAGTTATATTATATATACATATATAATATATAGTAGATTAGATTAGATAAGGGTGTATATTGGCTTTATATACTAAGCAGAAATATTTGAGATCCTACCATGTATCTATCTTTAATGCTTTACTGCACCAGGCAACAAAATAGATAGAACTTACTACTCTTAAGGAATTAATATTATAGTACATTTACTTTGTATGTTTGAAGCACAGGCCATAAAATTAACAAAAAGTAAGTGATATGTTGACCCGAGTGAATTGCCCTGAGCTTTCTTACTGCCACAGGTTGGCCTGCTGGTTTCAGCCTGGGGTTCACTGTACTTCTCTCCTGCATGACTTTCCATGGTTGATGTGCAGACCCTGAATATCTCTGATGAGTAATTTAATTTGGTTGTTCCATTCTCCAACTATGAAATGCTTCCCAGTTTTTATGGGTTCTGTACTTTGCTGTTCCTCGAAGTCTTTATCCTGGCACTTCTCACTCAGACGATTCCTTTCGTTATATTTTTCATCTCAAGCTGTTAGCTTTTCCTGACCTACTACAGCCAGGCCAATAGTAAGAGGTTTCAGAATAGATTAAAGAAAATAAAGAACAAAAAAAATGTGATATCTTAGCACATAGCATAATGATTCACAAACATTTCACAGAATCTTTAGTGCCCTGCTCATTATACACTTTTATAACCTTAATAGAAGTGGTTTTATACACACATGTATGTGTTCATTCCTAAAATTAATTTGCTTCAAATTATTGTTCTAGAACATCATGAAGAGCTTTGAGCAACTTCACAGAACACAGTTCTTCACTACTGTCTCAGAAAAAAGCACCCTGAAATTTGTTCTTAATTTAAATATTCTTTTTCTGCAGCAAAATGATGGCTTTAGGTCAAGGCTATTTCTCCTGCTCTTGTGCTAAGACTTGTAACATTTTTACCAGTGCAATTCAAATAGTACTTGGAAGCAACAGACTCTTGAACCAGAATCCATAAATTGTACAGGGGCTGGATATTCAGCTAGACAGGGCAACGCCCACAGTGAAGCTTAGATTAATTGCCACTTTGAGAAAGATCTACAATCAACTGATCTTGAAGTCTCAATGAGGGATTTTCTGTAGAGAATCATTTTGGTTATATCAAGTTAGGCAAAAATACATCTCTACCATGAGTGGTACACTTCCCTAGGTAGGAGATTCTGAACTCTGGAAAGATGGGGAACAGAAACTGATTATTATAATTCATGCATTAGTTCATGCCTCTCTGCTCCTGAATGTAGAGATGCTGTGAAGAGTTGATTCAAGGGGCTGTTTGCCGTCTTGACTTCCCTGCTATGATGGACAATAGCCTAGAGTCATGAACCAAATATTGCCTTTTTCTTTTTAGTTGCTCTGACAGGGTATTTTACCACCACAATAGGAAGAGAAACTAAGACACTTCTCTTCATCCCCCCTTCTCTAATGCTGTGCTTGCGACCCATGAACCCAATAAGCATTTTAATAACTCCTACTTTGTTCTTCCAGCAGATCACTTATTTCTTTAAGCGCTTGTTTTGGCAAGTGAATAATCAGCTTTCTGAATAAACTTAAAAATGATCAAGGGGAATATTTGACTTCAGTGTCAGATGACCCATATCCTGAATGTGAGTTTTGAGACTTTGCTGACCAATTGATCACAGTAGGTTTATATTCTCTCTGCTCTGTGAACAAACGTAACAACCTTGAAAGTTCACTTATATTATAAAGCGATTTTTAAAAGCCTATGTTATTAGGGAGATTCTGCATCATTTCTTTAAATTCCCATATAAGGAGAAACACATGGAATTCAAATGGCCCTGTGACAGACTTCATTCATAGATCTACAGTCTACTTTTTCCCTCAGAACTTCAGGGAGGCGTCGTTAATCAGCTTGTTATTGAACACTTTGTCTAGACTCAGTTAAGCACTGCGAATTTTTCCAGTAGATATGTTTATTAATACCTAGAAGCTGCAGCTCCCTACAGAAAAGTCCAAACAGTGGGAAGGAGTAGTTGTTTGTGCTTTCTGTTGGCATTACCTCCAACCCTTGACCATCATCTTGTATTTTTGTATTTTCTATTGTATATGACAACAGTCAGCAAAGTCTGGTATAATGAATGACGCAAGGAGGTCTGGACTGGATGTGAGATGCAGTTTCCAGCATTGATTATCACCATCAGCTCAGTGAGAGGCCAGGGATAACTGACTGAATCCATGCATTTCTAAGTTCCCAATGACAAAGTATGAAATTGACAAATTGAGAAATATAAGTGCTTCTTTTCTTAATTTTTATCACTTTTCTTTATGTAGTGCATACATGTGTATACATGCACATATAGCATAACTCACATGTGAAAGTCGAAGAAAACTTTGAAGAGTCTATTCTTGTCTCCCACCACATGGGTCTCCAGGATGGAACTCCAGTCATCGGGTAAAGCAGCAAGTGCCTTTATCCTCAAAGCCACCTCACTAGCAAAACGTTGGTGCTTCTGAAACTCAAGTGTGTAACAGAAGCAAGCTCGGCACTGAGCCTGCTCTTGGCAGGAGTCCTAGAAATCACCTTTCTCACAAAACTCCTTTGAGGCAAACAGCACTGGCAAACTCTTAGACACATCATCACTAATTGGATGCTTTTTCTGACAACAGCCAATAATAAGTTAGGGTGATAGTATCATAGTCAGTAGTATACTCAGTGCTTTGAATTCGTCCATTGACAATGACAGAAAAATTGGGGGAAAAAATCCTCTAAGAGTAGAATTTTGCAATATGTATATTTGAGTAAATAAGGTCAGATGAGAAAAGCCACCCGCCACAAATTGGTGTTTGAATCCAAGGGGTCAGGGTGTAGCTGGACACAGCTAGATATTTGTTTTTGTTTGGTCCAGATACGTTCACAGTAACTGATACGTTACAGTTTAACAAATGCACTAGTACTGTGGACACACAGAAATAAAGACTTGATTAATTTCATGTTAAGAGTTCAGAGCAATAACTTATGCAGAAGAAACACAAAAGTTTTTTAAAGACTTCATTTTCTGATTTTTAAGAGGTTTTTTTTTGGTAGGAATGAGAAGCATTTTATTCATCAAGAATTGTTACTGAGTGTAGATAAACAGTATTGCTATGAAACCCACAGAAAACCAGTGAATGGATACACCTCTACCTCATCACCTCCATGCCTCTTGTGTGGAATTCTTTCCTAGAAGCCCATGTTCCTTTTCTTTTTCTTTCAAAGGGAAGTTTTATGTTTTAGCGAAACTGTGGGCTATGATGATGGAATAGCACAAAGCCTAGGCCTTGGTTCCCAGAGGCCATGAAGCAGAAATTGGCTGAAACTGAGCAGACGTTGAGGCTCAAGTTCTTTCATTCCTGTCAGTTTTCTGAAGAATGCTTTGAATTCTTGTTCTGCTCCTAGGAGGCTCAGAGACACTGTACCAGTGAGAGTCTCAACATCCAAAAGACATCAATCCCCTGTGACACACAGAACGCTCAGTGTTTGCCAAAGCTCTGTGCAAATGTACTTTCAAAAATATTCTGTGAGTAGACATGCTGTTGTCATAGAGACAAAAGTATCATAGACAAATAATCAGCATTTTATTGTAGCTGAATGGTAGCTAGTAGCTACTGCACTGCTCTTTCATTTATAAATAAAGGGATTTACATCTCTATATATGTTCCTGTGAGGATATAGAGTGCTTACATTACACATGTGGGAATGCTCAGTGCACTCATGGCCCTACACAAGCCCCAAAGACTGAAGACTGGAGCCAAACTAAAGTGAGACTTGGTTAGGAACCATATAAACCCCTGCCGTTACATGGTTCCCTTTCTCACCAAATTCAATGATTCCAATTTTCAAGCAAACAGATAAGTCAAAATGGCGTCCTTCCTTATTTCTTCCTTCCTTCCTTCCTTCCTTCTCTCCTTCCTTCCTTCCTTCCTTCCTTCTCTCCTTCCTTCTCTCCTTCCTTCCTTCCTTCCTTCCTTCCTTCTTTCCTTCCTTCCTTCCTTCCTTCCTTCTCTCCTTCCTTCCTTCCTTCCTTCTCTCCTTCCTTTCTTCCTTCCTTCCTTCTCTCCTTCCTTCCTTCCTTCTTTCCTTCCTTCCTTCCTTCCTTCCTTCCTTCCTTCCTTCTTTCCTTCCTTCCTTCCTTCCTTCCTTCCTTCCTTCCTTCCTTCCTTCCTTCTCTCCTTCCTTCCTTCCTTCCTTCCTTCTCTCCTTCCTTCCTTCCTTCCTTCCTTCTTTCCTTCCTTCCTTCTTTCCTTCCTTCCTTCCTTCCTTCCTTCCTTCCTTCCTTCCTTCCTTCCTTCCTTCCTTCCTTCCTCTCTCCCTCCTTCCCTTCCTTTGTTCTCTGACATTCTGTTTTTCTCAGTTGGTATGTATTCCATGACTAAACTATGACTATGATGAGAGAAACATCACGCATAAAACACAGACACAAATAACTGCCAAGTAGGAGTCTTAAATGTTTAGAATATATAACTTTAAAAAGACATCACTCATTATTTTTAAGAGCCATTCCTCGGTTTCTCTCAAAAGGTGGAAGAAAGGCCTAGAAAGTCACAAAGTAGATTGGGGTAAAGTGGGGGGATCTCCAATTCACTAGTGGGCATGAGTCAGCTGTTCTCTGTGTCTGGACTACACTACATTATGCAAAGCACCCACATGTCACCTAAAATTATCCTGCTCTTCTGTGTCTCAGAAAATCACATCTTTATTCCTTACGTGTGATAGTGATTCTGTCTTAAAAATTACAGTTCAGTAAAGATATTAACTTCAGACTCATATTTACTGTATATAACACAAAACTCTTAAAATAGATATAATTAGAAGAAGGTTAAGAATTAAATTAATGAAATAATTCTAAGTAAATATCCAGGGCTACTATTTTCCTACTATATTTTTTTATTGAAGTTTTCGTGGCCTCTTCAATGCACAATAGGCTAAACTTGAACTTAAGATTGGGGCTTTTCAAGCTTTATGAGAGTGCACAAGTGGAACACATCCATCAAAAACCATACTTTAGTTTTTAAATGTAGATGCCTTCCAAGAATAATCATATGTATTAGGGGTGTGATCTTCACTAGATGCTGAGTAACAGCAATCAACCATAGCTTTTAGGCAGCATAATCACCTGCTGCTCCAGCATGCTGAGTTGCTAGCCTATGATGGTTTGCAGGCTAGTGGGGTTAAATGCATTTTATTAATGAAATTTTGCAAGCCCTTCAAGACTTTGTTGGAGTTTCAAATAATAACAAGATGTGTAAACTATGGAGCAAGGCACCGTGGGTCCCAAAACTTAATATTTTATAGTATATAGAACAAATATCTCATTTTCAATAATTCTGAATTGAACTAAGAACTGAGAGACCATTACTCAGACATTTGCTATAGATCGTTACAGAAGATGCCATAACAGAAAAGGTAATGAGGAGGATAACTGTAACTTTCAAGTTACATGTGGTGTGGATCAATGAGTGTATTGAAGCAAATGATTGGCTATAAATCAACTGTAAACTTTTGAAACATGAAGTAGACTGGTGATATCCAGAGAGCGAATTAGAGAAAGCTAAGTACTTTGCTTGTAAGTGATCATAGATACCGGACACTTAAATGTATATTCCACAACTGGGAGTGTAACAGAGTAGAAAATGTGACCTTATTTTCCTCTAGGACAGCTGTCTCCTTTCAGTCCCCTGTGTGCATGGAAACACAGGTGACTTGACTGTGAGGTGTAGAGCATTTTGCCTTTTCATTTCCTTTCAACTTCTTTGTGCTTTTGTTTTCTGAGTTAATTAATTTTAAGTAGGTTATGTACTTTTCCTTCTCTTTATATTGAGTTGTCTGTGTCTCCCTGAATACCCAAAATATCAGTCTGGTGTGCAGGAAAGAGAATACCATCAGCAGAGACTCTTATCTCTAAAGTTGCCCTTGTGCCCTGTGTCTGGATTTCCTGGTTCTTTGTGACTTCAAAATTAATGACTTGTAAAACTAAAAAAAGTTTTGTTTTTTTTTCCAGTTCATGAAATTTCTTTCTTCCTCGTACTGAAAGCAGCATTATTTATTTGATTTTTCTTCCATGTAAGACATCACTTATGTGAGTCTTCCATGGAAATAAGGTGTTTTGAATGATTTTAAAGTGATACAGTGTGCTTTAACATGTTCCCAGTACTAAAACAGAACACGTTACCTTATTGATTGCTGTGCTACAAATGACCTCTAAACTTAACGGCATAATGCATCACATGCTTTTATCAGATAAGATTTTCTATGGGCCAAGTATCCAGGTGTGGCTTTGTTGGAGCCTCCTCTTCTGTCCTGGAGGTGTCAGATTTGCTGAAAAATCATCTTTCTCTGAACTGTGTTGTTGGTAATGTTCAGTTGTTCACAGGCTGTTACCGGAAGAGCTGAATTCTTCTCTGGCTATTGGCCAATGATGATCCTCAGTTGCTTGATGTGGGAACTGTATGACATGGCAGCTTATTCCATCAAAAGCGTCCTTGGGAGTCTTCTGTTGAAGCTTCAAGGACATTATTTCACCTTTTCCAGATTCTTTTGCTGAGATGCACATCTGTAAGCAAAGCCATAGTGAATAGCAGGAAGTGGGAATCAGGAAGAGCTATCATAAAATATACATTACAATGATTTCATGATTTAAAATGATGTATTTTGTGTGTGTGGATGTTTTGCCTGAATGTATAGAAGTATATTTGAATGCCTTTTGGACTTGTAGGCCAGAAAGAACATTAGTTCTCCCTGGAACAGTGATTAGGGATGATGGTCAGCCACCACGTGAATGCTAGGAACTGAACCCAGGCCTTCTCCTTGAGCAGTAAGTATTCTTTATCTTTGAAGCAGTTCTTTAGTGCCACAGTCACTGAAGAACATTCCAGTCTGGGTATTTAATTTAGTTTCAATAGGTTTCTGGTTTGAGTTTATATTCCAGCTGATATTCAGGAATTACTAGTGCTGTTAACCAGAATGAATGATTTAAACTCCATCACTTTCCTCATATGTATACATAACTTTCTGAAATAAAGATTAAAGAAATTCTACCCTCTTAGGGTTGTTTAGAATATTAATTGAAATAATTTTTGGAAAGCAATTAGAGCAATTATCAAGCTGATCAAAGAATGAAGAATACCAATTATAACTTTTTTTTAGAATGATGAAAGGCTTACAAAATGTTTGTAGATAATTTTAATTTAACACTTGAGTTGAAATTATTTCTAAAATGTATTACAATATGTTTCCCAAACATTTTATTATATATAGAACTGATTCAGTAACAGGTGGTCTTAATGTAAATAATTGGAACATTGTGTGATATACAGTTGGGATTCTTTCAATGTTTGACCCAAACTGCCTTTGAGAGCTTGTGTCTGGGTCTCTTTGTTGTCACTAATCCTGGTACATTATAATTAATTGCTGCTCTTTTAACTGCAAAGAAAATGAGGATGTATCGTGCTTAAGGATGTAAGATAATATCCAAATCCATTTTAATTGATACTCATAGATAGTACTTAACTCAGCATTTGATTACAAATCTTAAATATTCCTATGCCATATAGTTTGTATATTCATAAAAATGATATTAATTGTGCCATGATGTTGGAATGTCTTTCTGTATGCTGTGAATATCAATCTTTATATCAATCTTTAAATAAAGGAGCTGTTTTGGACTTTGGTGAGCACCATAGAAGAAATAGGAGTGGAATCAGAATAGGTAGGAAAAAGAGATTGGAGTCAGAGACAGAGGAGCCAGATGCCCAAAGAAGAAACATGTAAGGAACACAAATGAGCCACAGCCCAGGTGGCAGACAGATTAATGAAAATGGGTTGAGTTAAGATGTAAGAGCTAACTAGCAATGTGCCCGAGCCACAGGCCAAACAGCATGAAGTTAATATAAGCATCTGAGTCATTTGGGGCCTAATCAGTGGTGAAGCAGTCTGGGACGGCAGGTCTGTGGATCTGGACCTCTGACCAGACAGGGCAAAAAACCTCATTGTGACAGTGCCATTTACTGTAAATTAAATTATGCATATATAATGAGCATATCTTAAGCTATTCAGTATTATATAGCAATTAACATAAATAAATGTCATAAAATAACTGACATATGACAACATACAAGCTGTGTATATGACCTTCTACTGGAACAAAACGCATTGCCATCTGTAAAAATTGTGAATATCCCGAGATCATTAAATTTTAAGGGATTGTATTTATTATAAACTGTGTTTAATTCCTCAGGAACTCCTTAGGTAGAATAAAAATTGTGCTAATCCTTTTATCCCAGCACAGGGTGACCTGAGTTTTTCCTCTAATGTTAAAGCACTTTTGCATCTTGACTTCACAATTTTTTATACCAAGAAAATCAGTAGAGCTTAATTTGGATTTGAAAAATGACTGCAGGCTGACTGGGAGGGGTTGGGAGGGGGAGCAGGGGATACATAGATAAAAATGATGTTATTTGATAAAAAATAATAAAATGAAAAAAAGAAAAATAAATCATGTGATAATGTATTTTAATTCTCACCAGTAACTTTTATAATTAAGTCAGGATTTTCCAGGGAGGGAATAAGTATGTACACATATGTATGTACACATAGAATATGTATGTACACATAGCTGTATGAATGTTTATATGGAAGTATAGGTGGGTGAATAGATGAATGGATACACAGAGGCATAGATGGCATGAGTTTGGCAATTGTCTCACATGTTAGGAAGTTGAAGTGCCATGATGCTGTATGAAAACAAGAGAACCAAGTGTACCCATAAGCAAATCTGTTCAAGATTAAATGTCTCAGAAGTTGGAATGGAGGACCCAGCATAAGTCCTGGAGTCTGAGAACATTAGAAATTGGAATTCCAATATTAAAAGTGAGCAGTGATGAGTGCTCACTTCTTAGGTGAACAAACAAGTAATCTACTTTTTCTCCACCTTTTGTCCTACCTGGATCCTCAGTGGTTTTCATGGTGCTCAGCTATGTTGCCTGAGGACAGAGATATTCAAGCAACTGATCCAGATACTGATTTTTTCTAGAACTACCCCAACAGCCATGCACATGGTTTACCTAGTATCTGGGCATCACTAAGCCCAGTCACAGTGAAGCCAAAGTTAGCTATCACATAACCAAAGACTGAATACTAGATATAGAAGGAAGAAGAAGACATCATATTTCATACTCCATAGGTTAGAAACACAACAGCAGGGTACGGAAATAGGAACAACTCTCACACTCATCACAAAACACTCATCATTTCATATGTTAATCAGAGCTGGTATAAAAGCAGTTACGGTGATATGTGTTCAGATTTTCTCCTAACTGAGGCTAAGAGGCCCCTTTTGGATTATTGATAAGAATGCAAGTGATGAAGATGTTCATATAGAAATTATTCAAAAAGAAAGGAAAATGAAAGGAAGTAGACAAGTCTATAGAAGCCATAATGACCAAAGTGTAAAAGAGTGGTGAGGAGAGCTAGAGACAGCACCCCAGGCTCACAGAACACTGAGCTGTGAGCAGGATTACAAAACCTGAGATCAATCAAATATGCTTAGCATCCCTTCGTCGCTCATTTGTGTACAGACTTCGGCAAATGCTTTCATTCAGAATGTTCTCAAAAATTTATATTGACATTGTGACACTATTAACTTTAAGGGTTGGTTAGAGCATAACCCCTGGGAGTGGATTTGTGCTAATATTTAGAGTATGTTTCTTATCTCAGGAACTGACTCTTAACATGAGGGTGAGTTTTTGTCCAGAGATTGTCTAGCAAGAAAATCATCACCAGACATTCCCCTTTCTCCCAAGCTTCTCAGCTTCTATAACTGTTAGCCGAACAAACGACTGTTGCCTATTTGACTCTATCCATGGCATTCTCTGAGAAGAGCACAAATAAATGCCTTAAAGCAACAAGGGATTTAACGTGTCTGTATTTTGGATCTTTCACCTGTGCTGGGGATAACTATACCATTTATCCAACAGGAAGTTTTGTTCTGCTTTGTTTGAGAATAGTGTTTGGCGTAGTGTAGGTTTTCTGTTTGTGTTGCAACCTTGCTATAATCTAGAGCAAACATTTGTGTACATCTTCTATTTAGGACCAGATAGCAAATATCTTAGGAAATAGAGTCTAAGAAGCGTATTGCTATTTTATATGTACTTACATAAAAATGGGTAAGTAAAATTTTTATGGAAATAGAAACATAATGAGTATTAACAGAATTCAAAACATAATGGTGGAATTTAATAGAATTGCTTCTATAAAATATATTTAATAGTAGGAAGAATGGAATTCTTTCTCATAGGATGACAGTATTTTTAACTGGGGACCAAAGATTTCTCTTCTCCAATTATGAGATTCAATTCTTTTAAATGTATTTTTAGAATACATTTTCTAAATACACTGAGAATTTCATATAATGTGTTCTGACCATATTCATCCTCCATACCTCATCCATCTTTTTCCACATGTATGTTCTCCTCCCTATCCACCTCTACTTTATGCCCACCATCTCTTTTTCCTAGAAGATACTATCTCACAGGAGACGTCCTGGTGCTCTGACTCCTAGACAACTTCTTCCTTTTCTTCCACAGTGATCCCTAAGCTCTAAATATAAGGGGTGTATTAAAGATGTAACTACTGGGATAGGTACCCCATGGTAGTTGTCAACTGTATTTTTGCCAGCAAGGATTTCTGTCATGCTCTCTGTCAAAGAAGCAAAAAGAAGCTTCTTCAATAGGCATGGGAGTTATTGTAACTTGTAAGGATCAGTATTTAAATACTCTTAGACATTATACTGGTTTTGGAAAGCAGAAGAAGTAAATTCTCCTTTAGAAACCTATGGCTTCAATAGGCATGTGTAATTGCCTGGAATTACAATACTGGGCATGAATTTCCCTCTTACTGAGCAGGATTTAATTTTAATTAGTCTGTCAGTTACCCCACGATATAAGTGCCATTACTGAACCTGAAGAAAAACAATGGGTCAAATTTGTCTATACTTTTATATCTCTATAGTAGTGGCTCTCAGCTTTTCTCACATTAATTTGTCTCTCAATACGTTCGTAAACTTAGATGCTCTGAAATGTAGTGCCCTTCTGTATTCATAAGCTCAATCTGTTAATTATCAGGAGAGTAGTTGCATCCACAAACTGTTGTCTGATGAAATAGGAGGGAATCTGTAAAAACACCCCTTTCCTGGTACTAGGTTGCCTCATTTAGCCTTGAAACAAGGGTTTCTGCCTATAGTACTGCATCCTATTGCTGTGTTCTATCAATTTCACACAGAGCCTTGTTCTCTTCTCAGAGGAATGGAGGAGCAGTGGATATAGGTAGGATGGGTGATGGGGTGCTTAGGTGTGGAGAAGGAGGAAAAGCTATGGTCAGGATGCATTGTATGAGAAAAGAATAAAGAAGAAGGAAAGATGACATTGTATTCAATATAGCAACAAATATTCCAAGGTTACAGTTGACTATTGTGAGACTGTTTGATGCGACTCCAGGCTCTTGGAATATTCATATTATAAAAACAGTGTCTACCTAAGTTCACAACCAATGTTACAATTTACTTCCAAAAGAAAGAGGATCTTAGCAGATGGAAATGGAGAGGTTTTCTTTTGCTCTGTTTTGGCTTTGGTGTTTTTTATGTGTTAAAGATTGGTAAGCCAAGAGTCAAGCTCCGGCATCAACTATAGAATGCTTTCTTCAACAATCCAATCCAATCACATGTCATTCTGTGACTCATCTGTGAACTTAAAAATCCACTCACCAGACATTTTTCAGTTACCTGCAGATGCCTCAAAATGACACTAAAACTGAAGCCATTGGTTCCCATCCTCAGTAAATGTCAGCTCTACCTACTGCTTTATACTTGCCTTTTCTAAGCCATTCTCTTTCCCATCATTGTACTTACCAAACAATCAGCAGTTTGTCACTTGGTTAAAAATAGGTCAATAATGCTCTCTATCTTGATTTTCTGGACCCATGTTTTGGAACCTTCTTTATCCATTCTGCTTAATCTCTAAAAGTCTTCTTTACTTAAAGTTTTACTTTGTATAGTTATCATTACACATAGTTATTCACAATCCTAATAATTAAATGAAAATCTGTTTATATATGAGTGTGTTTCATGACACATATTTTTTCTTCCCAAATTCATCTGAATTATTAAAACATAAATATTTTCCAAATTATGGGATACACTATAATAGTCATTCACAATGTGCATCATGTAAGGTCATGTTCAACTAACTTTCTACTCTTGGTCCCCTCTCCAGGTAAGCCATGCACAATTACGAGTAACCTACTTTATCCTCACTTTGAATGCCAGTCATTTCTTTGTCCTATGTATCCATGTTGTATGCACTGTCCAAATGGTGGTCAGTTTATTGTGGTCTTGGTTGCCAAATAGGCTAAAACAGTATTAAATATTTGTGTACGATTAAGTCCAATTTTATCTAATCAAGGCACAAAAGGAGTGATGCAAAGGGGGTACTGTACATAGTATATGGAAGGATGGACTCATAGCGACAAACTATGGACTCATAGCGAAAAATTTTATGCGACAAACTTGCTAGACATATAGAAGAAAGAATGATGTACACAGAGGTTGATACGAAGCAAGGTATTCAATATGAACTGGAGGTCCTGGAACACATCTTTCCACCAGTCATGGGAGAGGGGATACAACTGTGAATACATTCCAATATTGTCTTTCATTCTCTGTAACCTGATGATACACTCCATGTCTTCCCTCACTTTTGATCATTCTTTGCAAAAAAAAAAAAAACCTCTCCATACTCCAAGAATGCCTGGTATCCCTCACCTTTCTTTAATAACTGACATCCTAAATGCAGAATCTGGCCATGCATCTCTATATTACAAACAGTATTGGGGGCATGAACTGTAGCTGCTCTTTTGAATTTTAAAAATCTCTCTGTCTGTGTACCCTCTGCACATTGAAGCACTTGCGAAAAGAGCATGTTGTGGTGGTCTGGAAGAAAGTAGTATTCATAGTACCATAGGGTGCTGTGGGACTACAGTCTTATACGCTGTAAATATTTGTCACTGTAAATATTGTTTTCACAGATGCTGATTAGCCAGAAGTTAGGCTGACAAAAAGTATAGGTGGGTTGACTGGATGAGGAAAGTTCTGGCAAGAGGCAGGGAGATGCCAGGGAGATGCAGAGGAAGTGGAAGGAGAATGGAATGAAAAAGGTACCAAGCCATGTGGCTAAACATGGATGAGAACTAGGAGTTAAAAAGTAATAGTTAGCAAGTAATAAGCCTGACACATAGGCCAAATAGTTTATAATTACTATAAGATTTTGTGATTATTTGAGACTACATGCCTGCAGGACCAGACAGGTGGGACAGAGAAACTTCTGACCAAAATAGAAAGTGGCACTATTAGGAAGTATGGCTTTGTTAGTATGCCACTGTGGGGATAGGCTTTAAGGTCCCATATGTTCAAGCTCTGCCCATTGTGACTCAATGTCACCTCCTGCTGCCTAAGGATCAAGATACAGAACCCTCAGCTCCTTCTTCAGCACCACGGCTGACCGCATGCTGCCATGCTACCATGCTTCTCACCATTATATAATGGACTAAACCTCTGAAACTGTAAGTCAGACCTAGTTGAATATTACCTTTATAAGAGTTACTGTGATCATGGTATCTTTTTACAGCAATAGAAATCCTGAGACAGATGTTTGTCTTCCTATATAGTATTTCTTACAATAAGGAGGCATTCAGTAAAGGTTTGCTAAATTAATTAGTATCACAACACTTGCACTATGCCACTGTCTGTCCTGGTTTTGTTCCCACAAATCCACCTTGGAACTTCTTGCCCTTTGGGGGAAGGGAATGTGGGAATTTGGAGGTTGAGGCTAAAGGCTGACTGGGAAGCATTGGGAGAAGGGAAGGAAGGGGGAGCAGGGGGATGCACGGATAAACAAAAACACACTTTTTTATTTAAAAAATTAATAAAATGAAGTTAAAAAAAGAAAAGAAGACAATGAGATTTTAAAAAATGAAAATGGTGAATAAGTGAGTGAAGCCAGGAACCTAATAACTGACAAGCTCCTTGCCTCCATTTTGAATAAATCCATCACTGCTTTGAAAGACAACTGTCTGATGTTAGATCTGGTGTATATGTTCCCAGAATGTATCCACTCCTCCTGAATATAAGTAGGAATTGATTTCTTATATACCTGTTTTGCTTCAGACCTAGCTTTATTTATACCTACCCTCATCAAACCAGAGAAATAGTTGAGGCTAGAACTGATCTTACACCCCGAGGAAGAAGTCAATCAGGCTGACAAAAAAACAGTTACTTATCCTCCGAGATAACTGCATCTTTTTCTTTCACTGTAATGTTAAATATTTTTTTATCTATAGAATTCCAGGGTAGGTATTTTGACATATAGCGGTGTTTCCAGCATCAGGTAGGCGGATACCAAAGGAATTTTATGAGTTTGAGATCAGCCTCTGATTACGTGGTGGGTTCCAGTACAACTTGGGCTAAGGAAGAAGATTCTCTCTCAGATGATAGATAAATAAAATTAAATGAAAATAAAAATCTATAATTCTCATTCAAAAGGTGGCATATCTTTAATGACTCTATGGACACTCCTGTATTCCACGGTGCATTAAAATTACACAATTAAGGGCGGGCTCAGGTCTGTTCACTTAGGGTGTTGTCTTCTGGGAGGTGGCTGGTATAAAGATTTCAGTGCTAAGAAGGCACTGGCTCAGTGTATCGGCCTCCCTAATTCCCAAAACTCAAATGGGCATCTAGTGTCTTTTTCTATGAATCTTGGTTTCAAATGAACATTTTTTCGTTAGGGAAAAAGAAAAGCAGAGCTTGTACACCAACAAGTACATTTAGAAATACAAGATGAAAATTTTAGAGGCAACTCATTATAGGAAAAATAACTGTAAGCAATTTCCTGGAAAAGTTGTATTTCCATTCCCAGCTTCTTGCCTTGTGAGCTAATTTGCTTTTGTTTTCAACGGGATCCTATTAGTTACATGTATAATAACTACTATCCAACTACACACATCAGCAAATATAATTGTCTCCATGTGTGGGTGCTTCTATTAAAACGCAGGTTATAAGGCCACATGTTTATTCATATTTTTTATTCTAAAAGAACAATGGGTGTTCAAACTAATATTTCATCATGTTTTTCTGAAGTATTACACAGGAACTTTTGCAATACCTTTTATCTCCCTAGCATTCTGAGATAACTATTCAAGAGATAAGGTACCTCCTTGATAATGATGGCAGCAACATGGTTTAACATAAAGAGAACCAGAAATTTGGTGGGGGGTGTCATTTTATATTAATAGGGGAGATATATTTTAAGTTATATTTTTTCTCCATATATTTAAAACCTCTTCTGCCCCTTAGAGATTGTGCATGCTAAACTCATATTAGTTTGCAGAGTGACATTGAACAGTTTGCCAATACTAAGGTACTGAAAGTGAGATTTAATAGAGAGCCAACAACATAAAACAAAGAAGACAGCCAACATCAGAATTTTGAATGATGAGAAGTGTGATGTTCTGAGCTCACTCTGAAGGCCATGATAGTAATGTCTGTGATGTAGCATAGTACTGTGTCAAAATCTCCATTAGTGCAAGGCCAGGGATCATCTCAGAGCCTGCATTTCTGTGCAAGGTGACCATAGTTGTGATTGTGCATAAGCTGGATGCCGATTGCACTGAGCAGTGAACATGTTAAATATGTATCAGAGAACTTGGATGGCTTGATTCACTTGACTTCCATCTCTGGGCATTCATGTCTCCATTAGTCAAAGTAGCAACCAATGAAAGTCTGTATAAAGCATCACATAAGGAAATGCTACCAGATAGTGACCCACATTATCAGCATGGCATTTCAACCTGTTTGCCAAAATCATAGATCATTCTGCTTAACTGGACAGACAGGCAGCTGGATATAGAGGCAAGGATGGTGTTCAAAGAACCCTTGCTACATCCTCCCCTGCCTTGCCACATGGTCTTTGGCATTCAGCAATTTTCACCACCAGCTGCTTTCTCATGACTGTAGTAGAAGGCTACAGTTAGGATAGCTGAACAATGTATTGGAATTCTCTAATAAATGATACTGACTCTGTTTGGTAATTATCAGTATGTTTTTATGTACATATAATTTAATTAAGCATTATTTAACCTTTAAAATTGTCCCAGTGCTGTAGATTAATTCATATCTTGTGGAGATAAAATTCCTTTATACTGACTCAGATAAAGAAGCCTTTGTGGATACATGTTCTGCTCACTCCTTTCTAGTGTGACATTATGACCATTCTTATAAATTAAAATTAAGCAAATGAATGAAAACTTTCAGACATCATAGAGATATAATTTTAAAATTCAACGTGGCACACTCAGAAGATTTAAAACAAGTGACTATTGTGACGACATTGAGACAGTAAAAATATTTAATTTTAAAATCTTTTATGAAACTTAATGAAATAGTGAGGACTAAAGACAGAGTAGTAGGGAGGAAACAGAGAGAAGTCCAGCAAGGGGTATGATAGCCCAAAGGGAATTGATGGCTGGTTCTTTACTACTAATTACAGTGTCTTAACCCTGACATCATTTCAAGTGATGGGAGAGTACGAAGTACCAACATACAAAATAGGCAATGCTGGAAGATATTGGAAATACTCAGATTACTGATCTCATTAAGCATTGATATATGTATCAAATTATTTCTCCAAACATGTACATCTCTTAAATATCTATTAGAAAATGGCTTATTTTATGGTAAAATAATTTATACTCATATAGGGTAAGGCCAATAAACATAAGGAAATAGATGCAGTGGAATCTTGGAGTGGTTCTTGGCCAATAAAAAGCAATTAGAGGGTTCGTGGTGACAATTCAAAATTTCTTTAGCTTAAGTCTCAGGACATATGAAACCCTCTGCTGACCTTCATAGGCAACACGTGGAGCACAAAAGTTTTTGAAAACTGCTGGACTGACATTAGCACACATGTTTTAACTCCTGTTTGTGTACCAACTCTGACTTCCTGTTGTGTTTCACAGAAGAGTACAGCCCCACTCTGAGGAAGCTGCCCACCCCCATGGGTTAGCAAGTAAGGGGAGAACATACTCCTTCAGGAGACATCTGAGGTACCTCAGATTTATACTCAACAAATCAGAGACAGGCTGGTGGCTGGAGGGGAGCGGTTCCAAAACAGTATCCAGTTTTATTAAAAATCTTGTTCTGATGACAAGAAAACAGAATCCTGTCAGTTTGGAAGACAAAGAGTTAAGGGTAAAGGTTTTGTGAACTCATCCCTGAGAAACATGATGGGAAAACCATGGCTTTGGAGTCAGATCCCTTTAAATTATTGCTGCTGGCTCATCCACAAAAGCTCCCTGAGCTTGGGCTAGTTACATCGGTCTGTAAGTCTATTAAACTGTGGAGAATGATACCCTCTGCTTATTGTGATTTTAGGAACTAAAGTGAAACATATTGGCACAGACTGTAGGATAAATATGGCCAAGCTCTATGCATTAGTGGAGGAAAGATCTGGGTCCCAGTAATCTTCCATCAGTCTCCTCCAACTGTGTCCCTCATTTTGCTTCTTATTCCAATGGCTCTTTCTGCTTCTGCCTTTACTGTCTTTTAAAGCAGGTTGAGTTTTTCAAAGACCTCAAAAGTGATCTAGGCCTGTGAACATGCAAGATTATTCTTTTCCACGCCACAAATATCCAGCACTTAAAGATAATTACACATAAAATGGGGAAAAACATGTCTGTATAACAACCCTATATTTGCTTTATCTCAATGCCTTCGCCATATCTGATTGAATTAGCATCATATTGTATATTATATTCAGGAGTCTATCCCTAATCTCAGAGAAATTTAAGTACACAAATGAATGTTAAGTGGACTTTATTATATATTACAAAATTCCAAATTGGTTGCATATGTGTGTGTGTGTTTGTGAGTGCATGAACACACATGTGTATGTGCAAGAAGATTAAAATAATTAATATGGCATTTTATTTGAGTGATATGTGTGTGTGTGTTTGTGTGTGTGTGTGTGTGTGTGTGGTACCAAATAATACATTCTACCCTGTATAAAGTTTTTTATATCAGGACCACAGGTCAGCTCTGTCCTCCTAGCTGCTTCCAAACAACCACACAGAGATTGTTTACTAATTATAAATGATCAGATGTTAGCTTAGGTCTGTTACCAGCTAGCTCTTACATCTTAAATTAATCTATAGTTCTTATCTATGCTCTGTGACATAATGGTACCTTTTTCAACATGGCATATTCATCTTGCTTCTTTTTATATCTCCTGATGACTCCTCCTTTCTTGCCCACACTCTCTTTTTATCTGAAAGTCCTTCTTGCAAGTAATCTCTACCTGCCCACCTATTGGCCAGTCAGCTCCTTTATTAACCAATGAGAGTAATACATATTATGAGTGTACAAAATTTGTTCCACAGAAATCTTGGGAAACAAGGAAATGAAGAATAATGTATTATTTGGAGGCTTTAGTCAGGTTCTCAAAACAAAAGAAAGCTAAGCATTCAAAACCTCTTCCTTCTCAAATTCACTATTATCCTTGACTCATTTTCTTTCAGTGTACATGTGACTCCTGTGTACTGTCTATCAGCATTTTTTACTGTAGTAAATAACTATACCAAAAAAACTTAAAAATTGCAGGCTTAGCTCTTAATAACTACAAATCAGAAGTCTAATTTGTTGGATGTTTGAAGATATATTTTATTTTTAATTAAGTGCATGTATATATCTATATGTGGGCTTATGCTCCTGAGGGTAGGTACTCAAGGAGGACAGAGGAGGGAGTAAAAGCCCCAAATCCTATAATGACAGGTGTTTGTGAGCTGCCTAACATGGATGCTGGGAACTGAATCCAGATACTCTGCAAGAATAGCAAGCACTCTTAACTGATGACTCCTCTCTTCAACCCAACTGACTTTGACCTATGAATTTGATTAAATATTGAGAAGAAACATAAGCTCCAATAACTAGGATGTGAATATTCTTGAAGGAATAGTTTATTCATTCTAATATGTATGTTGTGCATATATGTATATATGTGTTTGTGCATGTATATAGTTCTCATTTCATTTTATTGCCCTATGAATTGGTATTTACAACTTCATCTGGCTATGGCCCCAGGATTTTCATATTTGTATATTTACCTGAATCTTAGCCATGTGCTACTCATAGGATAAAATCCAAATTTGGCTTGAAAATTGTTAGTTCATTGTTCCTCCAATAACTGGACAAATGGGTGACTCATGTTCACCTCATTATAGGAAGCATGTAGATAAAACCTACAATTAGAGAATAATAGAAACTTAGCAAGAAGCATGCTTCATTTTCAAATAATTAAGGTTTTGCCCTTATTTTGACCCTCACTTTTTAACTTGAAGGTGGAGGCAGGTGAATCCCTGGTTGTTGTCCATGGTCCTGAATTGTCACTTAGATATTTGGATTCTTTTCCCTTGGAGATACAGGAACTCCTATCCAGTTTTTCTAAGGTTTCCAATCATTGTGAAGCAGATGAGGAAAGATGCAGTTCTAACTAGCACTGGAGTTGACAAGAATGTGTAACAGACACTATTAGTCATATTGCAAGGTACAGAATAGAAATACACCTTTTCATACATTTTAAATAATTTTAATTATGAAGAAGTTACCACAGCTAACCACAGTGTATATATCACATAACTGAGTATATAGGACATTTGCTCACTCACCAATGCTATGAGAGAGGAGAGAGAAGAAAGGATGAGGGGAAAGAGAGTCAGGGTGGGAAGAATGGAGGGAAGGATTGACAGTTGAGCAGACAGACATTAGATATCATTATTTAAATCACATAGATTTTTAATATTTGTAATTTTTCTTATTAATTGATGGCAAACTTTATTTTGTGCAGTTTAGACATATGTGTATTCTAAAACATTCCATGTGTGGTATAGTTGCTTACTAATACAACACACACACACACACACACACACACACACACACACACACACACACACACACACACACACAATGGAAAACTACCAAGAAATGTAGTAGTCCATGACATTTTTCCTAATTCCAAATCCATCCCATCAAACAAAACCTATATTTTTAATTACATGATATTTTCCATGTACCATATTTTCTTCTGGGAAACTTGTACACACTCACCAGTGGTAAAGCTGAACAGGAATCAGAAATTGAATTTTGTGAGCAGGATATTGATTTCCATGAGATTTATAGGAAAACCTGCTAGTTTTGCAAAACTAGTGACCTTTTCTTTTGTTTCGGCTAATTCAGAATTTCAGTGTGGCCCAAACTTAGTAAGGAAAGTCAATACAATCTATTGCCAACTGTTCTATTGAAATATATTCTTCTATTCTACTACTGTTGCAGTTTTTTCTGGGACATACCAGACATGCAAGTGCTTATCCAAGTTTTCACTTGAATATACTGAGATTTTAAAATGTAAGGCATGGAGGACATCTAATCTTTCAATTTTATATCAGGAATAAGAACAGAAAACTATAACTATTTGGCTCTCATATGCCAAATGGGAGGCCTTTGTAACAGGATTACAAAAGTAGTGCAATAATGAACTTGGACAGTAAGTTAAGAAATGTCAGTCCATAGATATTTATTGCAAACTATTATGAAAAGATAGGAACACAGATGCCACTCTGCATGTGGATTAATGAACTATGAGACTGCAACTCATGTTTGTGAAATTAGTGCCATAGAGATACGTACGATAGTTTAGTGTTGTCTATCACCACTGCCCCAAATCCCATTTTGCCCAGCGCACACCTCCATTTTAAAGTTATAGTGAAGACTATGGATTTAAGTCCATGTTTCTATGGAAACAACCAATTATAAATGCAATCTGAAGAGATGGAATGCATCTGCCAAAACTCTCAGTTGGCAACTCTCTAGAAACCTCTGCTAACAGCTTTTGCCAGTTTTCCCTAGCACTGGCCTGCAAGCTTCTATCTGAGCAAACATCTTGCACCCATTTGCTAAGCGCTGCATCTGCAATACATTCTAGAGGGTAATTGTGTCTGGATCTCAGCATATGTGATGTTGAGGCAGGAAAAAATTCTCACATTTTTTTGGTTAATTTCTCTCAGATGTTTCTTATAACTTCATGGCACCAGCATCAGCACAGGAGAGGAAAAACCTTTCATAATCTCTTTTTATATTCATAAGACTTGCTTTACATATCCCTATGTTCACACGTATAACAATGAATTCTGCTAATATTTATAATGATGATCACCATAGCACTCAAACAAAACGTGTAAACTACTGAATAATTGTTATAGTATTTAACCCATATACAACTGCATAACTACCTTGATAATCCCTTCTAAATCGGCCTATTGTTGTGTTCTATTTTCAGGAAACGCTATATTTTAATATAGAACATTTCCAAAATAAACATAGAATATAATTTATTTATAAATCAAAACCCATAGATTTTTTAAATTTTTATTAAAGAAATCAGAACGATGCCAACATGCATATGGGTGAGCAAACTGAGACTACGAATCATGCTTGCCCATCCCGTTCATATTATTGCTGAAAGAAGACATTTCTCATTTGCATATCAAACAAACTAAGAAAAGCAAATGTCAGAGACTGGCCAGAAGTCACCATTTACACTTAATTGTTGAACTTGGGAAAAATCCTCACCTTATACCTCAAGATCCTGGAGCATTTTCATGCTGAGGCTCTTCTTCTGGCTTAAAATTAAATGCACCTGGGTATCAACTTCTATTATATTGAATAATGTGGCTTTGGAATCTTTAACTCCAAAATTTGCTTATGCTAGGAACTCGTCAATTGGAAATATATGGGTAACATGTCCTCTATCATCTACCTTTGCCTCTTTTTACTTGTGCTTAAGTGATTGGAGACCAAAGAATGAAATGGATAATGCTGAAAATCACATTTAATTAGCATGAAATGGTAAACAGCTGCTATGTTCACCTCTTGTTATGAGACTGTCAGACCTAGACAATTACCATAAACATGGCACAGTTTTTAAAAATGAAAAAGAAGTTGAATCGAAATTTGAAAGTATGATACATAGAACTTCTGGGTCCTAGGAGACATGCAAGAATTTTCCTTTTAAGGAAATTGGCTATATATAGTTTGAAAAGCCCTACTGTATTTTTTTTAAATAAATTCCAATTCCAAGGTTGGATAACTTTTTTCATACATTGGAATGGTACTCATTTGTTCAAGGGGATTACAGTTAATCTAAGACAACACTAATTTATCTTCTATTTGGCAATGTTGGGAGAAAGGGGAAATAAATCACCTAGTCCTACTCCCCGGCACGAACAAAGAACCAAACCAAACTGGCCCTTGAGAGCATTTGTATAACGTACAATTTGAAGATCTTCCAATGTACATAGCTTGAGAAAAGAATTGCATTTTGTTTACAATGTTATTTAAACTTAGCAAAGATTCAAAGGGCAAATCAACAAGTGACTGAAATATGTTTATATTTTCCCTGTTTACACCTAATGAACATGAAGACCTTCTAGTAAGTACATGGTAAATTCGTGGAAACCTAACATACTTAGAAACTTCAGCTATCTTCTCTCTACCACGGAGGCATCAGAGGGAATTGCTGACTAATAGCCTGTTCTCATTTTTAATTTCTCTTTAAAATAGTCCCTATACATCTCAAAACTTTAAGTAGGTTTGATTTTTGTTTCTTTGTTTTCTTTTTCCTTTCTAATGGCAAAACCTTACTTATGTCCTCAATACCGTCAGTGTGCACAATGACTCCCATCCATGCAGTAGGTCTCATTAGCATGCCTTTGCCTCAGTGCACACACTGTCTTATTAGAAGTGGAAAGAATGATGCTGGAGTATGATTTTATCTTCTCTCAAGGACAACTTCTATAGCAGCTTGGCTCCCACTGTTTGGTTTCTATTCCACTGTCGTCTCTAGGGAGTCCTCTTCCTTAGCTCACACACAGGAAAGTACTTTTATCACCTAGATGAAATCCTGACGTTGGTTAAAATAATCTTAAGTGTATTTTGGAATAGTTTTAATTCTTTCAGATGCGGTCATCCATTCCCAATTAGTATTGTAACTTTCACAAGTTGGTGAGCCAGCATAATCATTTCATCATTTGATCTGATTTGTGTTTTACCCTCTGATACTTGACAATTAAGAAAAACTATGGTCTTTGGTGCCAAAACTTCCTGTGGTTGTAAAGATAGCAGCCCTCTAATTCTGGAAACTATTGCTATGCTTTCAAATAGTTCATTGTTGCCTTCAACTGCTTATCCAAGCCCATATTCTAATATAGGGAGCAGGTGCAGTTTCCTCAAAGCCCTCTATCATTACATTTTTCTCTTTTGAAATTAATAATAAGTTTAAGAAAGAAGACAGAGTTCACATTTGAGTAGATCTAGAGAAATGCTACAGTTCTGTTCAACACTG
Source organism: Phyllotis vaccarum (assembly GCA_033318265.1). Taxonomy (NCBI): domain Eukaryota; kingdom Metazoa; phylum Chordata; class Mammalia; order Rodentia; family Cricetidae; genus Phyllotis; species Phyllotis vaccarum. Next base: position 18,052,191 of record JARWLC010000012.1, on the reverse strand, counting down.
GATTTTTGATCAATATTAAAATTATTTAAAAATTTAAACAAGTAAATAGCTATAAGAATCGAAGTGTTTAAAGGATGAAATATAGCCACAGTGTATTACAACATAATTCAAGAAGAGAATTATGAAAAATTATATATGAATCATACAAATACCTAGAATTTTATTTTTTCTAATATTATAAAGGCAATATTTTTTCAATGAGAAGTCTTCTCTTTTGTGATTGGAAGTTAGAAATGCTTTTTTTCAAATCCTAATATTAATACATTTAAAATCTTGAAGAAAAATGTGTGTGTGTGTAAAACTAAAACAGCATATTTAGTTACTTGAAACAGCTGCCAATAGTCAACATCAAGAATAGAGACAAACTGTGAGTACTTTCTTCATGTTTAAGTAACTGGTCACTTGCTTAACACTTTTAAAAGATTGCCTCTAGAGGAGAATGTATGTGGAATTTGAAAATATGCAAATATCATACAAAATAAATAAGAATTTTAAGAAATATTTTAAATGTATATGAGAAAGCAGGAATTGGAAGGGAAACACATAGACACCATTTGATAAGCAAGTACATGAAAATGAGGCAAAGGCTAAAGAGATATAAATAAAAGGAAGATATTTTCCCTGTAAGTGGAGAGATTGACAAATGCCTATTAATGTGTGTAGGATTAGAAAGTTGAAAGGGAGCCACTGGTGATGCACTATAAACAGGGAAAATTCAAAGGTAAAATATTCTTGAGAGAATATGAGTGAAATCTTCCATTTGATTAAGGGGATTTCCTCCATGAAATATCAGTAGATGTTTTCTCAATACAAAGAGAAGAACCTGGGGTTGTAAAGATGCCCAAGAGTCAAGAGGAGAAACATTACATGAGAAACTGGGTTTATGAAAGAAATATTGAGCCTTCATTTGATAACTGCAATACTAAATCTAAAATGAATACAAATATCTGCAATATATTCTCCAGCAATCTAAATAAATGTGTCCTGGGGTATAAAAAAGGTGGTTAAGTACAGCAATGAGTCTTGGATTGGCCGAGGGGCAGAAAAGACAAAAAAATAAAAAAACAACAAACAACAAAAAAAAGAATGTTGTAGGTTTTTCTATGAGGGTAAGTTGTAGCCTATTTGGCATTTAGGTTGGATAAAAACATAAAATCATAGGAAATATCAGGTGATTGGCACATCTCAAGAAGAGGTAGCTATGAGCAGGTGCATGGTGTGATGTTGGGAATAGGTGCCCAAAGATATAAAGGAGATTAGGAGGCTCCTTTCTCAATTCCAATTCCTGAGGTTTATGGGATACAGAGAAAACAGAGCAAGGTGTGTGTAAGGGCCAGGTCTTATGTAAGTGTATAGCATAAAGAGTGTTGAGCAAAGTAAATGGGAAATAAGGATAGATGGTAAATTGACTTTGAATTTCAAGACGTATAAAAGAAGGCTTAGCAGTGGGCAGAAAACCACTGTCTTTGTGAGACAGAAGACAAGCATCCATTGGAATGGGAATGAGTATCATTGTAGCTTTCACTGGAAATCTGAACTCTTTGCAATGACCAAAGTAAATAAAAATGTGGAGAAAATAATGGTTTCTCTTTGTTAGACAGACATTTAGTTCTAGCCTAACAACTTCAAATATTTATCTTGGTATTAGGACTGTTCCCTGGGAAGTCCGTGCTGCTATAACAATACCGGACAATCACAGTGTTCATCTCTTAATAATCATTGCCATTGCTTTGGCAAAGGTTGCTCTAAAGAACTACAGTGCAGTGCTTCACAGACATAAGAAGAAGAGCTGAGTGTGCCAGGACTATGTCACCAACCTTGCTGGGAAACTGAGACACTTTCCACTGCTTCTCTGGATCTTAAGTTTCACCTCAATCAGGAAAACTAGGCCCTTTCTGGCTTGAACTGTGTTATTATAACAATAAGTCTATAAGATATTTGAAAATATTTTTTATTTTTTTTAATTATGTATACCTGTCATGTAGCAATATATTATCTTGAGTGCAGGTACCTGTAGAAGGGAGAGGAGGGTTTGTACCATCTGGAGCTGGGATTTCAAGCAGTTGTCAGCTACAAAACATCAGTGCTATTAACTGAACTCAGTCCTCTGTAAAAACAGCAGGTGCTCCTAATGTTGTGTTGTCTATCCAGCTCTGTGCATAGTGTTTTCTGTGTGTGTGGGGGGGGGAGATACAAACCCCTCCTAAGAACAGATCCCATGCCCAGTAGCAAGTGGTCAACACAAAACAAAATCAATAGAATCTTTGGAGATTCTTTGCTTAATAATGTTTCCAGTACATACATAATGCATTTGTGTATTGTGGAATCCTGTGTGTGTCTCTGTGTCTATATGTGTTTCTGGTACTTTTTTTGCCTCTTTTTATTCTATTTGTTTGTTTTCCACTATTCTGGTTTGCTTGGTTTTGTTTGCCATGTTTTATTGTAGTACTATTCCTTAAATAACTAGGTTTTATTTTGTGTTGATTTGATTTGAGATGATTTGTTTGAGAGAAAGGATGTTGATTTGGATGGGAAGGAAGTTAGGAAGTATCCCGGAAGAGTTGTAGAAGGAGAAACTGTAATCAGAATACATTGTTTGAAAAAACTCTATTTTCAATAAAATTTAAGAATAGAACATTTATGTTTGTGTAATCAGAGGGAGATGCTCAGTGACGCTGAGCTTATTCTGAGCTTCCTTTCCAGCCTAATGTACTGCCTTGGTATTTGTATTTGGGAAACAATGTAAGAATATATATTTTTGTTTGTGTCTATCTCTGTAGGGATCACTGCCATTGTTTTAAAGAAACTTCTTCCCCTTTTCTCCTCCATTCAACTAAGGGTTAACACATCTAGTCCCAGGAATCAATTTACCATAGTATTAGGCATATTGACACAAGTCTTTGTCCTTAGTAGGACAATATTACATTAAATTATCATCACTGTAGTAAACAAAAATCGCTATGGTTACAAGGTAGGAAGGGAATACTGTTTACCCTTTATAACTATTACTACTTTATTGTCCCAGACATGTTCATGCTCTGCAGTCATTGTTTTGACCAAAAGGGCATGGAAACACTGAGAAGAAAAAAAGGAAACAGAATAATCTTCCCACACATTTTCAAAGACATTACTCATGTAGGTTGTAGGTCAAAGGAGCAGTGAGGTATCTTACTGTTATAGACATTGCATATGCATACTTAGAAATGTACACCACCCTCCCATCTACCCCCCCGACACACACACACACACACACACACACACACACACACACACACACACACACATACACACACACCACTGTGGCTATCTTAGCATGAGACAGGCTTCTAGCACTAACTGCACTACCTTTGCATATGCCATTATCAAGTTCCCTTGTAGTGTGTTTGTAGGAAGAGAAACAAAATGAGGAGAACTTGTCTCAATGTTTTCTTTTGCTAGTGTGTAAGCCAATCACTTTGCTTCCACTTCCATTGAAAAGAAAAAAGTGAGCCCATACATGTATGCTGGAACTCTCCAATATTAAAGAAGATGAAAAGCATCCTGGGTTTCCACATTGAAAATGGAGATGAACTAGCATCTGGCTATATTACCATATCAAAGCGCTTACTGTTTGAGTGATTATTCTTGGGCAGGACACTTCTGATCAAATCCTTTCAAGCCACATCGTAGTTCAACTGCATCTGGTACATATTGTGGCCTATTGTCTGCTCTAACTTTCCAACAGTGCAGAATCCTCAGCTTTGCCTATGAGAGCATGTTGCTCTTGGTGGCATCTGTAAAGCAATGACACTTCTTAATTTCATAATAAACAGAAAGTGCTTTATAAAAACAATATTCAGTATTGGAATGGCTCCATTTATCTGACTAATTGGGTGAGCCTGTCATCATAAAGTAAGTCCTGACAAAGACCAAACAAACAAAAAATGTAAAATGTAAAACTAGCTTCTTCTGGTGACCTAATTTTGTGAACTATGTTGTCTTCCTAGCAAAAGGGTATCATCACATTTTGGCCCTTTGATGGTAATTACCACAGGTGAGTCTCCAAGGAGGACCATGGGTCTGTGAGTGATAAATGAGGATGGAATTTGTATAAGCCAGCTTTCTGTCATCATAATGAGGTACCCAAGCAATGTGTGAAGAAGAAAGACTTCCTTTGATTCATAATTGTAGTTGTTCTTTGTCCATGATTGATTGGCCACACTTCTTTGATCCATGACAGGAATGGGTGTGGCTTCAGATCTACTTATATTCTTAGCCTTCTCAAAAGAAGGTAAAAAGAGGTGATTAGAGTCCCACAGTTCCCTGTGGTACAATGTCTCAGTGAATTAAGGGACTGCACTCAACCCCACCTCTAGAAACTTCTACCACTTTCCAATATTGAACATAACACAGAGTTCAGCATCCAAATAAAGCAACACTAGCAAATATTTAAGGAAAGACCTTTGTTTCCTTTTCTCTCCCCATTTTTATTTACCCTTATAGTTAAAATGACATGTGATAACTGTGAGAAAATAAGAAGTAGAACGAAGACACAAACTAGGCCTGTCACTGCCTAGATTTCACTTAAGAAGTTATGAGCATTATTTGATTATATTTTCTGAAGGCCTGTGCAGTCTGAATTTTTTGTTTCTCATTGGTTTATTGTGTTTCATAAATGACATGGCAGTATTTATTAAGTTCTGGCTGGAAAAGTCAGTTGGCAGATATGTAATTGGCTCCAGAATGGATGTGTAGTAGTATCTAGAAGCTGAACGTATGCACAGGTATCATATTCAATTCAATTTAATGGAAAAAATAATTACAGCATATATTTTGTATGAGGAATTTACAGATATGGGTAGAATGATGAACTTATGATATCCTCTATACACGTACACACATAGAGAGACAGACACAGAAACAGACACATACACACACACACACACACACACACACATACACACAAGCATACAGACACATGCAAACACACACACATATACACACACTCACACTCACCCCAAATGTCTATCCATGTTCTATACACAAAACCTGGGGATGTGAGTGCATTTGGGGGAAAAATGCATTTGAATTACATTAAAGGTCTAAAATGATATCATCATATATTATTCAAGTAGACCCTGAATTTATTAGTTTGAGTCTTTATAAGTTATATGTGGAGGAGAAGAGACACAGAGGAAGCCATGAGAAAACACAGAAAAGGCAGTGTCTACAAGTCAAAGAGTACCAAGATACCCAGCAGTTTGAGTAAGCCTGGAAGTGACATTTCCTAGACCATTATCAAGTAATATAGGTCTGCGGATAACTACATTGTGGCTTTGTGTCTAGAGAAAACTCTTATCTAAAGGTACTATCTTTTATATAATTTGTTAAAACAGTACCAGAAAACTAGTAGACTAAGAACAAATCTATCTTACTGAAAGTGCTTATAACATACAATATATGATGACCTGTAAAAATTTACAATAGGGATCCAAGGGGACTTATTTGAAGTAAAGATGCCTAAGAAAGGTTTTGGTGGTGAAGGGTTTGGTGAAGCTTTTAAAGATTATATATTCTGACTAGAAAGAACAGGTTTAGGTAGACATTTCAGAAATGTATGCTGCACTAGGGATCAGTGCGATTCCAAGACAAGCTCTGATGCCAATGTAGTTTAATTGCACTAAGAGGAAGGAGGAGGAAGAATAAAGAAGTGGAAGAAGAAAAAGAAAGAATAAGGATGCGGAGAAGGCCAGAGTTTGCTCTTATTTAAAGATAATTTGTCAATAGGCTTTGATCATGGAAAAATAGGCTCTTTCCATCTACTTCCATCTAAGATCAAATTTACTCAATTAGATTACCAAAAAATCATTAGTGAGAAAATAAATTTAAGGAGGCAAGATACAATATCAAAGATTTCTGACTGGCCTTTAATTTCTTATGGGTGCTTATTATAGTATTTAATATAGAAATAACTATTACTTGACTCTCTTCTGAATTCACAGTGGCCAATATTGTCAAGATATTATAACTTTTTTTTTTTGAGTTTACTACAACACTTCACCACTGAATGGGCCTTTATAAACATAAAGCTTTTGTTCCCCACACTCAAGAGGCACTTTAAAGATTCTTCTTTTCCTTCCATCGTCAACACATGATAGAGGAGTAGCTGGAAGTCCTCCAGTGCTCCTGATCAGTTAGAGCCAACTTTTTAAGTTATATTCACTCATCCTGGGAAGAATGATAGGCACATAAGTAAGTTCTGAGAAATGAAAGGACATCAATGCAGAGAAGTGGGTCACTGCCCTTTACACACTTTAAATCATGGACACAGATATTAATGAGCTGTCTATGAGAGTAGGTCTCAGAAGACGACTACTTGGAAGATGAAATTAGGTGAAATTAAGCAGTTATGTTGTAAGCCTTCATGCTGTTAAAGTCTCCTTAATCATGGAAGACTGTATGAGCTCAGGGCTCCTCTGGACTGGGTGGTTTGGTAGATGACTAGACCAAGAAGTATATTCAAATGAGTTTGTTCTAAATTCCCTGCTTATGTCACAGGCCAATGGATAGGAAAGGGTGAATTACTGTATATATTTCCAGATCATGGTTCTTCAGTCGTCCATGCAAGATTATCATATGGATTAAAGATGACTGGTGTTTATATTCTGAGCCCAAAGTTAGGCTCTTAGTAATAGTTTCGTATGTGGTAGCTGAGCTCAATGCTGTAAACTGCGATCAGAGTCTAAGATCAACTTTTGATTCTATCTACAAAGTTCAGTTCTGAAGGTCTCAATCTCACATTTTATGTTGTCATTTTCGTTCATTTTTTCTCTAAGGAGAATTGTTTCTCTAAGAAAAATTTCTCTAAGAAATTTTGATAATTCGCACACCAATTTCAATTCGGATATAGGTCAGTTATATGTGACACTTAGCTACTATGCATCTACACAATAAATATAGCATATTTCAGTGATGCATCATTATATTTTGAGTGCCACCTACAGCTCAGAAATTATGTACATATATGGAATGCCTTAATAGAAAACATCTATGAAGATGACTTTTACAAAGTTAAGGACATATTCAAATGGAACCATCTGTGTAGGTTTAGGTCTGCAAAGATGAGGGATGCTATCCTCCCAGCCCCTTGCCTTACAGAAGTTTAAATGGGCACCAACTGTGTCTACTTGGTAGGGGATGGCTCACTTTGTGTGTTAACTAGATGTTTAAAACCACGATCATTCCATTCTTCTGCCTAATCTCCTTAAAAAAAAAAAACCTGGAAGTCAAAGAGCAAGACATATTTGTATCAATGAATCACTTTTATCTGGCTCCTGTACATAAAACTGATACTGTTGATTTGGTGGAGTAAATGCAAGACAGAATGCCAAATTGCTTGCTCCATGAAAAATACCCAGCTAGTATCTACTTTTAAAAACACAACATTTAAATTTGATTAACAATTACTAAATGTATGTTATCTGCAAGATTACAAAACTCAAACATAAGTGTAATTATAATAAAAAATTATGAGTCTGCTTGGTTTTGTACAAGCATAAAGGGAACGTAACAGAGAAATGTAATTATAGTGTATATTCCAGCTTCACTGTCAAGTATCATTTTAAAGCCACTGTGACCTGATCCCATGATTAAACGATGCCAGATGCCGTAAAGACTCTTTCCAGGGTCTTGAGAAGAAGCAACTACACTGGACATTTTCATTTCCCTTTTCCTTTGATTGAGAATGCATACATTGCTGCATACAAGGGAAGTTCTGTGACATGCAACCAAGATGGGCTGTTCTTCGTTATAGTCCATAGGTGGATTCTCATGTGTGTGTGTGTTGATGCGAGAATGTCTTCTATATGCTGTGAAATAAAGGGACTGTTTTGGCCTATGGCAGGCATCTTGGAAGTAGGCAGGGAAATCAAAGCCTAGATAGGGGAAGGAGGGCAGAGTTAGAAGAGATGCGATCCAGCTTCTCATGATGTAGCTGCCCACAAAGCAAGATGTAACGAAATAGGTAAGCCGTGGGCCACGTAGCAGGAAAGATGAATGGAATTAATGGGTTGAATTAAGATGAAGGAGGCAGCTAGCAATGTGCCTGAGTCATAGGTCAAACAGCATGAAATTAAAATAAGTGTCTGAGTCATTGTTGGGGAGCTGAGCAGCAGGTCCGGACTATGGTTCTAAGCGATCTGGGACTGCAGGTCTGTGGGTCTGGACCACCAGCCGGATAGGCCAAAAACTTCAAACTATAGTCTATAATGTATCCGGAAAACATTTGAAAGTTAAAAGTTTGAAGGTCAAGCAGCAGGCATAATTATTTTGCATGATCCATGTGGGTCATGATGAACATGATGCTTTTGAGTCCTGAAAGATAAAGTGAAATCCTTCATCATCATAGCAATGGACTCAACTTTTCCAGAGTCCAGGTGAGACCAGACAGAGACCTTCAGCTTCCTTCAGGGATCTCGGTAGGGGCTTTGCTTCTTCACTTCTACGGTAACACTTTTAGGTTATCTTTACAGTTACAGGATTCGGAGCACAGGACTGTGCCCTGGTTGCCCGCAGTGACATCAGGGGATGAGGAGCATTCCCTGTCATTACCCTGCAGAACTAGGGGTCACGTGGCTGAGGACGACTAGCTGTGGCTCACACGAGAGAGATTTTCAAAGCTGGCAGCTCCTACAAATCAGTCCACTTGGATGCAAGGAGAGCAAAAGGAAGCTTTGAAAGAAATGATTTCAAAGTCCTCTGCTAGTGAGACCGCTCTTCATTTAATCATGGGGTCAAAGTCGCAGTGGCTTTCAAATGATGCACTCAAGTCAGCATGCACATTATAATCTCATTTCTCCATTACGCTGCTTTTATTCATGCATAAAAATCAAGTGAGCTCTTATAATTTATCCTTAAATTTTACAATGATTAGAACAAGAACTGTAGTGAAGTAAATTAACCACAGGTGGCAGTGGGAGGACCCTTCTCTGGGACATTGTGAGTCCCTGGTGTCACATTCTCACAGATGGAAGTCAGTCATCCAAGTAAAGTGTAGTTCCCCTGAGGCTGCTGTAGTAAATTATAAACAATTTGAGAGGTAGTTTGAAACAGTGGGCATTTATTCTTCCACAGTTCTGGAGGCTAGACATCTGACAGGTACGGGGAATAACAAACTCAAGACATTCATGGAAATGAAACAGTTTTAATGCACAGTTCTATGACAAAGGGACCAGTGCTTAGGCTAGGTAAGGCGAAAATGACTGCCATCCCCTATTGGTGCAGCACACTGGTTTTAAAGGCCCCTGGTGGTGAGAAATTCCTGTCTTCTCTCTCCATAGGCCATGACTTTCTCTCCCTTCCCAATTCCCTTTGCTAATGGTTTAGGGCATAGAGTGCTATTTAATGAATAATTTGCTGGTTGAGACTGCATGAGACTGTAGCCTTCTCTAAGCCTGGCATCAGTACTGTATCAGACAACCAGCTGATAACTTACCAGCTCTCAGAGTTCTGGGGTAAGTGGCACCAGCTCTGTCTAGGGGACAGAAGGGTCTCTTGTCTAGGGGATATAAGTGACTCTTGCTTATAGATAATGTCCAATGCCCAAGAAATCTAAGCCTACCTCATATTGAAAAGGAACCATAGCAGTTTATTTCTAACTAACTAACTAACTAACTAATTAACTAACTAACCCAATAGGACTATGTTTTTTTAAAGACCCTCTCAGCTGAGCACCTCCCTCCTTGCTCTCCCAGAGTCTGGCAGGTATAAGAGCGCCAGCTGGAAATCTCTTAACTCCAGTCTCTTTTTATCTTCATATATTCTTCTGTGTCTGGTCTCTAAATGTCTCTTATAAGAATGCATTATATTAGACTTATATTACAGCTGTCTAACGCACATGGTATTATGGTAAGATCCTCAATTCAATTGCATCTGTAAAGACACTTTTTTTTTCTAAATAGGTTTATACTCACATATTCAAGAGGTTAAAAGGTGATCATATACTTGGAGATGGGCTACCATCTATTTTACTCTAGATAAGAACTGGATATTACAGCATTCTCTTTTGGTGCCCACAATAACTTTTCAAAGTCGGGGCTCCCTGGGTTTCTTTCAGATGTCAAATATATGGTCCTGTATTTGTGGCCCTTTGCTCAAAAAATATTTGAATACCTCTCGTAAACAAGATTATAATATATACTGGGTAGAGGACAGAATAAAATGAACCTTATCTTTGTCTTGAATATAAATTAGAGTCTAATGTGCTGTCCTAGATAAGATATAGTGTTGTGGGATTCAGGTGTCAGCTGATAAGGTCAAAAGACACTTATACAGGGCACCGGGCCCCCTGAAAGGGGCGGGGAAAAGCCCATTGAAAAGGGGGTGCGGAAACACGGGACGCTCTCTTCCTGGTTCCTGGATGATTGGGGTAGCATCGGCGACTGTCCTCACCGTTCCAGACTCCAGTCCTTCTTCAGGTGCTACTGTAATCTGTTAACTGTACCGTGAGTTCTGATTTATATTTTAATAAATATTTATCTGGTACTGGTGCCTTCTAAGTAAACTCCGCCTACAATATAGCAACAGCACAAATGGATCATGAACCCCTAGCAAGCAGCTGGGTTAAGTGTATTCTATTTTCTCCACCCACCCACATTGCAAACACACTGGCTCTCATTTCTACCTAAGTGACTGCATGTTTTTATAATAAAGCTCTCCTGCATGAGTCTCTCAAAGACTTTTCTTACATTAATTGTCCACTAAGCACGTCACACTGCTCACTTACTTGAAGTTGCTTTTCCAAGGAGTTAGGAAGGAGAGAATGACCATTGTTAAAAAAAAAAAAAAAAAAATCTGGAGTGAAGTATACATGGTATTTCTACTTTCTGAAAAGCAAAAGTGAATAGCTAGTTTTTTGTTGTTGTTGTTTTTGTAGTAGACAATCCTTTTCTATATAGCTGTAGTAATTTCATGGCAAATTCGAAGTGTTCTTAGAGGATATCAAATGCTTCTGTTAATCCTTTCACCCATCTGTAGTGACATCTCCTGGTTGCTGTGAGAGATAGCAGGTAGGCATCTAAGGGGTCTTGAAGTTCTAAGAATCTGAAAGGAACGAGAGGAAATTTTGTTTATCAAATGTTTGTTTTGCATTTTATAATGTTCTTATTCCTTTCTGATTATCCATCCTACCTGCAAGGCACACAAAGTCCTGAAGGTTTAAAAAACTTCAAGTAACATTAGCGTCCTCAACTGAAGATAAGTCAATAATGCAGAACCAAGCAAACAAACAAACAAAATACAACATGCCTCTAGTCGAGGAGTCTGCGTGGGAAATGCCGGCAGGACCTTTTAAATTAGATAGTGAGACTCTCAGCTCAGAGACTCCCAACCTTCTCCTTATCTGTGCATACATGTTGGAAGACAGGCTTTGGCAGTTTGGTTTTGTTTTATTTTTAGGTTTGGGAGTCAAGGCTGAGTAGTGGTCTCACAATTGTGTGCTGACTTCAGCCTCCTTTATTCGTGCTTCACAACAAAACAACTATTGTTTACAGCCTAATAATAATATAATTGCAGACAGTCAGGAATAAAACACAAAAGGTTTTCCTCTACAGATACAGAGTTGGCTTCAGTACAGGCTAGAGAGAGCAAATGGGTGCATTTCCTGTAAGAATTTTTTTTCAGGATGTCACAGTACAGACTGCTCATAAACCTTTTAGAGACTTAGAATTTCTAAGATGTGAGCTGGTAGATCACAAGGTGCCCTGCACACCATCCTATTGTTCTTCACTGCATATCTAGTCTGTTCTGCCCTCCCTTCCTCCTCCATCAGTGTGTGTGTGTGTGTGTGTGTGTGTGTGTGTGTGTGTGTGTGTGTGTGTGTGTGTGTTGTGTCCTGTTTCTGGAACCTTCTACTTGTCTCTATATTCTTCCATAGCAACTGATGAATAGGGAAATCCCATGGATTTCACACAGATGGATCCAAGGCTTCTGATAAATGTTATGGTTGGATAAGGCAGGGCAAATCCTGGCATACTGGGAAGCCTTTCTTATAAGCATGCCTTGACTGTTATTGTTCTAAATATGTCACTTTGCTATCCTTATAGGATATAGCTTAAACCTGATTCACTTTTATACATTAGAGCTTTAAAATGCAATTTCAGGCATATTTACTAGTACCTATTATTAGGTCTACAGGTCTTAAAGTATGATGAGTTCTAATAACAATATCCTTATTATCCTTAGATATTTTAATATACCACTGTATGACCTCAAACAAAATATTTATGTACTATAACAATATTAATTTAGTTTTTTAAAAGTCAACACTGGGGACTCAGTTCCAGAATCATTTGCAAACAGTTGCTGTGTTTGGTCACCAAAATCAGCTCAACATTTGTATCACCTTTTTTTTTTTTCTTTTTTAATAAGAGAGGTGTTTATGTTGTTATTTTTACAGAATATACTATTGTTTAGTTTAGAGGTGAGAAGAATAAAAGAAACTTTTTTTTAGCAAGGAAATTATGAGTCGTAAACAATTTTGCCTAATCAAAGGTCTAAAGACTCCAGAGCATTCTGTTGGCTTTAAGACATCCTCACAAAATAGGCACTGTGAGTGGAGGACCCTGAGGGATGGGAGAGACATCTTAGAAACACAACATCAGTGAAAAAAAGACTACCATATCGCTTACTCTCAGATGTTTTTAGGGCAATCTGTCATCTACTTTTCAAGTTTGTGACTTTATAGGCATCTCTCCTAGGTGAGGCATTCTAAGTGTGTATTTTCTCACTAGAGTGGTATGACATTGGAAATCAAGGCTTTGTATTGGTCCACATTTTCTCTGCTTGAACAGATTGCCTGAAGAACCATTTGTCCAATTATGAATAAATCTAGAAGCGTGACAGGACTCTTAAAATAACTCAACATAGGTGATTTTTCTGCCAGATAAAACAATAGTGCTATGTTACCAGAAAGATCAACTGGGACATTGATTTGAATCACAGTGACAATAAAGGCATATTTTTGGATAAGTAGTTGATGTGCAAGACTAGTGTTCAAGTGAGTCCTCCAGCTTTAGATGATGGCAAACTGTAACCCCCAGGCCAACCCTGCTGGCTACTTACTGTTCTAGAGTCTAGAGCAGTAGGGACACAGTCTCATCCACTCATCCATGTGCCATCCATGACTGTGTTTGCCACGTGATGATGGAGTTTAGTGGATACAGAAGAGGAGCAATAGAAACAAAGCTCTGTTCTTCCGTCTGTGTGTCATCCATGGCTGCATTCACCATCTGATGATGTGGTTGAGTAGGTGCAGAAGAGACTACTTTACCTGTATATTTTAAACTGTTCCCGGCCTGCCTCTCTACTGAAGAATTGAAACAACCTTTGATTTATTTTCTCATCTGTTTATAGCATTTACTACCTCCTGTACCCAGACAGCTAACAACCACAAAGAAAACAAAGTGTCTGAGGTAAAGATCCAAATAATTGCTTGAGAGAGAGACATCAAAGAAGGCAGGCTTTTATCAAAGCTGAAGCATGTGGTTTAAACAAAATATTAAATTATTACTAGATTTTTTAACAAAGCATATTTTTTCAGAAACAGATCATTCAATGTGTGTGTGCACATGTGCACATGCATACAGACACGCACTCATACACACACACACACTCTCTCTCACACACATACACACATACACATATACATGCAGACACAAATGCTCAGAAATAAAAAAGTGAATCCTTAAAAGGAATTTAATTTTTTTTCTGAAATTTAACTAGTCATTATTCAGTAGCATTCACTAAAAAAAAAAAGAAATAACACACACACACATACACACACACATACATACACACACACACACACACACACACACACACACACACACACACATACACACCATAGTGAAGAGTAAATTAGAGAATGGAAAAATATCACTAAAAGCCAAAGTATCCATTGCCAATAATTTAACTCCATGTAGCTTCATATTATACCATATTTCCCCAAGGACATAAGTAAGCATTTAATATATTGCATTCTACTTATGATATTACATGTCAATCTGAAAATACCTGAAATAAGATATAAGGGAAGTCTAGAGTTACCAGCCATGCTTCACACACACACACACACACACACACACACACACACACACACACACACACACACACACACACACACACACACACACACACACACACAAATGATATGTCACAATGCACTTGTTGATACCAGAAGAAAATTCTGTGCAGTAGCAGAAGTAGGTCTTGCCAAGCCCATATATAAGCTCCATCTCTGCTACTTTGACATGAGTTCTGGGGATGGAACTCAGGACTTCATGCTTTCATGGAAAATGTTTGTGCTTGTTGAGCTGTCCTGTTGGCCTATAAAGTATATTTCAAAAGAAAAGCAACATAAAAAATAGATATCTTAGGTTTTGTTATGTGTATAGCTTTAAAAATGATTTCATGTTGACTTCTAGTAGATCTTATAATTTAAACAGATTGGATGGAGCATCAAAAATTAAAGTTCTAGTTTTAAATTTGGATCCTAGTGACTAATATAGTAAATTATGTATCCACAAACACTGTAACAAGTGAATACATCATTAGTATAAGTAATCCAAGGCAACAGGCATAATTTAATAATAATATCTTGGATTGACCTAATTTCTGTTCTTGTAATATAAGCTGGCTCCAGAAGGTATTGCATATTACTAGTGGTCTATAAGTAGCCTCTGAAGGTGTTTTAAGAAAACATTACTTTCTTTGGAACAGCTTGCAACAGGACCCTCTTTCTACTTGGGTGCTACCTATGGCATCACCAAAAGGCACACTTTTGTCTCAGCCCTGCAGCTGGACCATGCTGGCCAAGCATCTAACTAACTGGGCACAACCTATGTGGCTGTTCATCTTGGCACCAGGCCATGTTGATGATAGTGAGAATGGGTTTGTGTGGATATATGTAGTTAAGTATATTTAGCATTTTGGCCTAACATCAACATTAGTTCAGCTCTTATATTTTAGATAGTTGGAAAGGAATAAATTTTAATAAGGACCAATTAAAGTATATCCCAGTAATAGCCTACAATTTAGAAAAGAAATTTGTGATGCCTGTGCTCTTAAAGATGTAACTTTTATATTCCTGAAAGAAATTACATGTTCTGAAAACTTGAAATCATCTCAATCATAAGAAATACTGGCTTTTAAATTTTCCCAGACCTTTCAGGAGAAGGTAATTTGGATTTTTTTAAACTTAATTTTCCAAATAATTGCTGTGGTTCCTCCCACATTTCTCCATTAATATAGCCCAGATGGCTGAAGAGAGGTAGCAAAGAAAAATGTGAACTTGGGGATGGAGACATAAAACAAGCTGGCCATGGAACTAAGAACATTGGTGTAATTGCACGTAATTTTTCTGACCGCAAGTTGTAACAAGCCATCCAGGCTGCTATTGTTCTTCATGTTCCCGGCAGCCCCTGAGCGTTTTATTTGGAGAGACTGATGACCAAATAGTACCACATTGAACCACACACTGTCCAAAGGTTTGCCAAGCTGCTGAGGGAGAGAATCTCTCCCCTCCCCTTTGTGCAAGAATGATGGAAAAGCAAACAAACTCTCCTTAATATTCCATGCTTTTCTCTTCACCATTTATTCTCTTTTTCTTGTAATTAATTTAATTCCTTATTTTAATTAATCTGCTTATAATTTTCCTTAACCGTGTGATCTTCCTTTTATACATAGGAATTAATATTTGTATGATTAACCATTTGCAAAAGCAGGGATTAACACCATCAATTATATTAATAAAATACTTTCTGTGCAGACTCTGATAGAATTTAGTGAAGTCTGATAATAAGAGCAGAGGCAGAGTTTGAATTAGAGTCATTGTGGATATTTTGGGCTTTATTTATGATCTGTGCGTGTCTTACCTGGTGCAGAAAGAAAACAAGGTTAATTTTTAATTAAAAAGCAAACAGGACTCCCATGAACAATTGCTCCATCAATATCTCTACAACAGTGGAATCTGGAAAGTTGACACATTCCTTTTTTACTAAGATAATGGGGTTGGCATAATTCTTTCAGGTGCTCTACCACATTTCTCATTGTGTACCTTGATAACTTTCAAGGAGAGAAAATGTTTTTTCTACAAATGAATAGTCTAACTAAATGGAAGTTTAGTGTGACATTGTGCAACAGACCTGGTACAACCTGCTGCCTTGGTACAGTCCCTTTGGCCATAATTGCTGTCAGATAATCACACATTTCCCCATTAATTGACAGGCAAGTCTATTCAAGACTGGTTCATTAAAGAAACTGTGGAAGGAGAAAGACTAAGTACTTGCCTAAGTGAACGTGACCTTCACTTTCTCCTGTGATATTCTCGGTATATCTGGGGAAACAGCAATTTAAATGCATAGCACTATGCAGAAGGATATAATACAGCACAAGAGACAGCTAACTGTAGAATTCTATAGTTAAACAAGAAAAAGGCAGGTGTCCTGACTGAGATACATCAAGAAAAATGTGAACCTGTGTCTCATTCCCAGAAGAACTACTACAAAACATCTTTTAGGTTAGTCCCCCAATACCTTTAGGGGGAAAAAAAAAAAGAAAAATATTGAAGGTTCATCAAATGTAAAAACTTGAAAATCATCATAGAATATTACACAGATAAACTTTGTGTCCTCTTTCTCCCTTCCATAACCCTGACAACAAATACTTACTTGGGGTTTCATTGCTAGGTAACAAGAAAGATTATCTACTCAATGAAGAGTAAATATATATCCTTTAATACCACTCTCAGCAAATAAGCATCTTTTTGACATAGTTAAGAAACAAAGATTGTCCTGCAGAGCAATAAGCAGAGAAAGAAAATTAACCACTTTTGCAGATATGTAGAAATGGGAAGAAAAAATATGATATGAAAGTCACCAGGGCATGCCTGTCTCTGCATATAAGCACACTTTGGAGAAACATGCGGTATTCAAAAGTACTCATAAAAATAAAATCTTCAGTGATTGATTCAGTTTGGATTTTTCAGAGAAATTGATAAAGTAGAGTTTTGTTTGTATCACATAACATACTAAGACAGTATCAACTAAGGAGAGCCAGTCTCCAACTCAGACAGAAGTTGAAGGTATAGTTTTAAGGCAGAGCTTTTTCCTCATGTTAAGCCTGAGAAGCTTTGAATGGAACAGGATTATGCTGTTGGCAGTTCAAGCCAAGACCACCAACATATTTCACACTACATGTTCTAAAGCAAAAACACCCCAGTTAACTGGGGCACTTGGGAATCTTCTTTCTGAAATAGTCATTTCAATTTTCTTATTGTCACATATACTAATCTTTCTCTACTCACCCAAACATATTTGACTGATTTATGCTTTGCTATTATTTTTAGTGACAGAACATTATTATCATCATCATCTTACTTTTCACTAAAATATTCTTACTCTACAGTTGTACATTGAAAACAAAGCCAACCACCATTATCTACCTGCTGCACTGTTCTAACAGCATGCCATGGTTGGAGACTAGGTGTGAAAGATCAGATATTGGTAGAGTTGGTTTGTTCTGAGGATTCTGTGTCTTGTGAAGGCCAATCTTTCCCTTTCCATTCACCATATTAGCTTAGACACCATTCATATTATAATAGGGTTCATCACTAATGATGTTGCTCATCTCAATTACCTCTTTAACATTCTCTCAATACACTTACATTCTGAGGTGCTGCAAGATCAGACATGTGTGTATATGTGTGTGTGTGTGTGTGTGTGTGTGTGTGTGTGTGTACACAATTCAACTTATAATAATTGTGTAGAAACTACAATAAAGATAGTGAGCTGAATTTTGATGTGATTTACCCTTTGGACATATATTGCAATAACTTTATGAATAATTATATAATTATATGGTATGTCCAATGTAGTTTTATTTCTTCAATTTCATACCTTATAAGTGGAAATTTACTCCTGAAACTTGATAATTAAAAATAATTTATATTCTGATACCATAGGAAATTCATATAAAAAGTAATTTTTCAAATTTTTCTAGAGTTTTTGGTTTTGGTTTTTCTAACCTAAGATTTCCATAAAGGCCAACTATGCACTGTGAATCAAGAAATGATGTCTAATTACAAAGTTTTCTGAGAAAATATATTACCACAGCCATACACAAGTTGGTGTAAAAAATGTTTTTTCTTATATACATCAGAGTGGGCCTCCAAATGCACTAGTTGACCCATTTGGCTTTCTGAAGCAAACTAATCTATTTATGAACAAAGTGTTTGTTAATTATGGATTTTTTTAGGGCAGTATCCTAGAAATAATCAAACAAAAGAGACATACGCAAATTTTGTATGTGCATTTTCACCCTTTTTGTGCATTTCCTAACAAAATGGGGGAAAAAATACCATGTGGAAACAAAAGATAAAGTCTTAGAGATATCTTTCAGCACTGACATTCAAAGTACCACAATTAGAGGCTTAAATTACAGAAACAAGTTTTCTCACTGCTGGAGACTCAACATTCAAGCTTATGGTAAGGATGGCTTTTTATGGGCCATTCTCTTTAGCTGATAGATAGATAGCCATCTTCCCCCTGTGTGGGCTCTTCTTCCATCTATTGGCAAGTCTCCACTTCTTCTGGCATGAGATAGTTTGCATTTGGCTTTCATCAGCTTAATCGAGACTTGAACTCGATCTTAACACATAGCTACATTCTGAGCAATTGGAATTAAAACTTCAACATTTGAACTTAAGATGGAAGGTGTAATTCAGTCTGTAACAGTCTTACATGAAAAAATGGAAATACTAGGTGAGACTCAATCCAAAATTTTCACTTAAAACACCACTTATTTTTCATTGATTAATCTCCAAGAGAAGGTAGGGTAATGATTTCCTGGGCAAGAGTGCTTGAAGCTCATGTAAAGAACTGGATTCAGTTCCTGGTATGCATATGGTAGTCACAACTGTCTGTAACTCCAGCTCCAGGTGTCCCATTCCCTTTATTGCCTCCAAGGGCACATGTACTCATTAGCACATACCCACACATATGACTTAGAAAACAAATAAAGAAATGTCTTTTTTTTTTTTAATCTCTAAGGTAAAGTAGCAGATTCCTGACTGAAAAAAAAAGAGAAAAAAGAATTAGAGAGAGAGGAAGGAAGGAAGAAGAAAGAAAGGGAGGGAGGGAGGGAGGGAGGGAGGGAGGGAGGAAGGAAGGAAGGAAGGAAGGAAGGAAGGAAGGAAGGAAGGAAGGAAGGAAGGAAAGAGGCAAAAAGAATTTGAAAAAAAAAGCATTCCTTTCCCATTGTAATAATATTCATATTGAAGGGCTGCTGCCTGGCCTCTCTAGTCCTAAGCAACCCCAGTCTCCTATTACATCCTGTCTCTAATAGGCAGCCATTTCCATCCAGCTCCATAACATCTCCAAAATGCACTCTTAATTTTAGTTAAGATATTTTGTAACTTTATTAAATTTCTCCTTTATATTGTACCAACCCATTGGCACCAGTTTTTCCATCAATCTTTCCAGGTTGGGAGGTGCTTCTGTACTCTTCTGTTACGAATGACATTTGATCACAGTTTTTGCAGTTAATTATTTCATTGAAAAAAATAAGGAGAATGAGGGTTACATTGAGATGCCTTTTGGATGCAGAGAAATATAAATGTACAACTGTTGAATAGTATTCAAGTGCAGCCTCCATGGAAACAGAATTCTTTCCCGGACTCATGATAGAGGCAAACTTGCTAAGCACGTAAAGACATTAGTGCTTTTAATAATGATGGTAGCCTCACTCTCTGTACTAGTGCATATTTATAGTGTGTTCGTAGCAGAATGAGTGGAGGCTTTGAGAATTAATCCTTATTTGATGAGAGTCATCTACCATTGATGAGAAACCTTGACTTAATAAATTATTTTGGAACATTCTATATTTACCCCGATCGACATACTTGACCACTTAGGACAGGATAATTTTGTGAGAAATTGAAATAAAATATAGGATTTCTGAGTAATGATTTTTAGCACGTATAAAGTTTTTATATTTGCTTTAAGGGGTTCAAATTTTCACACTTTCTTGCTTTCATTAAGCCTCTGTAGGCTGCACTAAATCAAATGTCTAGATATTGAATTTTAGAAGAGTATTTTACTAAGGTGATAGCCAATGACTGCATTTGAGAAAATATAATTTATTTTAGATTAAAGTGTAATATACGTTTCATTTTAAACTGTCTGGAGAATTCCATAAATACATATTTATATGTGAAAAGTACTATTGGATTCTCACTAGTGAGATACAAATTTTCTGTATCTATGCTAAGACTTTGATTTAAAAAAAAATGACTAAAATGAGTTGGGATACCAAGCAATGTTTGGATCTTCAAATACATTATTGTAATTGAAATTATGATCAATCTTTATATTTTACCTTATTTTTAGAAAGCACTCAAAAATTAATTGTTGGTAATGAATGACCAAGATAATTTTTTATAACTCATATAATATTATATTCTGTTCTGTCCTCAAGTGTAGGAGAAATACCCACCTCTGATAAGGACATTGTGTTTCCAAATCCAGTGAACACTCTGCTAATTTGGTAGTTACTTCATATGGCAAATATTATTGTAAATTGAGCTAGCAATAAACTGTTGCATTTAATACTAAGTGGTGATGAGAAGTTTTGGTCCTTTCCTAGACATATTTTCCTTGTTTATAAAATGAGCCACTTTCTGCAGTAAGAAGTTTCTGGCCTGACTAGCCCCAAGGTCCAGATCCGCCCAGGGCCACTTTCTCCCCCTAAAATGACTCAGATGCTTATATTAATTAATTTCATGCTGTTTGGCCTATATCTCTGGCATATTGCTAGCTAGCTCTTTCATCTTAATTCATCCCATTTCCATTAATCTGTCCTGCCTCATAGCCCATGGCCTATGTTACCTTACATATTGAATCTTGGGCAGCTGGATCATGTCACCCTTAACTCTGTCCTCCATCTCCTACCTATGCTCCAATTCCTTTGCCTACTTATACGGTACCCGCCATAGGCCAAAACAGTCCTTTTATTTAAGACATACCCGTATCAACTTTCATTTTTCAGTTTCTTTATTGCTTCCACATTGGCATACACCTAAGCATTTTTTTAAAAATTAATTTGATTGCTTATAATATTGATGCAGGTTATTAGCATATTTTATGTGCTACCTTTAATCTTGTAGTTGATTTAATATTTCTGTAGTTCAGCAGTCCATATTTTTGACATAAAGACACTAAAGTTCTCTATAAAACTCATAGTAAGATAATCATATTAAGAATTTTATCAGATACAGAAATCCATAGCTAAACATTGGTTGAGCTACTTGTCCTATTGGAGAGGGAAAAGAGATTCCTTGAGCAAAGTGACCAGGATCATGATGGACTTGATGGAGTAGGCTGGCCTGAGCTATTGGGAGCTCACAGACTCTGAAATGACAGCTGAGAGACCTTCATGGGCTGGATCTAAACCCCAAATATAGATGACAGTTGAATAGCACGGGCAGTTTGTGAAGCCTCTTGTAGTAGGACCAGAGTTAAACTCTTGCCACTTAAATTGTTTTCATATGTTTTAAGTCCTATCCATGAAAAACAAACATTTTTAGAGACTGAATATGAGCCCAGTTAACTCAGTAAACAATGGTAAAGGTCTGTGTTTCTGCCATCCATTTCCCAACACTGAGACTGCTAGCAGTCAGGGGACTGGACATGAATGTGTGATGAGAGCTGGGCCACTGCAGCTTTGCTGTCCATCAGTTTTTATGTTTGTTCAATGCAGGATATATCTCCATCTATCTCTATATACTGCTAACATGAGACTAATCTGGGATCAATGCAGGATGCATCTCTATCTCTATAAACTGCTAACATCATACTAATCTAGGAATGGCTGAAGGATTGTGTATCTAGTATGGATCTGTAGACAGCAGGTATAATCATGGCCTTTTGAGTTTTGATTTTCAAATCTGTGAAAAATTAAGAATCCTTTTTGACTATTTTTAATAGCTAAGTATTAAGATAGGCAGCAGTCATGTTAGATCTTCATATTTTCCAAGGGAAAGCCATTCTTAGCATCTGGGCTAATAGCAATTCAAATTTGCTGAGGCCACAAGAACTAAATTAATCATTACATATGGCGTTCTGATGAAAAGTGGAGAACAATTGAGAAAGATGCCCCCAAAATCAGTCTTAGAGCCTCAGCCCCCCAATGTATGCACACTACACAAACAGACACACAGAAAAAATCATTAAATAGTATTTTAAAGTATATTTATCAAAAGCTTAAAATTTAAATGAATAGTAAAATAATAATTTGTAAAATAATTTACTTACTCATTTGTTTCCTCTGTATGAATGTTAACATATTATGGCTTGGTAGATGGCTCAGTGAATAATCGTGCCTGTCAATCATACCTGATGACCTGGGTTCAATCCTTGAGACTTGCATGGGAAAAGGAGAGAACTTGTAGTTATATATTGTATCTTTAGTAAAATCAGTCTGGAATATCAGAAGACAGAGCCATCTCTCCAGCCTTTTGTTTTGTATTTTCTGTTTTGTTTTTGATTTTTCAAGACAAGGTTTTCTATGTCACAGTCCTAGCTGTCCTGTAGAGCAGACTGCCTCAAACTCACAGAGATCCTCCTGCCTCTGCCTCCCAAGAGCTGGGACTAATGGCATGTGCCACCATTGCCTGACTTTCTGTGGGTGATTTTGTACACACACACACACACACACACACACACACACACACACTGAATAAAGAAACAAGTGTATTTTTCTGGGGGGAAGGGGTCGTGGTTTCAAGACAGGCTTTTCTTGTATAGCCTCGGCCATCCTGGAACTCATTCTGTAGACCAGGCTAGCTTTGAACACAAAGATCTGTGTGCACCACCACATCTGGCAATAAGTATAAATTTTTTTATGAAAGCATATTAGTAATAGTTGTTCTGTTCTAAAATGTCAAAGAACTTAAACCTTTACATTGGAATAAATTTGAAGGTTCCATCATTTCTTACAGTTATGTGTGTCTATATTGTTTAAAAGTTTCTGCGACATTAATACTGAAATGAAAACTTCAAAGAAAACTAAGCAATTTATGAATTCACTTGAAATTATTGACCAACTGCATAATGATTTATAGGCTGTATTATTTTGAAGGTAATTGGTCCCAATAAGCTCATAGGGAATGGCACTATTGGGAGGCGTGGCTTTGTTGAATATGTATGGCCTTGTTGGAGGAAGTGTGTCACTGTGAAGGTAGATTTTGAGGTCTTATATATGTTCAAGCTATGCCTAGTATCTCAGTTCACTTCCTGGTGTCTTTGGATGCATATGTAGAATTCTGAGCTTCTTCTCCAGCACTATGTCTGATGCACAGTGCAACGACCATACTCTCCGCTATGATGGTAATGGACTAAACCTCTGAATTGTAAATAAATGTTTTCCTACCTAAGAGTTGCCATGGTCATAGTGTCTCTTCACAGAAATCGAAACCCTAATTAAGACCCAGAGAAATAGACAGTTAACCCAGTGATCTCCAAAACAGAAAGCTCTCCTCTAAGCACTCATCAATGTCCTTAATACACACTCTGTGAAACTATTTATCATTAATTCCTATGTGGAACCCTTGAAAGGTAATCTCAAGGAAGCCAATCAGCTAATGAGGAGATATGCTGTACCTCAGAAAGCAGCTAGATTTTTCTGCAGAGTAGCAAATGACACACATATTCAGCAGTTCAGAGCATGGGGTTTCATCACAGTCACTAATGTGTACCTGGAGATATAAAAGCAGCCAGGAACTAGCAGGGATTGGAAAGGGCCTGCAAACCTTAGTTTGCTCTCTGGGGTCATCTGTGATAGGATACAAATTTTGATTTCTAGTTATACTGCTACAGCTAAAGGAGGATAAGGCTCCAGTGGTTCCCATAACTATATGAACACTGCACCAATGCAATCGCTCATCTGGACGTTCTCAGCAAAGGCCAAACATCTGGATGCTTGAAATCTAAGCTAACAAATGAAGAACACCTATTATGTTATCATTATGATTACTACTAAGCATTTGTATACTTCATTCCAAGAATGATCTCAACATGTTTAAAAGGCTGGGAACAAAAGCAAAATAGTACATTTTACAATACTGTAAAAGCTAATGGAGGAAATAGCATCTCTGCTTCAATTTGTTTCTTAATTTTGCATAGTCTTTTAAAATAATTGCACAGGCCAGTATAAGGGGAAATGAATCTAGGACTTGAATACAGAAAAAGCCTTCTTTTATTATCATGACTCCAGTTAAGAAAGATTATGAAAATAACAATGTTTTCCCCATCACTGTGCCATTCTGGTATTCTAATCGCAATTATAGAAGACACGAGCAGTTGTCCTAATAAGAACATCACTTCTCAAAAGAGAAGGGACACTCATAAACTTCCCCACCCATTGAATAGAGCCCAGCATATGGTAGGTCCTCAATAAATCCATGATTCAATAAAATTATTGTGAATAAAGTTCCAAGGGAAAAATCATTGATAACTTCATTAATGAGGTTAGTACTTTTACTGACATTACCAACTACAAACAGCTTTCCCTAATGTATTTTTCTGATAATTAGTATTAGTCTTTCTGTTGTGAAGATTTCTTACTAAATTCCTAATTGTGTATTAATTACATCTTCTATAACTTCTAAGAAACACTCATCTCAAGTTGGTCTAACATGACAGCTCTTAACAAAGCATTATGGGAGACTGGAGAGAGGGTTTACCCCTAAATTGCTTGCCTGGCAAGCAGGAGGACGTGAGTTTGATTCCCAAGGCCCATATGAAGAAACAACAGGAATGATGTGCATTCTTAAAATCTCAGTCTGGGGAGACAGAGAGAGGTGAGTCCCCATGGTTCACTAGCCAGCCAGGCTATCCTGCTCACTGGGCTCCAGGCTTATCACTTAAAATAAATATTCATAGGAAATGACAATTACAATCTTGTCCTCTAGATTCCAAATGCATGCACACACATGTTTAGCATCCACCCACCCACAAACACACAGAAAGCATAACACAGGCAGCAGAGCATTCATTGCATACCCAGGCTTACCAGGCTTCACCCTACTATATCATTAGTTTCTTTTGTATGTGGGTTGTTACTTAATTCTTCAAGACATTTTATTTGGCTCTAACAGTTAACACTGCAGCAGAGACTAGTGAAGTGACTTCTTGTTTAAGAGCACTTGCTGCCCTTTCAGAGGACCTGGGTTCAAATCCCGGCTCCCATAGGGCGGTACACAATTCTGTAACTGCAGTCTCAGGGCATCTCAGACCCTCTCCTGGCCATTATGGACACTGCAGATATATGATGAGCAGGACTGCATGAAGGCAAAACAGCCGTGCACCGTGCACAGAAAACAATGTTTCATAACTTAGCAGCAGCTGGGCACTTGCTAAGTGATGTCTTCTTTTCCTTCCTATTTCTGAGTCTCACACCTTTATGTGTAGCATAGCATTACCATCACCACCTCCTCTGTGCCCATCCTCCACATTTAGAAGATTAGTATTGGAGACTTTCTGGAGTCTCAGTGTTGAGCAAAAATCTTCCACCTGGTTCTATCACTTCTCGCCTGGTTCTAGCACTAACTTTCCAAGATTGTCAGGAGAGAGAGATTGATTACATTGTTGTAAACGCTCTTCTGCCTGCCTTACCATCTCTGGCATTCCTCTCTGATTCCTCTGTTTCAAAAACACTAACTTCTAGTCTAGAGATAGAAGAGGGGCTGGCATTGTATTCCAAATGTCTTATCCTATTTATCCTTTTTTTTTTTTTTCTGCAGTTAAAAGTTCCCCAAGTGGAGTTTGTGATGAGCCAGCCTTTAATCAAGCAATGCATCCTGGAAAGTAGAGCCATGATCCAGGCAGTGAGGATGACAAGGTTGCTTTGTGAGGACAGCTTGGCTGGACTTTGCTCACTAGGAACTCCACTCAGTCCTGGGTTTAGAAGCCCAGATAGCTTTCCATCCATTCCCCTGTGGGATCTGGTATTTTAATTATTGAACATAGCAAAAGAATTTATCTTTTACTATTAATAAATAATTTGCTTATTCTAGTTAATATTATTCTTATCCCTCATACACTGTGCTGTTTATATAGAAATATCAGGCCACATAGCCACTCCACAGGCTAGACACCATGTTCTGATCATTGTGGATGTGTCTGAACTCACATGTCTCTCACAACAACACTCATGCTCCAATTGTATAGCTGAAGAAAGTGAACACAGAACAAAGATTCCCAAATGTTCATGCATGATTAATTCAATAGATTGTTAACATCAACTCTAGGTTCTACCATCAGTTTCTGATATAGGAGGAAGGTGTTGAGAGTATTTCTCAGTCCCCTGCTGATATTGCTTCCTCAGAAACCACACCGAGTGTGTGATGATAAAGTTTCCCCGGGCTGCAAAGCTGGTAAATGAGAAGCTATCATCATTCAGGGGATCCAGCCTCAGGCCTTCCCTTGCTTTGTGAAATCACTAGACAAGACTAAATGTATTCACAGAAATGTTGGTTTCCATATAAGCCATTTTTTACTTTTTTGGGCTTATCGTGGATCTTTTTTCATGTGCAGATGAATATGCATTAAGTCCAATATGTATCAATGGAAAATAGTCATTAGCAAATTTTTATCATTCTTGTACTTATGTGTACAATGTGATCATTAATTTTAATAACAGATCTTTGAGCTCATCATGGTCTCTGCAACCTTTCATTTGAAAATAAAGGGTCTGTGTTTTAAAAGCATTTGTAACCTCATACTTCCTAGAAGGAGAATAGTAATTGTTGAAATTTGACATAATGACAGGTGTATTAATGCACTAGAATTGGGAGTTCTCAGGCATTAGCTCCACCTTTTCACCAGATTCATGAGGTTCACTTGCCCATTTCCCCAGTTATCTGATTCACTTGAAGACTGCTTTGCCGACTTTCAGGACCTTTCTGACAATTTCCCCAACTTTCTTTCCTGTGAGCTACCTCTGTCATAGCCCTGTGCTCTCTGATAACATAGAGATTTGTACCATGTCCCACTGGAGACCATCACAAACGTACACTACACTCAAAAATCGAATACCCTACCATTTATCACTAGTGACTGCCATTGCATAAAGCCTGCTATCCTGAGCCACCTGTTCTGAGCAAGTTCCAGGCCACCTTCTTCCCTCTCCGAGCATCTCCAAATAAATGGAATGTTCTAATAAATGCCAAAGGATGAAGATGTGAGGATGTGGGACCTTAATGTTAAAACAGACACTGAAAATAAGCATAAATCATTTTTATTGGCTGTTTTCCAAATGCATTTTGCTATGTAGCTGTTGCTCTGCTGCAGCTCCTTCCTTGGGAAGCCTTCCCAGGGACTGTTTGTGTTGGATGCTAAGATTTGCCTTTGTTTGTTTGCTTGTGATTTTGGTGCCCTCTGCTGTTCCTAGCATCCTTACAGAATGTGCTTTTTTGCAATTTAAGATGGAAAACTTAAAGTTTGGATTTTTTGTAAGAAGATAAAATGTTTTCTGTGACTGACATCAGTTATTTTAAAGCTAAGTACTGCTCAAAGGAGAATATTTTATAAAATTAAATAAACATTCTCAGACTTCTAAAGCAGTGCTCTGTGGCCTCAGTAACCCAGACTCACTCATTGACTGATGTGAAAAGACAAAGGGTCCTTTGTGTATGTGTGTATTTGTGTGTCTCTGTGTGTGTGTGTGTGTGTGTGTGTGTATGCTTTGTGAAGAATTGTTTCTGAGTCATAAACTTAAAAACACTTTAAAATTTGCCAGAACTATCTTTTCACAATCTCGACACCAACATTTTGAAAAGCTATTTTAGCTTCCAAGCCAGTCAGTGCCATTCAGATGTAAACCTCATTTATTCTTATATGTTTTATATTAATAATTCAAATATATTAATTTGGGAAACATGAGATACTATAAACTTTCTAGGTTTTTTTATTTTAGTCCAAGATAAATAATAAACATTCAGTTAACTTTCTAGAGTAATTTAATTATCTTGGCATTTATTTAATAAAACACATAAGCTATGTCTAATGACCTAAAAGTCCATTTTTCAAGGTTTGTTTTCTTGTTATGCTTGTTAACACAGCTTCTGACCAAGTTGGTGTGTTAGTGGAGCTATTGTACTCATTCTTATTCCGGTATGATTACTAGAGACCAAAAAAGTTGGGAATTCATCCATAAATATATTTCTTGAATTTAGCCCAGTGAAGTCATGTTTATTACTTTTTTTAAAAAGGCTTTATAGGAGATATAAAGTCTCTACTCATAAAAACCACCACCTATTTTGTTTTAAATACCAAACAGATTCTACAAGTCGTCAGCTGAACAGCTTTGCAGTTTATTTATTTAGGATTGTCTGAAGCTGCCACTGGCTTCTTGCCAACAGACGGAGGCCATGTGCCTCTCTTCAAAGAACACTGGCCATGTTCACATAGGAATGCAAAGGTTTCCAATTCCTGTTGTAGAATTTGATGCTATAAGATTTTACTAAGGCTGTTGCACAGTTTCTGAATCTGCGTGCACCCTGTTTCACGGTGGAGATGTTTTCATCCACACTCATTTTCTCCCCACGCAGATCTCTCAAATATTTTTCCTAAACTATTAAAGATATGAGATGCAACCATGTAAAAGCCATTCCAACTAACACTAATGCTATAGGATTAGAATTTTGGGGAGGGATCCTTGCCTTTCATCATTTCCTCTTGCAAAAGACCTGGGGAAAAACACTTGGCAGCTGGTGATTATCTAAGTTGGAAGCAAAAGGAAATATGTGCAAAAGTACTGCTAATTCCTGGGCATTGCTTACTGAACAGTACATGGAATTCATTGTGAGGGTCCCTGCAGAGTAACAATCTACATGAGACGAGAAGGAAACAGATTCAACACAACTTAGACAGTATTGGTTCAAATTTCTAGATTCTGACCTCAAGCAGTTCATTCTAGACATATTTAAACACAGTAAAACTTTGGAAAAATGTTTCCTTGTGACCATTAATTCAATAAAGCTTAAGGCATGACTACATGCAAGGTACGTCTCTTTTGAAAAGTACATACCTTTTACAAAGTACCTGTGGCCTCTTCCATAAGAATGGATTCTACTCACTGACAAGCAGACAATGGGATAAAGGCTTAAAGGAGGAGATGTCTGAGATAAGCATAATAGTAAAAATTTTTGCAAAGCACCTGCAACCTCTTTCATGAGAATAGGTTCCATTGACTGAGAAACAATATTAAGCAATCTGGGAAGTATCTAAAATAAACATAATAGTCTGTGGGTGAAGCTGGTCCTACAGATAACATTAACTACATCCATTCCCAGCTTGCCAGGTGCAAACAGTTGTAAAGAGAGAAGGCCTGTTTAATATTCCTGAATTCCCTGTGTTCTCTGTGAGCCAGAAGACCTTGCACCATCTACAGCTCATCATCTAAGTCTCCTCATAGACCATTTGGTTAACTTAAAATTATAATACAAGTAGGATCTTTAAGACAAGGGCACGAAGCCTAGAAGATTTCTCTTAGAAACAATGTTTTTGCAATCTTTGAGGGGATGTTTGGCCATTATCAGCATCAACATATAGCAAAGTCTTTTTATTTTTTCTGTCTTTAGCAATGAATACTATAGAGGATTTTATATTTTTAAATACTTTAACTTCCATGAACCCAATACTAAATGTCTAAGATTAATGTTCTCTTGGGAAAAAAAAATTGTTTTTGAAATTGTGAGTGTCAGACAGTCTTCATTGTAAGAGTATCTCTAACATCATCTGTGGACTTCCCTTTGCTTCATCCATCATATACACTAAGATATTACCATGCACCTACGGTGGAACACCAAGAATAATATTAAAGAGAAGTGAGTCCTAACATAACAGAGGAAAACCATATTCTATCCAGTGGTCTTTTAATATCATAAAGAAAAAAAATCTATCTCCTTGGAGCTGTGCCTACAGGTTCTTTTTCTTGTACTAGGTATATGTTAGTGGAATATCATATCCAGCTGCCTCATAATGGCTAAAGGCCAAGTCCTCTCTGTCATTGTCTGTCAGCTTCACCCCTAAGAGGAAATCCCTCTTGAAGAACATGTGTGTCTTCTTTATGGCTTTGTTCAGCTGTCATCTCTTCTACAAAGACTTTCTCAGGGGCCTTCTAATGCTGAGGTAGAGAGCCCCACTCTACATTTTTAAATCATCTTGCCTATTTCTATCTTAGGAATCCTTGTATTACAGTTGAATTACTTTCCTATTTAGATTTTCCCGTTTGTCTTATATATCTTCATATTGCCTAAATCTAACACACACATACACACACAGGCACCCACAAATAATAGAACTTATGGACAAATTAAGGTCTGCATTTTGATAATTGTTGGTAGTCATTCAAATAACTAATGACAAAAAGCAGGACCAAGTTCTCCTTTACGTTTCTATAACAGACTCTCCAGGCCAAAGAATGTGTAATAAAAATTTCTAGTGGCTAGGAAGATCCCAGTGCATGTGTGAGCACCTGGTGAGGTCCTTCTGAAATAGTGTTACATGGTGGTAGGCAAGAAGGTCATGGGAAAATGCGGCGGGCAAGGTTGTGAGCTCATAGTTTGATAGCAATCCTGTTCCTGTAGTAATTACATGAAACTTTTTATGAGGCTGGAACTCACACCAACATCACCTCTCTAAAACCCCATCCTTTCAATACTATTAGAGTGCCAATCAAATTTTAACATGAGGTCTGGAGGGATCAAACAATCAGTCCACAGCACCTACTATATGGCATGCACTGTAGCCAATTTGTCTTGGAGGGCTCACTTAGGATTTCATTACATAAAATTCAATATTCTTTGAATGCAGTTGGTAACACCTGTGGTAAGTATTTTCCATACTAAAATTATAAAACAACATGCCATGACAAAATTGTTAAGGTCCTTGATCAATCACTTGTCTCAATGACCTAGGAGCTCGAAGTTATTTTCTATGGATTGAAAAACTTTGTTCTTGACCCTTCTCTAAGTGTTAGCACCCAGGTTTAAGTCACAACTTCCTAAGAGAATATTTTTTTTGTTTTGTTTTCAAAACATTTGCTTTCATTCCTCTATGCTTCCAACTGAACACCTGAATGAAAGAATAGTAACATTCCCCTAACTTACTGGAAGAGTTAATAACATACAATTTGAGTGCCTTGGATTTTACTCAGCTTAAGACATCTCTAATTCTGACCAGTATTCCTGCCCTTGAGTAAGGAATATTTTTAATTAAATAGCAGAAGTGGAGCATGAAAAAGACATTTTTATTAATAATAAACGCTTAGCCATGCCACCAGCCTAGATATTAGGACTGAAGCACAGCTGGCTTTCCCAAGGTGCCCTGGCAAAATGTTGGCATCTAAACCTCTATTTAACAGTGGTCTAAACTAGCCCTTCCTGCATCAGTGACATCTTGAGTCTTTCAG
This sequence comes from Phyllotis vaccarum, assembly GCA_033318265.1. Classification (NCBI taxonomy): domain Eukaryota; kingdom Metazoa; phylum Chordata; class Mammalia; order Rodentia; family Cricetidae; genus Phyllotis; species Phyllotis vaccarum. The sequence continues at coordinate 18,020,688 of JARWLC010000012.1, read as the reverse complement.
TTTTTTCTTGTCACCTATTAGGGTTTTGATGCAGCTCACTGTTGACAGCTAATTTTTTTTCCTTTATTTTTTAAAGTTACTATTCCCTGGATTTAAAAAAAAAAAAAATTCAAGTTACTAAATGTTACGGAATGTCTTTAAAGAATGTGTTGTATAATATGGAACACTGCACCTTTTGTTTGTGCGCATTTAAATTTGTTTTTCAACATCATCTCAGAAAATAAATGATTGAAAATGAATCACAATTATTTTCTATTCTCATTTTCTTTCTAATGTGTTGAGTCAATCAGGTATATTATAACAGTTTAAGGTTTAAAATAATTTATATGCAGTTCTGTTCAATTTAGCAATGTGTTCTCTTCACTAACATTTCCTAACTAACAAAGAAGTTTATCTGTCTTCTCTCAATCTGAAAGACTCCTGAAAGAATATTAATTATTATTCTGAGCAAGACCATAACTTTCTCATATTTTTGAAATATTGCCATATAATTAACAAAATAATCGCATGCCACCTGAATATTCTTATAAAAGAATACCTAAAAATGATGATTGCCCTCAGGGTTGTTTTCTGAATCACTTATGTTCAAAACGTGGACATTACATCATAGGCTATCAAAATAAGTAAGAAAAGTGTGTGTGTAGTCATGTATCCTGTTAACCACACTCACATTAAAGCTTGACTTGTCTTGAAGCTGGTAAGTGTAACCCACCAGAGTCCTCACTAGCCTGGGTCCTTCTAGGTCTAGGGAGAAATCTACAACTAGGTTTTTGAAAGTGTTTAAAATACTTTACCACAATCAGGTCATAACCCTGTTCCACTCCAGCCTTAGAGTGCTCAGGTGTGGGGTTCCATCTAACCAAGGCAGCATAGGTTACTGTCCCACCAATGACATATCCTGTATTACTACTGAGCTTGGACATTTTTTCTACAGTGTGTTTCTTAGTCCCATGTTGGCCTCGGAGCCAGTCTTGGTTCCTAAAACAAAACACAAGGAAAAGTGGGGTGGTGAACAAGAACTTGAGGCTTAACCTGAAACCTTCATAGATCCAGAAGAATAAATGTCCTCTGTCTATCCTCTCCTGGTACCTGCCAAGAACAAATGGTGCTGAGCTGCTGGGAGCCATGGTCCTCTGCAAGAGTAGCATGTGCACTCAGCTACTCATTTGTTTCTCCATTCTACTATAGTAGTGGAGTTTCTTGGTCCAGGGTGGCCAGAGGCCCAGACCCACAAGCCTGCCACGCCAGACCCCTTAGCCGCCCACTGCTGCTGCTCAGGCCCCAAGAAATGACTCAGACACTTATATTAACTTCATGCTGTTTGGCCTATGGCTCAGGCACATTGCTAGGTAGCTCTTACATCTTAACTCAACCCATTTTTATTTATCTGTCTGCCACGTGGCCCGTGGCTCACCTGTGTTCCTTACATGTTGTTCCTTGGGCGATGTACTGGATCTCTCTGACTCCGCCCTGCTTCTCCTACCTATGCTTTGATTTCTCCTCCTACTTCTTCTATGGTGCCTGTCATGGGCCAAAACAGCTCCTTTATTTAAAGATTGATATTCACAGCATACAGAAAGACATTCCCACATCATTCTACCGCCTTTTAAAGTCCACTCATACTTCAAGAAACACCAGCGGTGGGAACTCAGTCCATTTATCCAATTTCTTCTCAGTCTAAGGACAAAATGATAAACCACATGGCAACTTCTCTGCAATATTTTAAGGAAAATATTGCAAGTAAGGATTGAACTAGAATTAATCATGCATTGCTGGTATCATTGTACCTCTTAAGGGTAATGCTGTTGTTACCTCATTCCTTGGAAATGATCAGTAATCTCACCTCTCCTCTGATGGAGTGACAGATTGAGTGAAATTGCTCGGTTGTCGGAAGTGGGTAGGTAAAATGCATGGCAACCTCCACTAGTTCCTGCCCATTTCAGGACAGTTTCCCTTGCTATACGTAATGATAGACCTTGTACTTGCTTTGAGTGTAGTTTTTTTTTTTGGGGGGGGGGGTGTGTTTAAATCCTAAAATAAGCGACACGTCCATGCTACAAAGGATGTGGCTAATGGCTCCAACATGCTATTTAAAAAGTACCTAGCCTCAAAGGGTGTCATTTGGGTTCCCTGGAGAGAGATGTAAAGCCTAGAAAGAGACCTTTTACTGAAAAGAGATGCATTCTATCTATATTCTTTGAAATAGAATGAGTCTTAATGGCATGCTGTCATACTCCTGGGTAGAGCTTCACTCATCTTTCAACAAACACCAACAAATGGACAATGTGGAGAGAGTGAAAGGCTTTGGAGTACTCAGTTCTAAATGGAATGTCTTAAAATTCTCAAGGCTCAGGATCTATATAGAACAGGAGTTGAAAGATTGTAAGAGCCGGAAGTGGGGTGTGTGTATGAGTGTGTGTGTGCGCGTGCATGTGTATGTTTTGGTATCCTTTTTTCTTACTGTCTTTTTTTTCATTTTCTCTTCTTTGTTTTAATTTATTTTTTTTATTTAAAAAGATTTTTTTCCATATAGATATACATATAGATATATATCTGCTCTCCCTCCCTTCTCTCCTCCTGGTCCCTCCCAGTCCTCCCTCAACCTCCCATCACTCCATCTCCCCATCCATTCCCCAAGAAAAGCAAGGAGTCTCAGGTGAGTCAGTTCAGTCTAGTGTATCTATTTGAGGTAAGTCCTGGTCCCTCATCCCAGTATAAAGGGTGGGTTAGGGATTCCTCTGTAGGGAATGGGCTCCAAGATGGCAGTTCTTGCACCAGGAACATACTCTGACCCTACTCCAAGAGACTCCACAAACTGCCCATGGCACTTGACTGTCATCTATCTTTGGAGGGTTTAGTTCCTTTCCCTGAAGGTTCCTCAGCAATTGTTTCTGAGTCAATGAGCTCCCAATAGCTCGAGTCAACTATCTCTGTGGTCTCCTCGTAATCCTGGTCCCTTTGTTCATATGCTCTCTCATCTTTCTCTTTTCGGCTGGACAGGGAGCTCAACTTGGTGCTTAGCTATGGATCTCTGCCTCTGCCTCTATCTACTGTTGGATGAAAGTTCTATAACAACAATTAGGGTGCTCATTCATTTGATTACAGGGGATGTCCTGTTTAGACAACTTCTCTACTATTGCTTGGAGTCCTAGCCAGGCACATCTGTGGGTTCTTGGAGGTATCCTTAGCCCACATTTTTATTCTCCTGTTTTCTTGTTTGTTTGAGAGAGAGAGGGAGAGAGAGAGAGAGAGAGAGAGAGAGAGAGAGAGAGAGAGAGAGAGAGAGAGAGAGAGAACATGAAGTTAGGTGGGTAAGAAAGTGAGGAGGATTGGAGGATCTGGAAGGAATTCTGGGATGGAAAAGAATATGATTAAAATATATAACATAAAAAGAATTTTTAAATAAAAGCTTTTTAAAAAAAAGATGTTAAGGCAAATATGCAGTCAGGCCAGAAGTCTATTTTCATAGACCATGTTCTATGGCATTTCTTCTGGAAAATTTTTTTCTAATTAACATATTAGGTCTCTCACAGAGAGGATAGACAGAAAATTCTCCCTTTTAGAAGTTGGGTAGTGGGGAGAGGGAGCTGGCATGATGTGTAGTCGGCAGAAAAATGTGAACACCTTTAAATTAGGGAGGAAGTTAACAGACAACATCTGCATTCATAGTAACCTGACTTCATCCCTGGTCTTAACCTGTGGCCCTTATTCTGCCAGGCTATGTGTCACTGAAAGGATAGACAATCCTTCAGCACCTGTTCCTCTTTTTACTCAAGACCTGGCCCCTCTGGGGGTGGGGGGCAGTTGTAATTCCTAAAAACCTTCTTGGCCAAGATTTATAGTGAAAATCTGTTAATCCTCCAGGCTCTGGTTAATGGTACAGACACATCTTTTTTTTTCTTCCTGGGAAAGCTCAAGAATGTCTTATGCATTTACATTAGTATATCTTTGAAAGCTGTTGTCTTCGCTATGAATTTCAAAAGCCCATTTTGAAATTCTCCTTGTATCACTCTTCCCCTGAGGACAATACATAAAAAGGGTGTCTACGCTGCTTCAACAGTGGAGAAAAACATAATATAAAAAAGTAACCACTACGAATAGCAGCCTTGTAATATTATGAAATATCATCATGTTACAACTGTTTAAAACTTGCCTGTACAAACCCAGAAATCATTCTTATTAGGGAATAAACCAAGCAATGAAGTGACTTTTTTTTTTAAATAAATATCAGTTTTCCATACCTGCAGGTGAAGCTATATATTCAAAAGTAAGAGTTCTGAATAATTTTCAGAAGTATACCCAAAGACTTTTCATTGTACTGATTAAGTCTATTTTAAATTTTTGGTAAAATATTTACTAGGATCCAAATTATCCAAAATTTGGAAATGAGAAAAAGCAAAAGAACACATCATTTCACATTTCTGGTAAACAAGACCACCCAAGAATTGTGTGTTTATGTGGGAATTGTAACTTGGACTCATTAATTACTATTGACTCAAAGCCTAGTTCTATGATGGCACATGTTAACATACAGAGCTTAATCTGAAAGAATTATTTTCTTAGTAGTACACTGATTAGAGTGTTTGTAGCTGATCCAGAAACCTTGTTCCAAATACTTCCTTCTACAAAGTTGTCTCATTTTTACATTTAAACTGGTGCATCCATTTCATATTCCTCAAATTGCAGGTGATCTTTACGCATGTCCATTCTGTATTTACAGCTCATACTCTTGAGTTTTCTTAAATTATACTTTTGTTTGAGTACTTTTTGAGCTGCTTTTAATTATATCATTGCCTTCCACGACGGAGGCATATGTATAAAAGAAATGGAATTGCTAGTGCCGTGAAAAGAATAGAGAAGAAGCATTGCATTCAATCCAAAGTTTGTGATTTTCTTCTCCTTGGAGCTGGAAAGATGTCTTTGTGGTTAAGAGCATCTTCAGCTCATCCTAAGGACCTGAATTTTGTTCCCAGTACTCTTTTTAAATGGTTTAAAATGCCTTTGAATCCAGCTCCAAAGGATGTGCACTTTCTTTTGACCTCTTCCAGTACCCACATTTCATGTGTGTGCCAGACCTCTATATGTACACAAACACAATGAAAAATAAAACAAATCTTGTAGTGTAAATACATATGTAAATTTGTTCCCTTAAACCATTCTTCTGTGGAGTTCGAATGATATCTATGGCATGGAGGAACACTGGACCTGAGGATGTTTCAACACATCACTGTGCTCCTTTGCTCTCTCATCAGTGTGCAGGTTTTATAGCTTTGAAGCTGAAAATGTAAGTTCTAAGAATGCAGATTACATATCTTCTCCTTGACATTTATTTTACGCATTGTACTTTTCAAGACCTCGATAGACAGCTGGGGAATAAGAACAAATCTTCTGATTATAGATTTGCTTACTCTTTAATTCCAGAAACTAAATTTTACTCCTATTTCAGTAAGAAATAATTTCGTATAAGTGAGCTTGGCTCCTTACTATAAACTGCAGATTTCATATTTTAATTGTTCCCTCTGCTGCTTGATTATCAAGTCATGGCTTACTAGACATAAATATACACTGTTAGCATTTCTCAAATGTAAATAGTGAGTGATTTATGAATTTTACTGTCCCCTCTTTAGTAAATATTCTCACGCAAGCTATAACATTTAAAACTTGGTATTAATAATGACTTATGGCTATCAGCAGCCAGATTAGCATTAAAGAGTAAGGGAAGAGGCTAGTACTTCAATTCCATTTTTGTAGCATTTTCTACTACATAGTACCAATGTAAAATTCAGGAAGAATCTAAATATGGGGAATAATTCAATAGGATTTAAGTTAAAGTCTCATTTAGAATTATAATATTAAATGTTGTATTTTCATTTAATTATAATATGCAGTATAATTAACAGAACTGGTTTTAGAGTAAATCTATTGGAAGAGTCCATATAAATGGCTTGATAATGTTTTATGGTTTTCTACTAACAATTTTAGTGGACAAATCATTTTCAGCTTCACAGAAACATGGTAAGGTGCACATTATCATAAGTAGCAAACCTAGGGCCTTGCAAGGATGGTTTCCTAAGTCACAAAGCCTGAAGTATGATTTAGGGAGATCTGCTCCAATCGGAACATGGAAAATAGAAATTAACACAGACATGACATAACATAGTAGAGTCCTATGTGTGTCTGTCTTTAGAAAAATCATTTCATACACTATTTTCTTTGTGTAAAACATATTAACACCTCTGTCATGTTAACACCTTTTAAGTCATGGATTTTGGGAGATAGCCAGTCACTAGAGCCCCCTCCCTCCCTCCCTCTCTCCCTCCCTCCCTCCCTCCCTCTCTCTCTCCCTCCCTCTCTTTCCCTCTCTCCCCCTCCCTCTCCCTTCCTTCCTTTCTTTCTGTTTATTCTCTGTTTCTTTCACATCATGTATCTCTATCCCATTCTTTTTTCCATCTCTTTATATCCACCCTCTGATCTTGCAATCTGCCCCCACAATGAAATAAAATGAAGTTTAATAGAAAAAAGGAAGAAAGAAAAGAGTAAAGAAGGAAAAATAACCTCATCATGGCAGCTGCAGTGTGATCCAATGAGTCACTCAGTGACCCTTTTATCCATGTATTTTTATTTGTAGTGTTCATTGCAAAGAGTCATTGGTGTGGTTTGAGGCCTTTGGTTCCCACTACATTGTTGCTTCTGGAGCCTCACTAGGACTCCTCTTGGATATTCTGCTGTTGCCCTGTGTCATGGAGATCCTACAGCTTTGAGTCTTAAGGAACTGACCTTTTACATGTTCCAGCAGATTACAGGAGTAGATATTGGGGTGAGCCAAATCATACCCCTGGCTCTGGACGTGGGTAGTTGCAGGTTGGTCAGCCCACAGCTCTCCCTTGTCCTTACCACCAGAGTGAGATCTCCTGTGTTGCCTAGGCTAGTGCACGCCTTGAAGTGATGAGCAAGGGCTGGGGTCCATTCTTCTGCTTCCATGTCCTTGGGATAGGATCTCTCATATCTACACCTCAGAGGCAGCTCCACTTTGTTGTCCAGGTATGAACAAGCCTCCTGAGTACTGCAACTATTGACGGGCAGGTCCAGATGTCCAGATCCACCTGTCTCAGGAATTGATGTGTGGGTGGGAAGGGATCTCTCCCCTGCCCTTGCTACCACATGACAGATGAGTAAATAATAGGGACAGCTCACCCATGCTCACAACTTTGGGGCTGACTCACCCAACTTTGGTCAATAGGGTTGATTTTATTATGCTGCCTACTCAAGTTGCAGGGCTTACTCTCCCAAGTGTTGCAGTTGGTGTTGGGTAGGGACAGCTCTCCTGCCCTTTGACCTCAGAGCATGCTTTTCCATCTAATCATGATCATAGATGACCTGTTATATAATCACTTTCCATGTTTTTTATTGTAATTATTTTCACTGTTAAAATATGAGAGCCAAGGATAGCTAGAAATTTTCAGTCAAAGACCTAGAAGACAATGCATCTCCCTTGAAGTTAACTTGATAGTGGTCAGGAACCTGAGGTCTGCACCTGATTCTTTGGTTCTTGCTTTCTACACACAAACTTAGTTGGCAGTAGTATTTTCCCTGAGAAGAAATTTGTTCAAAAAGAATCATCTAGCCCAAATCAAAATTGTGTGAACAGACACATGTCTTACTTCTGGAACAAATCAGATGTGCTTATTTCTCTTGGAAGTTCTAAGCTGTGTCTGAGGGAATGGTATTATTCTAAGTTGTGTCTGAGGAGAAAGTGGGCAGTGCCTAGTGTGTTGTCTTAGTGGGTTTCAATGTATCAGAGATCACAGTAAGAGATTAGTGGTATAACTCCAGAAATCCCCAGCCAGCTCAGCCCTCTGCCTTAGTCTATTCAGACTACTATAACAATTTACTGTATACTGGGTAGTTTATCAACAACAAAATTTCTGGAGGTTGGAAGTCCTAGATCAGAGCACAAGGAGATACACTATCTGGGGTTCACAACATTCTGCATGGACAGCCATCCTCACAATTCATTTCATTCCAACTAGAATGGTTGAAGAAGCCCAAGAATACCAGTAATGAGAACTCCACCTCTGTAATCTAATTTCCACCTAAAGGCCCTTGACTAATGGAATTCTATGTGGGAACTAGACAAGTATATATTAGGTGACTCTTAAGACTTCTCAGTTCTGACTGTGAAGCCCTATAGGTACATGTGTTTATATCATAGTATGCTTATTTTTCCTCAGTACTGATACCCCAGACTTCTCTGTTTTTCTTTATTTCCCGATTGTTTTCTACTCCCATGACTAAGGTCATACAGGTAGATAAAGCTGCATACATTTGGAAAAGGGATTTTAAATAATTTGCACAAAATGAATAACTTTCACAGAAGGGCATATGATCTGCTACTTCTTGTCCTGTCATATAATGTCATTTAATTTGCACTGTTTACTTTAATTTTTGACTACACAGAAGCAGTTTGGTCCAGGGAGAAGAACAAAGTGTCTGTAGATTATTTTGTGTGTCTATATGTGTCCCTCATAAACATATACCTAAGCATTTTTTTTATTATTTGAGAACCCTTGCATGCATGTAATGTGTTTTGATCAAATCTATTTTTATTTCCTCACCTTCAATCCTTTCTTATGCTCCACATTTTTCCAACTCATGTAATCTTATTTTGTTTGGTTTTTTTAAAATTTTTAAATTATTTTATTATTTTTAAAATTATAATTACATCATTTCCCCTTCCATTTACTACCTTCAAAACTCTCCCACATTTTTAATCAATTATTTTAAGATGAATCCTATAACTTCTCAAGTGTTGAAATACTTGGAAAAAAACAATCACATTGATTTTTTTTCTAGCCCATATGTCTTCTCAGGAATTTCCTTGGGGGAATATTATAGAATATGTTATATACTCATGTTCTCATGTCTAATTGTGAATGAATCTTTTTAAAATGAATGTTATAAGGGCTGGCCAGATAGCCCAATGAGGACAGCTCTTGCCTTGCAAGCATGAGGACAAGAATTCAAATCTCTAGATGCACATAACAGCTATGTCAATATAGTGGCCTTCCTGATATTCCGGGCATGAAACATGGATTCAGTCCCTGGAGCAAGCTGGCTAGCTAGACTTCCTGCAATGTCAGGATCTGCATTCAGTGAGAGACCCTGACTCAATACATAGTGTGAAAAACAGTCAAGTAAGATACTAGCTGTCAAACTCAGTCTCCACACACAAATATATGTGTGTGCAAATATACATGTGAACACACATATGCACATCAACACATAAATATATTTGTCAATGTTAAGTACATTTTATGAACCAGTTCTTTTCATTAAATCTATTAGCTTATTAGAGCTGTTTTATGTTACTACTGGAGTTAATCAAACTTCTATTTTTGCTACAAATACTAACTTATTCACAAATACTGAACCTGTTTACAAATAAGAAAATGTCTTATTTGAACTCCATTCTTTGTAGTCTCTCATTCACTTCCTCATTTCCTACATAGCATCAAGAAATAGTTGAGTTCTAACATAAAACAATTAATCATACATTGTCATGTTTCTATCAAACATATGTACTAAGCAGGAATGATGGCCCCTTCTATAATCCCAGCACTGGAGAAGGCAGCTAAAACAGCAGAACATTTGAGATAAGTTCAGCCTGGGATATATAGCACATTTGACACCAGTGTGTGTGTGTGTGTGTGTGTGTGTGTGTGTGTGTGTGTGTGTGTGTGTGTGTGTCTGTATGTGTGTGTACCTGAGTGTTGTGTGTGTTTTTCTGTATAATTATTTTCTGTTTAAATGTGTAGCATTTAATAAGCTCCCACATTGTTCTCTATCTTTATTGTACTTTATATTCTTCCTAACACTTTAACCACAGCAAAAACATGTTTGTTTGTTGGCTTATTGTATTTTTCCCGTGCAAATGAAAATTCTATATATATTAAAAGATGTCCTTTTATATAAAAACTACAAGAATATTGACTGATATATGGTTGATCGGGTATGATATAGTTAAGAATATGCATAAAATCCCTTAAGAATGCAAAGAAAATAGTGTTCAGGAGACAATCATTGTCCATAATGTGCTTGTCTCAAATTACTGCATGCAAAGAATAAAGGAAAATTGCATTGTAAAATTCTATAGTTTTCAATAGTTCTAGAAGAATTGTAAATTGTTGAATAATTAATATCATTTTTATTTTTGACCAAGTTTCAAAATCTTACATCTAATAAAATAATTTTTAAAATAAAAAATTCTAAAAATCTTAAGAAAAATAAAATTTAGTGAGAACTTATGCCCAAGACAGGAAAAAAAAAATATATATATATATATATATATATATATATATATATGTATGTATTTCAAAAGGTTGAGATCAAAATATTAACTTCTGCCCTGGAGAAAGGCTATGTATACTTTAAAAATTTAAAACTAAAATGAAATATTCCTTTGATGAATCTACTTTTGGAGTAGCTGCAGGAGCTTTTGTAGCCAGTGGTGGCAGTTTAACGCTAGAAATGGGACAAGCTGGATAAATGAAAAGTTGGGATTTCTGCTGCTTTAACAGAGGAAAAAGAAGCAATTACCCAGAGAAGATTTTAATTGCATACAGACTGGCCTTTTGTTTTGCCCCACTACGTCCTGATCAAGTGCTAGGAAAAATCAAGTATTCCCATCATTACTCACTCCACTGTCTGTTTCCACTTAACTTAGAGAGCATCCTACCCTCTCTCCAGAGCCATCACCCTATGAGAGACGTGGCATCAAATGGCTCTAAATGGCCAGCAATAACATTCTCATGCCTGCCCTGTGCTGTCTTGTGTGGCAGTACTTGGCACTGTGAGAACAGCTTCCAGACTTTCCACAGCCACAGAGCAAGGAGAGAAAACCAATGGGGTGGCTGGGCTTTCCCTTGGTAAAGCAGAGTGGGGGAAGGAGAAAGGGGTTGGGAGTGGCATAAATGGTCAGAATCCAGGAAGGAAAGTGCCACTCCCCTTAGTGCCCCAAACAGCATCCTTTAACATTCAACGGAGAACCCAGTGCTTTGAAGCAGGAGTCTCATTAGGACACATGAATTACTCAGGGGAAAGAAGCAGATGTACTGGGCGAGTGCTTCTGCAGATGCAAGTGGAAATGCTCCTGTGTAAAGGATAAATCTCAGTCACTAGGGACTCTACCTCTATTTAAAAGACCAGAAATAACTGGACAAGGTTATGAAAAGCCCCTTGGCTAAGACATGTAGAAAAGGGCTATACAACATCAGAATCCTTCTCCTCTTATTTAGGACTCCCAGATGTGCAGCCTCCTACAGGTAGAGACTGCTTCGTGGCTTGTCTTCTGCAGTGTACAGTTCGCGTGTCTTATTGTGCTGATCTCTCTGATTTACTGCTTTGGAAAAACGCGCTTTCTGAGAAACAATTTCTTTCAACATAAGGAGATTTCAGTGATTATATTTCAATGATTTCCTTTTTGCTATTAGCAGCTTCTCTGTAGATTTTTCGGGTGCAATCATCTGACCAAGTGCTTCTGATTAGTATCTTGCACATGCCAGTAAATTCTACAAAGATCCACAGTGAGTTACCATTTGTGGGTGCATTCTACTGGGATTTTGAGCATCCAGGTTACAGAACCCTTTCCCTTTTGACTTCATGCCATGGAGCAGACTCATCAAGTCCCACGTGTTTCCTTTCACAAGATGGGAAAATGGGAATAAGCCGACAGAATAAAGAATTAGAAAGTGCTCATTCTGCTAAAAGGGTACCCTTCCAGTAAAAAGTGACAATTATATTTAGTTAACTATGACAGTAACGTACAATGATTCCTATTGAAATTGAATTGAACATCATTATGTCATCCCTTAACTTTCTTTCAAGTATAAAATCAAAAAATACTTTTTTTTCCAAATTAAGTGAAAGGGGATAAGAGTGGTTAAAGCTTAAGCCCAGTGCCAATTTGGTTTTTTTAATGTTTATTTTTTTATTTTACTTTATGTGTACTGCTATTTTTTTCTGTATTTGTTTCTGTGCCTCATATACATTCCTGATTCCTAGAAGCCAAAGGGGGTGTCAGGTTGCCTGTCACTAGAGTTATAGACAGTTGTGAACTGCCATGTTAGTGCTGGAAATCAAACTTAGGACCTCTGGGAGGGTAGCCAATTCTCTTAAGTACTGATCCAGCTTTTTGGCTCTATGATCCAATTCTTTTATTTTTCTTATATTTTTTATTGTAAAGATCTTTTCATTTTATATACCAACCACAGTTCCCTTTCCCTCCCCTCTTCCCACTCACCCATTAGTTTCTCCCTTCCGCACCCCCATCTACTCCTCAGAGAGCATAAGGCCTCCAATGGGGTGTCAACAAAGTCTGCCATATCAAGTTGAGACGGGACTAAGCCCTGCCCCCCTGTATCAAGGTTCAGCAAGGTATCCCTCTACAGAGAATGGGCTTCAGAAAGCCAATTACGATCCAGTTGTTGGTATGTATCAGATACAGTGCACTTTAGGCATATTATTCCAGAATCTTTTTATGAATAATCACTCAAATATGCACATATAATCATTTAAATATGCATATTCTCTCCATGTATGTATATCCTATAAACCTAACTCATTTTGTACAAGATGTAAATGTCTTTTAATTTATTGAGTAAGGAAATAAGCACTTAACTGATTTAAATTTGTTTCAAAAGTTTTCCTCTACTCCTAAAGCTAAAAGAATTTAAGCTAATAGAATCTGTTATAAAACAAGAACATTTACTCCAGGAAATGAACACTCATGTGACAGATAGATGCTCCACATCTATAGTTCAGGAACTCCACAGAGGGTCTCAGAAATAAAGCAGATGTTTGAATGGTTCCAGTGAGCAGTGAGAAAGGGGCCATATTTGATCTCTCCTCATGTAAAGCCTTGGTCATATGCTCATAAACTTATTGGCTGCTTCTCACTGAATAATCTAAGAAGATCAAGTTTTGTTCATATTTCCAGATCAAGTAAGGTAGAAATCATGTGGCCTGAGTGGTGTTGTCAGTCCAAGGGGTATTTAGACCCCATCTCTTGTAGTAGGGCGGTTTCTCAGTCCCGGGTGGCTAGAGGCCCAGAGACCCACAGACCTGCCGCCCGAGACCCCTTAGCCGCCCACCCCTCAGACCCCCAGAAATGACTCAGATGTTTATATTAACTTCATGCTGTTTGGTCTATGGCTCAGGCACATTGTTAGCTTTCTCTTACATCTTAAATCAACCCATTTCTATTAATCTCTCTGCCACGTGGCCCGTGGCTCACCTGAGCTTCTACATGTTGCTCCTTGGGCGGCTTCAGCTCAATCTGTCTGACTCCACCCTGCTTCTCCTACCTATGCTCTGATTTCTCCTCCTACTTCTTCTATGGTGCCTCCCATGGCCCAAAACAGCTCCTTTATTTAAAGATTGAGATTCACAGCATACAGAAAGGCATTCCCACATCATTCTCTAGTTTAATTCACTTCAAAACTTCAAGGAGAATGATAAAGGAATTCCTTTATAATCACACCACCACCAACCAAATATTAAATGTTTGGCCAGTAAATCTACAAACAACCTACATGAATAAATATAAGAAATAATAATAAGGCTAACTCTCATGATAAAGGAATTTAAACAAATGGTATAAATGTATCGTATAGAGAACATCCACGGGCACATGAGATGTAGGTTCATTTCCATACCCCAGAATATGTGTGAGCTACAATATAATGTTTGCCTTAAAAGATTAGAAGGCAACAGTGCCAAATATTGTACCAATAACACTGCCTCTCTGATTGGAAAGAAAAGGATACGCTGTTAAATTTTGATATAAATATAAAAATAACATACATACACAATGCTGAACTTAGAATACTAGCTGGCCAGTATTCACATTGTAAATGCTTTTATTCAGTGAATGTGATAGACAGAATTATGAGACACTCCCTAGCGCTAGCAGCTTCTATAAGCATCTTCTGTAAGATATACTCATTTTAGAATGAGCAAGACCTCTGTGTGTGATGTGATTTCCATGTCCCTTATTCTATTACTCTGTGTGTGTGTGTGTGTGTGTGTGTGTGTAATAGGGACCAAAAGTTCAAGATCTATTTCAAGCTATCTGCCCAGTTATGCCCGATTCATCTGCGTCCTTCCCTTTTCTGTACTAGGATTTCCAGTGTGCAACATCACACATAGCTTTATACCTGGGCGCTGTGGAACTCAGGTCCTCATTCTTCCATGCTAAGCATTTTACAAACCAAGCCATCTCATTATCCTCATATATCCTCTTGATTGGGCATTTCATAGCAAAGATGCAGGGAGTTTGTGTGCACTCTTAAGCTCCACCTCAGCTGGCTTTCACTTACTTTGAAAGTTAATTGCCCTGAGAACTTATAAAGAGAAAGATTCCCCTGATATGCTTAATGAAATGAGCTGTGAAGTGTGGGAAAGCCTACAAAGGATTGAACCTTGGAGAAAGAATTCATGCAGGTTCTAAGAGCTGAGTTACTGGCAGTGCCTGTAAGTATCTAGTAAGTCACAGATATTTAAACAAGAACTCAACTTCCAGAAAGAAGAACTATAAAGAAGAACTTTAATATTTTGTCTGAAACTTTGTGACTCACTGTCTTGAGGTTGAGGAGAAAATACTTGCCCACAAAAACTGTGAGAGAATCAATGATGATGTTTAAATGCATTGTTTATTATTATAGTCACATAATAATTAGTGACTAACAGTGTTAGAAGATTACTTGAGAAATATATCAGACAAAAATCATCTGATAGATGTACTGTGTCACTATAGTGAGATTATGTTGTTACACTGTAAATAATCGGCCACCTACTAGTTTAATAAAAGCACTGATTTGTTGAAGGCAGCCAGGTAGTGTGGACGGGGCCACCAGACTAAGAAAACTCTGAGAACAGGAAGAACAGAGTAGAGATGCCACAGACACACCAGAGAAGCAGATGCAGAGGAGACCTATGCTGCTCTGAAAAAAGGTACCGAGCAGCATGGCTGAACAGGATAAGAATCATGGGTTAGTTTAAGAGCAAGAGCTAACAAGTTATATGCCTGGGCCCCAGGTCAATTAGTGTACAATTAATATAAGTGTCTGAGTATTTCAATGGGACTATAGGACTGTGGGTATGCGGGTCTGGGCCACAAGTCTATGCCAGAGAGTCTGGGCCAGAAATCTCATACAACATGTCACAGTTGCAGTTATTTCTTAAAGCATGTTTATAATAGTCTCATATTACTCTTTCTAAATTTTAAAAGTAATTCTTTAAATCTCATTGGATTTTTATTTAGAATGTGGAACCTGCCACACCATATATGTGGAGAGAAAAAGGACAGCTTGTAGGAGTTGGTTCTCTTCCTTTCAATATGTAGGCCCCAGGGATCAAATTTAGAACTTGGCAGCTGGCTTGGCAATGGACACCTTTACCTGCTGAGCTATCTCTCAGGCACTAATCTGACCTTTCAGTAAAAATACACATAGCTTGCATGTCTCTGTATCTTAACAGTACGTCTTTAATGAATCAATTCTTTCCTTTCTTACAGAAAATTTGGTTTAGTGTGCACAACATTGAACCTAAGATAATGCACATTACGATGCACAACACTGAACACACATGGCATTATGTGTGCATGTATTCATGCTTTTATGGAATCATTTAACGAAAAAGAAAACAAACACCACCCTTTTCAACAAAACTCTCTTGTGCCTAGAGTTTTTTTCATGAATAAACGGAGCCCAGTTCTTCTGCAGGAACTCTCGGAGCTTCTCAGGTATTACAAGAAGACTTTTCAACAGAAGCACCAAATCCTTGACTGTTTGGAGGGAAACAAAGCCACAGACTAATATTTCCAAATGTGGCTCCTTGGAGTTATTCTTTCTCTTGGAAACTAAATTTAAGATGGCAGCTGCTGAGGTGGAAGATGCTTTTTGAGATACTTTATAGTTGAACAGTATAAATTATTACTCTCATGGTATTTAATTAATGAATACCATTCATGTGGTTTGGGCAAGTTTTTCTGTCATGCGCTAGATAAATTTGAATATCCCTTCAACTACTTCTACATTTCATCATTTTTTGTGATTTAAATATTTTGCAAATGTGAAGCCAACTTAATTGCTTATATCATACACAGTATCTCCCCCGTTCCCAGTGGTTACATGAAGCCAAAGATGCTACACTTGAGCACTGTGATACTATACGAGACAAGCTGACAGCTGAGGCAGCTGCTGAGTGATGGATGGGGTAGGTGGTGAACACAGCGTTAATACACTGTGCCAGAGTACGGTTTGCATCCTGAGCAGAATGGAGCTCTGTGGCTAAGATTTCTTTTTGTCTCTCAGCATTGTCTACAGTTTAGAACATGACTTGTTCTGTGGAATGTTCCCTGCCTTGGGGCTGAATTTACCCACCCACTAGTAGCTCAAACTGCAGAGAGATTAAGGAAAAGTAGAAATACTCTATGGCTAGCTCTGCAATGCTTTATTGATATGTCTATCACATTTTTTTTTAAAAAAAATGCTTATTTTATTTTATTTGAGGAGACTCTTGGGCTGAAAACTAATAAATATTAAGCAGCTTGCTGGAGGAAATAATGAATTAGAAGAATCACTGTTGTTTCAAAATACAAACTTCTGTATATTAATTTCCATTTAATCTCAGGAACTAAAAATAAGATACTGTTAACTACTGTTTATCTGATCCTAGTTTACATGTTTAAGCTTGAAGTACATTACAGTCCTCCTGTGCTCACCTTACTGATTCTTGGAAACTTGAGTATATTAAAATCCATTCGTTTTTCCATGATCCATAACTGGTTCCTCTGAGATAACGGAGATACAGATTTCTTCTTACTAAGCTTGCTGACCTCTTGCTAGTTGGGAGGAACTAGGAGGTAAGCCAAGTAAGCGGGTTCCAAGACCTGCCTTCCTGAGTTCCACCTATCCATTGTTGCCTTAAAAGCATAATTCTCCCCACAAACAGGATAGAAGACAGTTTCATCTAAAACCAAATAGAAGGGACAATTGTAGCTGGAAGTTTCTCTGCCCTGCCCAGTCACACAGTCATTTAGTCTGAAATAATCACACAAAGGCTTATATTAATTAAAAGCTGTTTGGCCTGTGACCCAGGCTTGCTACTTACCAACTCTATAGTTTAAGCAAACCCATACTTCTACTTATGCTTCATAATATGGCTCTTTTTGCTCAGTGCAGCATTCTCATCCCACTTTCTGCCTCTCGCTGGCATCTTCTGCTCCTCCTCCTCCTCCTCCTCCTCCTCCTTCTTCTTCTTCTTCCCAGAACTCTCCTATTCTGGTTTCCCTGCCTCTACTTCCTGTGTAGCTACTTGACCAATCAGCATTTTGTTAAATCAATATTTACAATGACAAATATTTACATTATACAAAAGCATAATCCCACAGCAGACAACGGCTTAGAAACATGGGTCTACGTAGCCCCAAATTCCATATTCCAATATGGTAAGCATTTGATGAAATCTTTTAGTAACAGAACAAGGTTTGTTAATAGAAAGTGGTAAATTAAGTCTCTTTAAAAACATTCATGGATATATTACGCATGTGAGTGAAAGCAAAGAAGAGAAATCTTTGCTCTGGGCCTCAAATGCTGCCTAGGGACAATTTTTGCCATTTGGTTGGTGGAAGATAGTGATTTGTTAAGTTAAGTGTGATTTGTTAAGGGGGGGTGTGTGTAAAGATAGCCTTCCATACATCGTAGTTAGGCTTTGGACCACTAGCATTCCAATTTTTCTACCGTCACTGAAGTTATCATTGGGGCTTCACTACAAAGTACTTTTCTTTATTGGAATAGTCACATCATACACATCTTTCCAAGGCGCACAGCCTTGTTGGTTAAAACAAGAAGGAGCTGACCTTGCCCCACAAATATCCTGTGCTTGTATTATTTTATTTTGCCACATTTCCTTGGGCGGGGGGGGGAACTTATGGCTTAAGAGCCTACTTGGACTTTGAGATGTGTGCTGTTTTCTCTGCTCATCTTTCCCTCCTCTTTGAAGGAGGTATCTGTTAGGGTGCTTCGGCTTCTCCTTTCAAAAGCACAGCTCTGAAACAGGCTTTCTTGATACAGAACACCTCCTCATGCAGAGCTATTATGTTTGTAATCAGCAAGGATACACACACCCAGCCATTTCCTGGAGGAATGCTGCCAGGGCAGTTCACAGTCATTCCTTTTGTTTGGCTTCCCTGTGTCCATTTGGAGAGTCTCACCACAGTGCAGAGACGTCTTTGTCCATCAAGATCTCTCCACTAGATGGATAAATGACCACTCTTCTAGCTTTGGCCTGTTTGCAACATGGAGTCTAGATTAAGAGCAGGCATGCCTCAGTCAGAGTCACTTATGCAGTAGCTTGTACCACATAACACCATGGCACACACTGAGGATGCTGCCCATTCAAAGCTTTGTCTTTCTTCCCCTGTCCTACAGCAGTCTAGGACTCATGTTCATAGTAAAAGAGACCTACTTGAATTAATGAATTAATGGATCGTTCTGGTCATTTAAAATATGGTCTGCTGCATAAGAGGCTTTCTACACTCTTTTTCACAAGTGGGAGCTACCGTGTGCCTGTCTCTCGGGTGCAATAATTTTAAAGGCTCGGTGCAAATGATCTCAATAGTTTTCTGTATATCTTGCCTTATAGCTTCCAACTTCCTTTTAATTCTTTCTGATATGCAGTTAATGCATTTTTAAGGATAAACCTTAACCTATGTGTCTATAACAAAATGGAAACTACAATAGATTTTAAATAATGTTAGAAGCTATCTGCAAGTACCCAGTGGCCTCACCATACAACACGTTCCTTATCCCTAAACATATATTTGACCAGTTGCTATTTTTATTTAGGGAAGAATTTGAACTTGTTAATATGATGATCTCTTTAGAACTGAGCCTAGCAAGTGGGAAGAACCCATTCATCTTTACCTGTTCTGTCTATGTCAGTAAGGTCAAAGCTGGCTAGACCCGTGTTCCTGGGCCACAAGATAGAGGGGAGCCAGCCAGTCCAGGAGAGATGGTAGCTCAATTGGGACTCTCTTTGCAGACTTTGGAATCTCTCTCTCTGGTACAGAACTGGTTACAGTGGAAACAGAAACCTTTTACGCACAGGAAATAATGATTTCCATCCATGAGCTTGCATATTGGACCTGTCATCTTTCATTAGTAGAAAGATTGGGGGAAAGCAAATACTTTATTTTATTTTAACCACCCAGAGAAGGAGAGTGGAGTGTGGGAAATTAATATTTCTGATTTGCCCCGAGCCCCTCCCCACTCAGGGTGCATTAGAGATCGGGGCAGGCAAATTACTTTCCCATCCTGTTTGACTTCGAACTACCCGAGTGAGTGAAGAAAGAAATCACTTGATAAGGTTTGGAAATCAGCATCTGCTTTTCTTAGCACTTCTGGATGGATTCATCAGGCATCCTGTAATTCATATTTCCTGTTGGAAACAATAAGAGAATACCCTACACAGACATGCAGCCTCTGGGTATTCATTGGGCCCTCTGCCATGACTGTGCATTTAGAAGGGCCCCTGTTTGAACTAGGGGTACAGTAGCCTGTACTTTTAATTATTTCTTCTCTGGAAAAAAGTGGCACTCCTTTTTTTTTTTCTTAGCTTGGAAGCTACTCATTCTTTTATAACTTCGTGTTTGCACTATGTAAGTGGAACTCAAGCCCTGTGTCAGGAGTGAAGGACCTACAGATATCATAAGGTGTTTTTTCTAGGGAACAGTAAATTTAGTCATGAAGGATTAAAATTGCATATGAGGAAACTAGCTCAGTCTCATCAAAACTCACTGTTGAGAGAATTAAATATATTAGTTATTCACTCTTACTCTCTGTGGAAAAAAAAGCCTATCTTTATATATATATATTTTACTGTGGTGACACATTGTATATTTAATAAAAATAGTCTGAGATATCAAAGGACTGAGCCACCCCCAGAGCCTAGCCAGGAAGGTCAGGGAGAGACAGAGACCCTCTGGATCTCTGTGAGTTCAAAACCTATCAGAGCCAGGCAGTGGTGACACACACCTTTAATCCTAGCATCAGGAAAGTTGAACCAGGAATTGAGATAGCTGGGTAGGAAAGATAAGGCCGGACAAGGCAGAAGTTCTTCCCTTTGCCTCTGCTCCCTTTTTGGCTATGGACTAAGAAGGTTTAGTCGAGGGATTTATGGAGACAGGATCTACCCCTTTAGACCTAAGAAGTTGGCTAGGAGAGAGTGACTATAGCTTGTTTCTCTGTCTCTCTGATATTTCAGCTTTTCCTCTATATCTGGCTCTAGGATTTTATTAATGATGCCAAACAGCATTTGTGCAGTATTTTACAGTAAAGCAAACAGAGGCAAATTACTTTCCTAATGTAAGCCCCTTAAGAAGTAAAACTCTAGGATTTGTACTTTAATGCTGGGAGGCTTCTTCAGAACCCGTATGCCATGATGGAACACTGATGACAGTATGTATTGGGAATGTATTGTTGTTTAAGAAATTTTTAATTTTTTTAAAAAAAATTCACTTTGGGCTTGTGAATTTGTCTATGTGTGTGCATATGTGTATGGGTGCCACAGCGTGCCTAAATAACAATCTGCATATCTGGTTTTCATATTCTATTATTTGGGTTCATTGAGTGGAACTTGGGTCCGGCTTGGTTTGGTGGCAGTCAGCTTTGCTTGCTGGCCCTGAAGTCAGTGTTTACACATATCCCCACTCTGTGCTGGAATTCATAGCAGACATTTGGGGGTTCATGAGCACACTGTAGCTATGCTTTCAAGGAGGTGACATCTTAAAGGGGAGAGTGGAAAGAGGAGACATACAGAGCCTACTAAGGAGAGGATGCAGCTCAGCCAGGGCCTCCAGTTGAGAAATGGTGTCCTCAGCAGGGTGGAGAGGATTATAAGAAGCATAAAAGAAGCATCTGTTCCTGGAACCCCACTGAGATGACAATTGTGAGGATGGACTTGGTTGATGTAGGGTAACTTGAACATAGGAACCTTGGATTGTTTCACATTGCCATTTCTCAACTCAGGCCCTCAGGTCTGATCATTAAGGTAGAAGAAGACTTGAGAAAACCAGGAGTTCCTAGAACAGGCAGCCTAAGTAAAAGGCAGGAAGGATGTTGTGAAGTCAAGGTCATGAATAGGGATGCAATCACAGAGAGGTTTTATTCTTTAAATTCAGTGTTCCTTGTAGAGGCTGACTTCAGAAAATCTGTGCAGCAGCCCCGTGGAGCTTAGTTTCCTTGGGTGCCGAATCCCTAATTTCCTATTTTATCATCTTCTTGAATAACATGTGGATGTTAGATCTCTGCAAGTCTCCCATCGAATAGACTTAGCAGATTGTTTTCATCAACATTTGAAAAGCTTTTCTCTGCCAAGTCATTGGACCAAATATTCAGTAAAATAAAGTGGACCACTTGGGAGTTTCATTACTCGGATTTCATCACTGTCTTTAGAGATAATTCTGGCACCAGAGTATATAGCCGATATAAGAGGCAAAGAGCTGTGTTATCCATATCCTAAATAAGCATCTGTTAATAATTCGTGCAACAAATATTTATCCAAGGCCTAGGCTTGTGGGTTTATCTAGACATGAAATACTAACAAGTATTTTTCACCACAAAATTTTGCATATAATAATCACTTATTATTAATTGGCCACCAAAAGGTGAAACAAATCAAATTTCAAATACCATATTATTTAAACTTTTTGGTGTCTGTCTAAACCGTGGCATATGTGCCCATGACCTTACTTGACAGTTGATTTCATTAGCATGCCTTAGTAGACAGGAAAGGAGGCAGACATTTGAGGAAGTAGATCCTCTGGTTTCTAGGAGTGACTCAAGTTTAAAGTAAATGATTTTCTATGAAAAAAAAAAAAAAAGAAAGAAATGTTAAGCTTCCTTAATCTTCTTCAAACATGAACATATGAGAACTGTTAGATTCCATGTGTTCCCTCGTGTTCCCCACCTGTTACAGATTTTTGCTTCACCTTGGAGTAGATCACTCTGTCTGAAACCAGCCACAAACAGCCTCTACTTCTGACATTGATTTTTCATTAAATTAACATCCAAATTTTTAAACTTTCAAGATAAGCCCTCTTTGAAACAGGCATTGTGAAGATTTTCCCCTGATCACAAATGACTAATAAAACTCCATAATGACAGAACTCAGATCAACTACAGAAAGCACATGCTATTCCTAAAATAATATCCATCAACTGTTGACTAATGTCTCATTGAATTGTTTACAATGAAGCAAGGGTACTGAGATCCATTGATATGATGATAAGACCAGTGTATTTCCTACTGTTAGAAAAAAAAGCCCAAATCCATTGTTCTCACTTCCTTTGCAGAGTTCAGCTGACCTCATCTAAGTTAAGGAAAACACATAGCTACAAATTCATGCTGGTAATTTTGACCAGAAAAAAAAAAGTGATTTTTAAAGACTGTATTTTATCTTTCATCATTTAATTCTATATATTTCCAACAAAAATACGTAAAATTTTTCAGTATTCACTGCGCATCTTATTTCAAAATGCATTCTATTTTAATGTACAAAATATAGATCTGCTCATGAAATAAATAAATGTATATGATGTCTATGTAATTTCGTATATTAAAGACAGCCATTATTGATACTAAGAAGAGCATACCTTTCCTGCTGTTTTTCTACACATGAAGCTTTATTAGGAAGCACCCCCCCCCCTTAATCATACAGTGCTTTGCTAGATGTAGATGGGCAGAGACACAAGGGCTATTTGTATATGTATATACTCTGGACTAACCTAGTATTATACCTACTGTAAACACCTCCTTCCTTTGGATAACATGGTTCTCTGTTTGCTCTAAATATAATAATGAATCCAAGAAAGTTAATACAGTGAAGGAAGAATACAGCTAAACCTATGAAGTTTACCTCCCTCATGGAGTGAAATTCAAAATCATTGTCAAGAAATTTGTTTCTATTTTTTCTAAGAAACTAGGCTTGCCATGAAAATGCTTTGTAGTGAACAGTAAGTGCAAGGAGATGACTGTGGCTTCTGGAGCTCCACAGTGTGCAAGGCCTTGTAACAAGGAATTTTGCTCAGCTTTATAAATCATTCATTGCAGTGAGAGGGTTCAGGGCTACCCACTCCAGAGCTAAGGAAACCTAGTTCAAAGACCCACTATTTTGTCTGCAGTCACACTGAGAATAAGCTGCAAAGACAATTTGAGCCTTTGCTTGTCTGTGGTATTGTTCTAAAGCAAAATTTTAAAATAAATTTATTATCCTGACAACCAAAGTAAAAATTTCTCATGTTAATATACTTACAGATTAAAGAAATATGTATCAGATATGGAAAAGTTCCACCCAGAGAATAACTGTTATGTATGTGTCCAGTCTACATGTGTGCAGGGGGTATTGAATTATACACAGGTACGAAGATCACACATTAGGTTTTCTATTACTTCTCATTTTTCCTTCCTTGTTTATGTTGTTAATGGATCCTTATACTAACAGTGTTTTTAAGTTATGCCATATTCATTCCTGTTGACTTTCTACCTCAGTTTGTACTAAGCTCCTTTCAAAATGGTTAACAAAGAATTTATAAAATCTTAATCGTAAAAGATATGTGACTCATGTCATCACAAGCAGTATTTTAATATGGAGTTGTATAGTGTCTACTGTACTTATCTTCATGCATATACATTTATGCTTCATAGCATTTTGTAAAAATAGAAGTTTTTAAAACTGAAAACATCTGCACAGTATATGCCAAGGACATGTTAACTGGCCAGTTGTACCCTGTACAGTTGTAGGTTTGCCCTTTGCTCTTGATCTAGAAGATCTTTCTTCCTTCTGCTTTTGCCATATATAACACCAAGACTAAAAATTTAAATAATATTTTGAATATATAAACAGCAAGAATAATTATCATTATTATTAGCAAACTTCAAAATTCCAGCTCCTGATCAATTGCAAACTAGTTTCCTCCTCAGAACTCTGTGATTTCCATACCTACTTTTATTAAAATGCAAATGAAGAAGCAGAGGCATAGAAAGAGGCCGAATGACTTCATCCAGTCAACATATCTAGTAAGAAACCATCCATCCATTAGAATCTTGCAGTTTATCCCTGGAGTCTTAGCTCCCCCACACTCTCTTCCTAATTTACTTTAATTTTCTAAAAAGCAAGATGTTTCTAAGAGGTTTTCCAAGCACATCTGCAAACAACATTCACAAAAGTGTCACGAAGTAAGAAATCCATATATACAATCAAGGTTAAGAGCTGGATCAGGAATTTTCATTGAGGAAGAACTCGGGGCACTCAGTGGGGTTGGGGAGGGTAAAGAAAGAGAGAAAAATTTAAAGAAATTGTAGATTTAGAAGCAAGCAAGGAGACTAAAACATCAAATATATTCGCTGTGGCAGTGAGGACATACCCACCGTGTTCATTAACACAGCACAAACTGTGTTTGCTATCCACACATACTCAAACAAGGAAGTCACTTTGCCAGCCTCCTTTGAAGATAGGACTGATCCTTTGCTGTTTCTGACCAATGAAGTACAGTTAAAGTTTCCTGGGGAGTCTGTAGACCATGGGCCACTGTTTTCTGCAAACCCTAAATCTAGAGAGTTGGAAGAACTTTACTTCAGCCAGGGGTTCTCTACCAGCTTTCATTTGCCTTTGTTATGTATAGAACCCAGTGAAGTAGTGCTCACCCTCCTCCACTCACCCTCCCCTACTCACCCTCCCCTACTCACTCTCCCTACTCATTCTCCCCTATTCACCCTCCTCTACTCATTCTCTTGTAAAATTCTTTATAGCTCTCATGTTTGTTCTTTCTTTCCCTCTTTTCTCTACCCCCTCCTCAAAGCAGGGCCCCAAGAGTGTCTCCAAGATGAAGAAAATTATATTAAAGGGTGTACTACCTTGGGGACTGGAGACATGGCTCGGTGATTAAGGACAGTGTTCTTACAAAGGACCAAGTTCAGTTGCTAACACTCACCTGGCAGCTGGAAGTTGCCTGTAACTCCAATTTCAGGAGATTCAGTGCAGTCTTAGGGCATCGCAGGGCACTGCATGCGTGTAGTAGTGCATAGCCAAACATCTCATACATACAAAATAAAATAGGTTTTTTTGTTTGTTTTAACAACTTCTACCTTTCTACTATAACTGGGAAACTCACATAACTTGAATTCCAGTGGTAAAGACTTCCTTGAAATGAAATTCTGTAAAATACCCATATTTTATTTGTTACTTAATCTGAAATTAAATTAATGGATTGACAGTAGAGGAAAGCCCTTAAACTCATCCATATGACTATCCTATATGTGTGAGACTGCTTCTCATGTATGTCTGCAGAAATCTAGAGACTTTTAACAACACATTGGGTGTCTGAAAAACACCCAATGTTCTTTATACATGGAAATACTTAAGGTTATGCATAATCTTATTAAAAGGATCAAATATTTTCTTGTGGTCTTGGGAAAAATGAGAAATCAACACTATTGGATTGAGATCAGAAATACATTTAAATTTAGCTTAATGATGCAGAAAAAGGTGATTTCTTTTCTCTTGCCATGAGATTATGGAACTTATAACTGCTAACAGACATATACGAACATGATTTGCAAGTAATGATTTTCAGTGTTAAGCATACAGCTTCTGATATATGGGTGTAAGTGTGTGTATAATTATTTGGCCTGTCTGTTTGAAGTGCTTCTGGCTCAAGGACTAACATCTATAAATAGGGGAAATAGAAGCAGACAAGTCCAACAATTGTTTCAAGCTGGCATAGTGGCTCAAGATTATGTAGTTCTCATGATTATGGCAATTTGGGATTCTTTCCAAGTTTATTGTGCATTATTCCAGTATGATCCCATTACTTTCCTATATTAAAATTCTGCAACACTCTGAGAAAGCTAGATTGCACTTCATTATTGCAGCTATTAAAGAACAGAAAAATGAAGAAAAGAGATAGATGTGTGTGTGTACATATAAAGCATAGATATGTCAGACTTCAAACAATTCATCTTTATGACAAATTGACAAATAGCCATAAAGAACATGTCATCATCTATAGCTGTGATAAAGGACTATTTTACATTAAACTGTTCAGCCAGAATTTAATTCTGAGAAAGAAAATTCTTTTGTTATTTACTTGATAAATGAAAGGTTCCAGTAACCAGTTAGTAGTTATGCTGAGTTCATAGTTATTATCTGTGGATTTTGTTACTAGGTTTTTCTACTCTGCTTTTTTTTTTTTTTTCAAATATTCTTTCAGTAATAAAGACCATATTTGCTAAGTTGTAATGAATTATGCTTTATATATGTTGTCAATTCCATATTGGTATATTTGTTACACGTCTTCACAGTCTTCCTAAGGAAATACCTGGTTGCCTAGGCCTAGATATGACATGGGGCTGTGATCCATAGTGACTGCTCAAGTACTTGACCTTGGTTGTCATTGCATTAGAGCCTTTTAGAGTCTAAGGGATGCTCCCGTAGATGGTGCCTCATAATGTATATGCACAAATTTTGTCAATGACATTTTAATTGTCCCCTTACCCTTCACCTTTAAACAAACAATACAGCCACCCAAATTATAAAATAATATGCAAATCCCTGAAATCTTTTGAGAACCCAAAGACTCATTTTTTTTTCCACCACCTACAAGGATGGGGCTAAAGGTTGTCTAAAGAGTGTCTCAAAGAGAAGACAGTTATATGGACACCTTGACAAAGTACTTTTACTCAGTAGAAAAATGCTTACTAAGCTATAATTCTCAGAACCATAAAAAGGATAGAAGGAAGCCTCATCTTCTGAGCCTATCAACTTCTTGTTTCAAAACTAATTGTGTATAGAGATATCCTTTGCTAACATAAGTCACAGATCTATGAACAACTACTCTATTAGCTGCTGGGCGTAGATTGCTGACTTCAGAAAAGCACATGCCTCTGCTTTGTGGCATGAAGTTGAAATACCTATCTGAGAAGTGTGTCACCTTGTCATAATATTTTATTCTAATGCTTTGTGTAGAGGTCACATTCTACCAACATGAATTGATAGTATACAGCCAGTAGGACTTCATTTAGTTATTCATTAATATGACTGTGGAACATGTATTATGGGAATTGACATAGAATGGAAAATGTGAATTTACACATTTGGTTAACATTGTCTCTCTTTAATGCATACAGGTAATATTCTTTAGACTCAACAGGTATATGTATATACAAACATGTATATGAAGGCAATTAAAATTAATAAAAAAGGAGGCCATGAGTTTGAGAAAGAATGGAGTATATGGGTGAACTTGGAGAAAGGAAAGGGAAGGGAGAAATGTTATGATTGAAATACAATACCCAAAATAAAAGAGAAAAGAAAGAAGAGAATACAAAGATAGTATTTATCGAACACTTACTTACCCCTCACCCCCCCCCCCCAAAAAAAAGAGACAGTTTGTATCTACATAGATAGAAGTTCTGCATAGAACTTCTGTTAGGTCATTATCTCAGATTTCAAATTGATAAATGATTCATAGCAGAAGAGCTGCCCAAGGCTCACAGAAAAAGATAGAAGAGGTGTTGTGATAAGGTTTTTTGGACCTGGGCAGCCAGAGGTCTAGACCCATAGACCTGTTGTCTCAGACTCTTTAGCCGCTTGCAGCTGATCAGGCCCTTAGAAATGATTTAGACACTTATAATAAGTTCATGTTGTTTGGTCTATGGCTTAGGCACATTGCTAGCTTGCTCATTATCTTAACTCAACCCACTTCCATTAATCTGTCCTGCCACATGGCCTGTGGCTCTGGAGTGTTCTTTACATGCTTCTTCTAGGGCAGCTGGCTCAGTCTATCCGACTACCTATGTTGTGATTCCCCTGCCTACTTTTTCTATGGTGCCTGTCATGGGCCAAAACAGCTCCTTTATTTAAAGATTGATATTCACAGCATAAAGAAAGCAAGAGAAAGAGAAATAGATAGGAAAGATAAAGGTAGATTGTTCTACCTAACTATAAACAATTTTTTTGCCGAATATATGGGCTAAGCTAAAGACAATTTACACTGTCATAGATATTTATATATTGACACAAATGTAAAATCATTTTAAATGTTTGATTGAGACAATTTATACATTAATACTAAGTTAAATCTAAAATTGTTTTATATGACCAAAACAACTTATACATCGATATAAAACTAAATCTATAGCTGTTATATAAAATTAAATCCATAACTTATATTTTATATATGCTTCTACCTCTGTTTAAAATATTACACATTATTATCATGTCCACTATACAATTACTACCTCCATTTAACTATACTAGACATAATATAAAATTACACTAATTATGATATATACACAAGATGTTTTATATACCTCTGTTTAAATGATATATATATACATGTCTAAAATACTATTGCCATTTTACATGATATATATACCTCTGTCTAATGTTTATAGTCATACTAAAAGTCATTGTTCAAAGATTATACACCCCTTTATAAATAATCTGATTTTACAACTTTTAATCCTTAAAATGATAAAAATTACAGTCAACATTATTTAAATTGCCATGTCACAGTCATCTCAAATATAAATTAAAATGTCATAAATAGACAAAAGTCTTCAGCCATTTCACATACCCAAAAAACATGACATTTAACATTTATTATTATTCAAAATTCAGCTGCAAGAGACGCGAGGACTCCTAGTGTCACTCACTGCTCCTTTCCCGAGATGGTGTTGAGCATCAAAGACACTCCTTTAGGGTTGGTCCTTTTGACAAAAAATGACCAGTTAAATAAAAAACTGCTCTAACCTTGATTGCTGACAATACACACATACTGTCCAAACTAAATAAACAAAATGACAAATAAAAACTAACAAAACCTGCCTAAACAAGATAAAATAGTCCCTCAAAAATAGCCCTGCTTATAAAAAAATAAGTCAAATACCATAGGCCTATAGCCAATATAATAAATACTCCAACGACACAAAAAAACATAAATAATTGTCCAGATGGCTGTGTTGCTGTCCGCTCCCAAATTTTAAAAGCTACTACTTCCATATGCTTCAGAATTTCAAATGATATATTTTCCTTCTCAAGTCTTAAAAAAAGTTAAAAATATATATTTAAAGTTACTACCCTATTATCCCTTAACAAAAAACATTCAAGTGTTAAATTTTCACTATCCAAGATAAACCATTTTAAAATAATGTATACCCCTACCATCAACCAATATTCTAAAAATATATAATATACCTTATATATGTTAAGTTTTGATTATAGTGTGTGCCTTATCCCCTCCTAAATACTACCTCATAATAATTTCTATTATATTTAGTCTTAGTTTAAAGCCTTCTTAGTTTAACAAAAGAAAGAGATGTGGTGAGATTCAGGTGTCAGCTGATAAGGTCTGAAGACGATTATCTAGGGTCCCGAGCTCCTGAAGGGGGAGTGTCCAACCCCATTAAAAAGGGGCTGTTGAGATCTTGGGGCTCGTTTTTTTAGTTCCTGACTGCTAGAGAGACAAGTTCAATATCCATCGACCATCGCTAATAGATAATCCAGTCTATCAGGCACCTACATAAGCTGTTACCTGTATCGTGAGTGATAACTTATATTTCAATAAATATTAATCTTAGATTAATATATTTTAAGAGTGACTTCCGCCTTCAAAGAGGCAAGCTAGCACTAGACTTTCCCTACTCTATGGCACTTGAGGCCAAGAGGGGAGGACCACACACAGAAATACCCTTTTTCTATAGTGAATAGTTATGTGCCTCTGCAATGGTGTAGAAATATGAATGAATTTAAGCACCAATAGTTTGGTGCAGAAATAGAAAATATTAGTAATATAATAAGAAGGATCTTCAGCTTCTACAGCTAAGGTGGAAACATTTGCCTTTTGGCCCAAAGGAAAGGGAATGTGTTCTGTTCTCTCGATCCTGAGCCATACCAGACAGGATGCTGATCCAGGGTCTTTCTCTCATTAAGAAAATCTCTGCAGAGCTCAGATGTGGTATTTTGTTCACCCTTGAGTAAAGGTTTATGAGTTCTTCACAGTGATAGCATGGTTAGTTAAAGCCCTCCCATAAGATATTAATATACAACAAATCTTTAAAAATCAACTTGTATAAGATGTTGCCGCTTGCTGATTGTCTCCTATAAATTAGATCTATTTAATTTGTTGTGGAGCAGGGTAAGTAATAAAACATAGGAGTGGAAAAAGAGAATTCCAAGCTCTAAAGGGGACAAGAAAACTGCTAATAATTAGAGATTTTCACTATCTGTCTTTTTCATCCAAGTTTTCTACTTCCAAGTCATTTTTTTTTTCAAGAGATCAGTTTTCTTAAATAAGATATTCTCATGGCTTCTTCTCTCCAAGCGTATAAAGTCCTATTCACACAATTAAGGTAGAAGTTTTGCAAATTGCAAGGTTAATTTGAGCCCTGTGAACTAAATGGCTTCACAGAGCTCTTGGAGAATGATAACAAAAAATAAAAGACAAAGAAAACCTTTGTGCCCTGTTGCTGTTTCTGTGCTGCTGTTGAAATGAAAGTCTAGTATCTCTGCCATTGACATCCAAGGCTCAGCTATTGGAGATGCCCTTATATTTCTTGGAAATTATTTATTTGTTCTCTGTAGCTTCATATGTTCAAATATCACCCCCTCATGAAGTGTTTAAAAAGCAGAAATCCAGGCTGGAGAAATGGCCTAGTGGTTAAAGCATTTGCTGCTTGTTCAAAGTTCCTAGCACCCACATCAGGGAGCCTGTAACTTTAGTTCTAGAAGAACTTATACCCTGTACTGTCATCTCTCATACATTTTCCTGCTCTCTCGCTCTCTCCCTCTCTTAAACACACACACACATACATACACACACCACGCACAGAGACCAACATGTACAAACACACTGAGATAAAAATATAGAATAAGTCATTTTAGAGAAGTAAAGTCTAATCTGA
The DNA here is from genome assembly GCA_033318265.1 of Phyllotis vaccarum. NCBI lineage: Eukaryota > Metazoa > Chordata > Mammalia > Rodentia > Cricetidae > Phyllotis > Phyllotis vaccarum. Next base: position 17,989,669 of record JARWLC010000012.1, on the reverse strand, counting down.
CTGACTATGGTGCTTAGAAATAGGCCTTTAGTTAGTACATAAAGGCAAAGCCTCCGTGATTGAATCCTAGTAGTCTCATCAAGACAAAGAGACTGGAGGAGACCATATGCACTCTCCCCTGTCCCATGGCAGCATGCCAGCAAGATGGGCATTGGTAGATGAGACCCCACCAGAATCAAGACAAATGGTTTTTCTGTATAAAGTAGCCTGCCTCCGATATATAATTCTCAGAACATGAAATGTTCTGCTAGATGGCTATTGAGGAATGAGAGGTACAAAAAATAGATAAAATGAAAGGATTTGTCTTCAAGTGTCCTAGAGAAAAGACTAGATCTTGGCAGAAATAACTTAATTTAAGTGTCTCAGAGAAAGATGCAGAAATTTAATGGAAGAAGCCAGAAAAGTAGTGCAGATTTGTTAATGCTTAAACTCACCCAAAGTGCATGATGTAGGTTTTAGGACATTCTGATTGATTGCTGTCAGCCTAAGAAAACATTAAAGTTATACTATTTTATGTAAAAATAATACTATGAGTAAAAAGCAAGCTGATATCATCCTCAAGATAAACAAGGACAGTTGGTAGGTATAACTAAAGCTAAACAAATCACAGTGTCTTCTTGCTGCAAGTTCTCTGGGATTAGCTGTTCTATGTATAGTCTGAGAACAGATTTATCCTCTAGTACTCTGCCACCTTCATTAAATGAAGGATTCTCTCTATGTTATTGGAAACATTACCTTTATAACTTAAAATCCAAAATATTGCAAGCATACAAGCCATCTCTGGCTTCAGGAATGAATGCATGTCCCTAGTAGGCCTACAATGGGGGAATGTGCATCACTTTTAAACCTTATGTGATGGCATGGAGGCATCCTGCATTCACATCCTGTGATAGCAGGTCACAAAGGAAAGTCTCCAAAGAAGACAAATGGAAACGACAGAGAAGGATCTCAGAGTTTCTTGAGAACCTGGTTCCATGGTGGAGGAGTAGCAGTTTATTGAGCAAACTGTGTCTTAGCTAGATGTAGAAAAACAGCCAGTATTTGGGGGGTGTATAGTTCTTCAGGAACCAAAGGAGAAAGTGAATTGAGAGTGTGTTTCTACTGAAGATCCAAAGCAGAGTTGTTTTCATGACATAGACTTCACCCTTGTACATCATGAACTGATCCATCCGCACGTCAGGAGGTCATTTAGGAAGCTGGGAACCCATGTCAGCATCTGTATCTCTCTCCTGATGTTCATCTAAGTGTTGTCTGCTCTGTCTCTGTTCTCTGTTACTCTGCCTCTTTGTCTTAGGCCCCATTATTCAGCTCTCCTCACATTTCTTTCTTATTCCTTCCTCATCTCCTTGTTCCCTTTTCCTTCCTCCCCTCTACTTGTAAAATAGCTCTTTGAAAACAATGTTCTGTGGTACCACTTGGTGAAGACAGTTGCTTTCTGCTTATTCTTTGAGCTGTTTTCACCATAATTGTTGCTGAGATTAAATCATGGTCTTTCTATGCTGAGGAAATTAAAGTTGTTTAAAAGGTAGCTGCAAAGAATCTTCTAGTGCCCCAACTAATAAGGACATGGGCTTGCCCAGAACCTCAAAGGAGTTACATTCTTATAGAAATGTTTTCTTTTTCCTTGAAAATATCATCTTTCTCTGTGGCTGATTAAAATTCTTTGGGGTCTCTGTGGCAGTGTTATTACTCGTTCATTTTCTGGTTGCTGTACCTTCCAGCTACATTATGTGGCTATGGTAAACAGAAAAACAATAACCACCCTCTCTTGGTGATGTGATTTGCAAAGGCTGGACTTGATTGTTTGAGCCTATGAACAGATACAGTCTGAGATAGGTCTTTGTGTTTGTATCTTGAGAAAATGTAGGTAAAGCATCCAGGGAATATTTGACACAGGAGAATTGTTGCTCTTTTAGAGTTTCATATCCACCATGTTAGCCTATGGGGATCCTCTTTACAGGTGTCTTCCACTTATGATCATGACTTCTGTTAAATTTCTAGTCAATGGAGCTTCTCAGTGAGGCCCTTTGAGGAGGCATTTCACCCTCATTTCCATCACTTTCTGACCCTCTTTCCTTTGTTCTTCCAATGGAGTCACACCTGTATTGATTATCTACTGCTGGATAATAACTGATTCCAAAGCTTAGCAACTCGAGTAATACCCATTGACCTTCTCGCTGCATTTGTGGTCAGGAATCCAAGTCCAGGACAGCTATCCGGCTCTAGTTATGTGTCAAAACTCAGATAAAATATATGTTTCCCACTATGCACAGGTGACATTTTATTGTGTGCTGTTAGACCTAGAGGTTTTCACTCACTGTTGACTGTAGGCTGAACTCAGTTACGGACCACATGGGCATTGCATAGATGTTAACAAGCCTATAAATATGAGAAAGTGCTAACCAGACAAGAGTCACAGACTTTTGCAGTCCAGTTTTAGAAGTAATATCTCATCACTCTCCTTGGGTTTTCTTTGTTACAGGGAAGTCACTGAGTCTGCCCTGTTTTTAAGGAGGAATTATACATAAGAGTATGAGTAATAGTAAGCAAACAGCCTGGATGACCTATGGGAACTTGTCTACCACAACACACCTCCCAGACTGTGTGGGGCATTCAGTTTACAGACTTGGTCCTACTATAATTTTACCTGAACTTTATGTTAAAAAATGTTGCCTTGGCATATATGTGTGTGTGTGTGTGTGTGTGTGTGTGTGTGTGTGTGTGTGTCCTCTCTCTTTAACATGGTATAATATAAATAAGTGCTGTTACCTAAGTATCTTCCTAAATAGGAACATTAATTATCTTTTTAAAGTTTTTCATCACTGACTTCAATACCTAGAATAATAATCAATATTCAAAACATATTTTCCAACTGATTGTGTATTTTGTTAAAAATATTTGAAGTTATTACCATTGCAAATAGCTAGTGTCTTCAGAAGAAATATTGTTACTCTGTGGTATCATAACCATTTGGGAAAATAATGAGAATAATAGAAAATTAATTATTACTATCAGAATATGCTACCATGAGAGAAAATGGGCCTGAACAGCCCAGATTACTAGTGAAGGTGGAGTGTGAATGGTGAAGATGTTTTGGAGTTGGTGACCCGGTACTGAGTTCAGAATCCTAAGCTGGAGTCAATAGAATTCAGCTGCAGGCTGCTGTGGTGTCTGGACGTAATACACAAAAGAGCAAATACTTAGAAGCTATTCTGAGGCTCATGGATTCATTATAAAAACTCTACAGGAGCATTTGAGAAGGGACAATGAGGAAACAAATATGTAGATCCAAAAAAGAAAATTACTCTGGATATGAGAAAGAGGACGAGGTTAGATGATGCCTCAAGAAGGGAGGAAGGTAACAGGTTTTGTTGGGCGGAGGTCTGTGTGTCTGTATCTGTGTGGTAGAGAAATATTTAAATGTATCAATGCCGCACTGTGACTTTATAAATTATTTTATGTTAGACAGTTAAATTATCTATATCACTTTAAAAATGAAAAAATTCATATTAGAATAATTCTGTTTTTTAATTATTTCTTTTATTTTTGAGATTATAATTACACCATTTTCCCTTATTCTTACTCCCTTCAAACTCTCCCAACTATCCTTCCTTTCACTTTTTTGAATTCAAATTCTTGTTGTGCTCTTTTTCCAATAATTGTTACATGCCTCTATCTGTGTAGGAATGGCCATTTGGTATTGAATAATTAATTAATGTATTCTTCCCTGGAGAAGCATCTTCTCTCACTCTGAGCACTCCCTGGGTGTCTATAGTTCTTTGTGTATGGTTGGGATCTCTCGGTCTTTCTGCAATTACTGGCTTGTCTATTGTTGTTTTTCCTGTGGAGCTCATGTTTGGGCAGTCATATTGTCACAACTTCGTGAGTGTAGCTTCTGACATACCAGGGAGATAACATCTCACAACACGCTCTTGGTACTTGGCTCTTAACATCTTTCTGCTCCCTTCTCAATGTTGCCAATGCCTTAGATGTTAGAGTTGGTTTTGTAGATGTTTCCACTGGGACTAAATTCCACTCCTCTGCCTTCTGATAGTTTAAGACACAGTAATACTATATTGTATTGAAATTAGTTTGGAAATGGAGTGGCATTATTAGATCTACTAGCCATTTAGTAGCTTAATTTACAACCAATATGTTGATTTTTTTAACAGTAAGTCTGTTGATCTTATGTCTGTATTTAAAGTCCTGAGTAAAAATAACTTAGCCTTAGATACTCAGTTCATCTCTGCAGATGAATCTGGAGGCATGATGGGTAATCTTGATTGTAAATTTGATAGGATCTAGACTTATGTATGAGACTGGTCAGTGGGGATGATGGTAAGAGATTATCTACATTAGGTTAGCATCTGAGCATGCCTGTGAACATTTCTCTAGACTTCATTAATTGAAATGAATCTGAGCATGCCTGTGAATATTTCTCTAGACTTCATTAATTGAACATTCTATAAAGCAGGAAATTAACAAACCAAACAAAACAGACACACAGCATCAACTGTGGGATGAGGCACTGGACTATCTAACATGGAGAAAATGATTTGAGCACTGGAATTCTCTTATCTAGCTGGAGATTCAATGTTACCAGATGCCTCAGACTCCAGCTGCCATAACTTACCCACCATGATGGATTGGTCCCTCAAACCGGATGTCAAAATAAACCCTTCCTTAAGTTAGTTCATTCCAGGTATTTTGTTCCAGCAACCTTTAGTTTAACTAATATAGAAGAAGAGCAACTGAACTCACTGACATAAACCGTTATGCTGGCTCTGGCATTTCTTAATTCTTCACAGTTAGGTACATTTGCAATCTAAATGCCATTTTATTTTGATAAATAGGTGCTTTTTTACTATGTCTTTAAAATAATATTTAGGAAATAAAACTTAGGCAGATTTTTTGAAAAATACTTTTCTGGTGTGATGCATAACAATTTTCAATATGCAAACAAATTTATTAAAATGAGCAGCAGAGCCCTATCCAAGGAGATAATATTGTAGAAATAGACCAATGAAAAGTTTTAAAAACATTCAATCCTAGATTAAGATTTGTAAACTTTTATATATCAAAGAGCAGAGACTTAATTTTAAGTATCAGTAAATTTACTTCTATGGAGATAAGTTTAATTTTTTAGGTAACTCCATTTTCAGCTACCCTTTAGCCACTCAGTAAGGTCAGAAGTCCTGGTTTTCGAAAATTTAACTAGTTAGTAGCAAACCAAACTATATCGTCAGCTTTTTGCATACCATTGTTGGTAAATACTTGTAACTGAAATAGTATGCCTACAACTGTGAGGGTCATGGTAGGTTTCTATAGCCATGCAATGATTATATTTTTGTTAGGGAAAGAGAATGAAGCATGTTTGATGATGTGAGTGGAAGACTTGTACATACTCCCTTTGAATAGTCCCTGTTGACTTTGGAATGCAATATCTAAAGAAAAGTTAGACTAATGTGATAGTGGCAGAGATAGTAATTCTCTTTACGGTGCCTGTTAATTTATGAGGAAGTTCCATTTAATCAAATTTCAATTCCTTGAAGATTGAAGAGATGCAATTTGGAAAACACAAGCAATCCATCCATGTCACACTAATTCATTGCTGTTTAGAACTGTGCAGTAGCAAAGTAAATAACACTGAATAATTAAATAATTCAAAACTAATATCTGTAGCCGTCTCTCAGTATGTCGAAAAGACAGATTCTATAAAGCAGGAAATTAACAAACCAAACAAAATTAGCAATAACATTAACTTACCTGATACCCTCGTATGTCTACATAATATACCTTGATTGCTACATTACTGAGCCTATCTCTGATGCTAATTCCCTTTAAAATGGTTCACCATGCTTTCTAATTGTCTACTGCTATGATCATTGAGTTGCTAAAGGAGTTACAACTGTTTGTTAATATTTCCATAAAGAAGATGGTATTTTGTACTAGGAGGTTTCTGTCCTAGACTTTTGGACCTTGCCTCAAGGTTTAGGCCCGCTGACCCACAGAGGCACACAGATGCTTACAACAGTTTTAGGCTGATCGACCTAAGGCCCAGGCATATAAATTGCTAATTCTTTACCCTTAATCTAACCCATGACTTTTATCCTGTTCAGCCATGCGGCTCAGTACCTTTTCTTAGAGTAGCACAGTTGTCCTCTGCTTCTTCTGGCTTCTCTCTGGCGTTCTGCTCTCTTCTGCCTGTTCCTAGTGTCTTCTTAGTCTGGTAGCCCTGCCCACACTTCCTGTCTGCCTTTGGCCAGTCAGTGCTCTTTATTAAACTCATAGGCAAGGACAATTATTAACAATGGAACAACATAATCCCCCTACAGTGTTTATAACTGATTTTCTTCTGAAAGAGGAAGTCTTCCATATCTGTCTGTGTTTATCTTTAAAAAGCCACCTTGTTACATGAAATAACATATAGTTTCTTGGATGATATCTGCCCCTCTTTGACTTTCAGATAGATGATGATGAAGATAGATAAATGATAGGTAGATAGATGATAGGTATATAATAGATAGTTGATAAATGATAGGTACTTTATAGATATAGATAAATACATAGATAGAAAGGTAGGTAGATAGAAAGATAGATAGGTAGATGCCACTCTGCTATCAATAATCTCCTTGCACATTTATAAACAGATACTCATGCTAAACACAATATGTCTCACAAATAGTGCTGATTTGAGTATTTTCCAAAATGCCCATTAATTTCCTTTTTCTACTATCTCTCTATTAATATTCCCCAAACATATCACCTGGGGATGAAAAATCCAATAGCTTGGGACTCAAGGTTTAGTCCTCATCCAGTAGACACCATCTGGAAATGATTTGTCAACTATTTACAATCTGTTCTCAGATCATCATGATCTAGTTTTCACATCTTCCAGTCTTCAGGGATTTCTGTCATTTTCACCCAACTTTTTTCCTATAGAAAACCTTAATTTTTGCCTTGGAGTTTCTTTTGTATTATACCACTAGCCTTTTGTTCACACCTAACATGATCCCCACAATCAAGTGGATGAAAAGGACAAAGACCCTCTGAGCTATACATGCACATTGACACTCACAGACTTCTATACACATACACCTACAGTAATAGTGTAGCAAAACACCAAAGGTAGTCAGCTTAAAAGGGGGGACATTTACTCTGCCTTACAATGTTGAAGGTTTTAGACCATTACCAACTGGTTCCATTGTTCTATGCCAGTGACAGAACATAATAGCAGGAGCATTCAGAACCAAACAAAACAGGAAGATTCCTGTGTTCCTAATTCCTTTAAAAATGTGTTGTCTGTCCAACAATCTTGCCCTGGGCCCCATTTCTTAGGAGTTTCTATCATTTTCCAGTAGCACCAAGCTAAAGTCAGAGTCTTAACACACAAGCCTGGGGTACATTTCAGACTGAAACTTTAGAACTGAAACTTACGACTATAGTCAATCATACTATACTTTTTGCTTGAAATTTAAAAATAAAGCAGATCTTAAAATATTCAACATCCCAGACAAACAGCAGCTGCATGTAAAGGATATGTTAATTAGGGTTCTCATTAAGTGATATATTCATGTATCATCACGTTGTGTACCTTGAATGTTTAAAATTATTTATTATACCTCAATAAATTTGAAAACTAAAATAAAGACAAAGAAAAAAAAACATTTATCCATCAAAAGATAATTAACAAAGGGAGAGGCTGCTTACAAAATATAATAATAATAATAATAATAATAATGATGATGATGATGATGATAATAATTAAACACAAAAATATCCCAAGGAAGGGAACTACATCAACTAAAACCTCTCACATATCAGGTGGGAGAGATTGCTCAGCAGTTAAGAGCACTGACTGCTCTTTCAGAGGACCAGAGTTCTATTGCCAGCACCCACATGGTAGCTTACAACAGTCTGTAACTCCAGTTACTAGGAATCTTGCATCCCTCACACAGACCTTCATTCAGCAAAAAGAGTGCACATAAAATAAAAATATTTAAAAAAAAACTTTCACATGACAGTAAGAAAAAGATAGAATAAGTAATCCAATGTTGAGATGGTCATATTGGAAACCAAAGGAAATTACATGAACATAATAAAATCTAGGCCTACATCATACTCAATGGCAAAAATCTATAACTGTTCTTGTAAAGTTAGGGGAAAGACAGGGCTACCCACGCCTGTCATTTCTAGTCAGCCAGTACTTTGTGGTTGAAGTAAAGTGGGACCTCTCAGCTGCTGTCAGTCGTATGCCTGCCCCACCATTATGGACTTCCTCTGGAACCATAAGCTAAAGCAAAATCTTCCATATAAAAAAATAAGGAAGAAAAAAAAGGGCAAAGCAAGAGAAACAACAGAAGAGTAACAGCTGAGTATCTGTCTCAGTTTTGGAGGAAATAAACTGAGCATCCTATTTTGCCATCTATTCTTAACTGACAAACTTTCTCGCCTACTTCTTCAAACTTCCACCAGCTATTCTGAATTTGAGCTACATCTGCTCCAAGAAGAGCATGCAACCTGTGGGAAACACCAGAAAGAAGAGACCAGGTCCCAACTGTATCATCACGTTCACGTCACCTGGGTCGCCTTTAAAATGTCAATATTGTGACTTCCCCTACGCCAGTTCTTTTACCTTCCTTGGAAGTAGAACCTTGCATAAGATACTTTCAAAACTCTTGGCTGACAGCTTCACTTGAAATGGTTGTCTTCATCTTCATCTGTGCCAAAACTACACAACCACATGCCTGATGTGGTGCCAGTTATTTTCAATAGTCCATTACATTCTTACCTTCTCCCTAAAGAGCTTATGCAAATGTGCCAACATATCAGACATGACAGTCATAGCTCATAGTGGCCAGAAGAGGTTTCTCAGGACAGTAACTTGGTTCTCTCAAATTGGGAGGGGAAAGAGATCTTTAGTCCTACCTAATTGTATCTGTTCTAAATCTAAAGTAACCTTAAAAGATGGCCCTATACTCCTGGTTGTAGTTAGCCAGCATAGCTCAGGCTGTGCTAACACCACCCTTTATCCTCTATGGAGGTTAGAGAGGTCATTAGCAATTGAGTGGAAAATTACCACTGTCACCCATTAAATGACAGGAGATTTCAGCTTGAGCAGTCTCCTACATGGGTAATCAGCTGTGAAGAATGAAATCTTTACTTAATATCAAAAAAGAGTGATTTTCCCTTGTAAATCTACCTAGTACAAAAAAGGATAACCTAGGAAACCAATTTCCTTCATAATTGTGACAGATGGCTTCTCTATTAGTTCATGTCACTTAAGCTTTTGGGCAGAATATAAAATAGCCAGCGATTTTCAGCTTGATTTTTGAGCTAAAGTGGATCATGTCTTTAGGTACATCATAGAGAAGAACAGAAAGAAATCCAGATCTAGAGCTAGTAAATAAGCTTATATACAGGTGTATGAAGTGGAGCAAGCATCCAGAAAAATGGCCAAGAGTGGCGAGATGTCTCATAGTAACATAGGCTATCTCTATGATTTTGATTTTAAGTCCATGCAAATATCACGCATGCCTCTTGCTTTCAAGAAATACAATTCACTCTACTTTTGCCTGGTTTTTCCCACTTCTCATGATTGCTGCCTCCTCCAAATTTGTATGTATCTGAGTGGTCCAAGGAGTCCATAGGCTGGTACTCATGTGTGAGTGGCTGAGGGTGATAGCTTTTACAGCACCACACTCAAAGCTAAGTTCCATTTACTCCATTTCTCCCTATAGGAAAACACATGGTATGCTGCAGTCTGAAAACAGTTGCCTAGTGTGGGCTGTACTATATAAGCTTGAGTTATGTATACCTTTGTTTTTGAATTTCAATTTTATCATAAATAATTTGGGTTATATTTTATGAAGTCATTTTTCCTCTGCATGTGGGTAGAACAGGTATTTTTGTTGGAAAAACTTAAGGAACAGCTCCATAATGTTGTTATACTACTGGTCAAATACCACTTTTATTTATTGGCTTTGCTGAAATTCTGAAAAGAAATTTATTCAGTGAATGATGTAGGACAAGAGTACGAGGCTAGAGCTTTTAAACTAATTCCTAAAGCTTGTTTATGTTTGAAACAATACTCCAAGTAGAAGCAAACTATAAATATCAAACTACCTTAAAAAGTGGGAAATATCAGTACCAACATGGGTGACTCCTTAATAAATAATGAATACATGTAATAAAATATTTTATTTTCTCATAACAGTCATTTTTTCAATAAAATACATTTATTCACTACAAGCTATCCCTTTGTTATTAAAAAACAAAAATATTGTAATATGAGTAAATGCTAGTCATCTAAAGCAGCCATAATAAAAAGCCAGTTGGGTGGCTTAAAGGAAAGAAACATATTGTTCATAGCTCCTGATGCTGAAAAGTCCAGTACCAGGTTTTGTCAAGGTAACTTTCACTCATAGCCACACCTCCTGGCTTATAAGTGGGTACCATCTCCCCATGAATCCTCAGGATACAAAGTGTTCTCTGATCTCGTCCTATAAGGACACTAGCCCATTTGTATAGTAGCCCCTTTCTTATGACCCAGTTCAACTTCAATTGCATCATTAAGACACAAGAGACATAATATCCAGATATTGCCTCACTGGGGATTATGGAATTTTGCACATACAGGAAAACCATATACAGTAGATAGAAATGAAATGTATGTACAATATATATATACATACATATATATACATATATATATATATATATATATATCTCCAGATGTCACCTTGGTGATGGTGATAAAGCTGTGACAATTCCTGGGTTTCATCAATTATGAATTGATAGTTTTTCAGTGAAGAATGCTTTAAGGTGGGAACCTCTTACTCTAGAAACTTCCTAAAATATAGTCATTTGGACATACAAAAGGAATTTAAATGAGGTTAGCTTTTAATAGGAAGACGATATCTCTCCCAGATACCAAAGGTTATCGCATAAATACCCAATGCCATCTCCAGCTTACTTTTTACCAAATTGTTGGTCTGTTGGACCCCTATCCTCCTCTAAAACATGACAGGCTCTTGTCATTGTTCTTTGTTACCTTTTAGAACTTCATAGTGAGACCCTATTGCTATAAACACCACATACCCAAGTCAGAAGACATGGGAAAATCAAGCGGGCTAGTTTTCATTCTATTCGTGCTACCAGGGAGAAAAGTCATCATAGTCTTACCCAGCCATGATACTTGGGAGCTACTATAACAGGCTGCCTGGCACAATATGCTCAGGGTGCAATAATGGAAAGAATGATATAGGAATGAACAGTCACTTTCTGATTGTATTTAAATCTTCCTCCACGAGACAGACCTTATGCCTGATACTGTTAACTGCCCCTCCCCCCGTGGTGGCGGGCTAAGTCTTAGGCCTTAGGGACAAACCTAATACTATTGTTTTATAAAATTAACATAGGAATAAATTGCCTTCTTGTTCCTATGCTTATACTTATTGATTAGTACATCTCTCAACTTCATTAGATAAGCTTCTTTTTGAAATAGGTGGTGATGAATACAAAGATGACACACCCAGCTAGTCAAGGAGCAGGGGGTAAGAGAGTGTGGAGTATCTAGCACTAAATGCAATAGCTGTGTTAGAATCATCCACCTGTGGCGCAGAGGAAGAGAAGGAACAAAGACTGTAGGAGCTAGATAGAGACAATGGAAATCTGCAGTCCAACACTATTTGCCAGATATGACAGGGCTATAGCACGTATCAACTCACAAGAGCTATGATTTCATTCAACAATGCCTAAACCAGCTCAAGACTGTCAATGGAATCCGTATTCATATAGTCTCATGAAATCCCACCCCTATCTGAGAGGCAATCGGCAGTTGATAACTGCTGATGGAGAGAAAGTCAGTTTTCTTCAGTGACACATACACTGAGAGGCTGCTGATGCTCTGACAGAGGGTACTATAGGAATGCGCATAGAGATAGCATCAAGAGGCCTCACTGGCTTTTTTTTTTTTTTTTTAATGTGTGAGAGAGGGAGGGAAAGTACTGATGACAGCAAGGAAGGAATTGCAAAGGACAGAACGAGGTTAACTTCATCGAATCATTTTATATGCATGCACAAAATCCTGCAACTGAAAAATTAAATTTAAAAATTAAAATGCAGCAAATCCCTAATGGGAGTGAGTAAAATATTTTTGTGAATAAAGAATTCAGTCAGATGTGCAAAACTTTTACCAATTGGATCAGTTATACTGACAGATTGTTTCAGATAGGAAATAATGGCCGACCCCAAAATAAAACATTTAAAAGAAAAAGGAAAGCGAGAATAAAATGTATTAAATTTAAATTTTGTATGTGTACAGTTTGCCTTTGCTTAATTTAAAATCTGCTAATGAATAATGGAGAGTGTCTCTAGTTTTTGCATATTGGCTACTTAGTAGGTAAGAGTATCTGCCATGCAAAAATGAAGATTAGATTTTGAATCCCTATAACCCATACAGAAAGCTGGTGTGGCTGGTCAGTCTCTATAATTCCACATGGTGAGAGTCAGGGGAATAATTGCTGAGTATTGCTGGCCACTAGCTTAGCTCCAAGTACAGTGAAAGAACCCATCTCAAGGAAATAACGTAGAAATAGATAATGCAGGACCCATGTAATAGAGCAGCCCCACATGATGCCTCCTCTGACCTCTATGAGCACCCGGGCAGGCATTTGCACCCACCTACATATACACAATACACATATGGGCATAAATTACATGCATATTCTCTCCTCTCTCTCTCTCTCTCTCTCTCTCTCTCTCTCTCTCTCTCTCTCTCTCTCTCTCACACACACACACACACACACACACACTAGTATTTACTAGCACACAGATTCTTAGAGCCAATGACTAGTGAGTTTAGCCATAGCACTCACAAGCCGTGAGTACGGAATAAACAGTTGCGATGTGAAGGATACTGTCATCTTAAGGCTCATCCAAGGAAGGGTCCAGTCTAGCCTCGCTTTCGTGGATGTCGAATGTAGTTCCTCACTGGTTAGTTGCCTGAAATCTTCATTTCCTCATGAACTACTGGTCAGAGGCCTCCTGTGTGGTCGTTTCCAAAATGATATCTTACTTCACCAAGTGACAGAGTGAGAAAGAGAGAAAATACAAAAGGAAATAAAATACACATCTCTTTATTAAATAACCTTCAACTCAACTCTTTGACATCCTTTCCAAGTTTCAGTTTTCAGGATATCACTAAATGCAGATCATGCTCAAGGGATATGATCATACAAATCAAAAACTGCCAGAAAGAAATCACAAATAATGATTGGTTCCCATCCCCATAGCCATAAAAAGGAAGGTAAAGATGGAAGCTAAGTTAATGTTCTACTTACCAGCTTCAGTTTCCCCAAAGTGATGTTAATGTGTGTGTGTGTGTGTGTGTGTGTGTGTGTGTGTGTGTGTGTGTGTGTGTGTCTATAAAAGCTGGCTCCACTTCTGTGATAGTATATAATGACATGAAATCACACAGGATAAGTTGAAATTTCTAGTATCATATTTTTCAAAATGGCATTTTTTTTTCATTTGATTTTTTTGTGAGAATAAATTACCAAAGAACAAGAAGAAAAAAAGACATCAGCTTTGACTGCTAGAATATTCTGTCCTAAATCTAGCCTGGATATATTGTGTACTAGTTTCAGTTTCTATAAGTCTATTAAAATAATTTTCAAGCCGTAACTATGTGTACACGTGTGTGTGTGTGTGTGTGTGTGTGTGTGTGTGAGTGTGTGTGTGTGTGTGTGTGTGTGTGTGTGTGTGTGTGTGTGTGTGTGTGTGTGTGTGTGTCTGGCCATGTCTGTTTTTACAGTGAGAACACACACAAGGCAATGGATCTATGTCCCAGTGGGTGGCCTTGTATATTTACCTTGGTTCTTTCTCACTATGGCCATAAAACAGGGCACAGGGACTTTTAAAGCTGTAGAGTCTCCATTATTCCTGTCTCCAAAAGGCATTTCCTTTCTCATAAGTACATTGTGCCTTTTGTATAAGCAGCGACCTCAGTACATGTTACTTGGTACATCTTCAAAGTTATATTTTATCTTCAATTAGGGACTAATTTCAGTGATCCCTACTTTGTCCCTTCATTATTCTGGTTTATAGATGGCCATCCTGCCAACAGGAGCTTTTCACCCCATAAAGCAAGGGTATTCCACTTTGTTTAATTAGCATGGCTACAGACAGTGGATACAGAGCCAGGGGGAAAATCCTTTTCTAATAAAACCTGATAAAACCTTGGGAATTACACATGCATTTGCATGTTATGTGTGCCTAACCTCAAGAGCACATATTTTCTGTGCATAGAAGCTCACAGAGCAACACTGTTGATCTCAAAACTACATGATCTGAAGAGCTGATTTAAAGGTTCTGCAAAGACCTCTTTACATTCAGCAAATTCAACGTGACTCAGATGCAATTAAAAGGCCAAAAAGCACATTGCTTTGCATTGGGCTATAAGAAGAGGAAGAAGCTTTACCAATTCGAGAGACAGATAAATTGCTTTTTCTAAACAAAGGCTCATTGCACTTTTAAACGTGAGGGTCCCATAATTTAAGAAAAAAATAGTTTATATATGGGGATGGACCTTGTAAACAAAGGAGCCTAGGCAAGTATATGGTTTTGTCCAATGAAAGGCTGGACTTGACAAGACCACCAATTGTTCTGTTGTGTTTTGGAAGCTTGATCCAAGTTTACATTCGCAGCCAATGTTTCACTCCCATGTTTATGATAGCACAAAAGAGCTCTGGGAACTTTTCTAGGGAGAGCCATGGCTGTGTGGGTTGTCACTAAAACGGAGAGAGAGGAAGGGACTGGAGAGAGAACATGAAGAATAAATGATCTCTCTTGGGTTAACTTCTAAATCCCAAATTGGATTCTGTCACATATCAAAAGTGAACATATTTTCAGTGTTTGCACATAGCTAGGAATTGCCAAGTGGATATTTAAGTCTGGAAAGTACCACAACATGAACCATTTGCACAGCTGTCGTTAGACATGGCTCCACACCATCTCAATGTGTCTCACAACTATAAATATTGACCGTGTGCATTTCCAGGCTTTGTTAAGGGCTGTCCCTGGTGATAGGGAGCCGATAAGTAACTTAGTAAACATACTTTTTCCAGTACTCACTCCACCACCCATGATGGTTGCCTGTAATGTTTGAGTAGACACAGATGAAGAGCTCTTGTGGAAGATCTAACCAATATCCCATGTGGCTACTTTGGCAAGGGTAAGAGGGTTTGTTTTGTGTGAATCTCTTTGAAATCATTTTAAATATATTCCTGTTGCCAATGGACAAGAGGAAATTCCTATGTTTTAAAATGTATATGTGAATGAAACTCTCAAAGAATAAATTAAAATACATACATATTTAAAACTGGCTCATCATCTCCAGGATGCGCTGCTCTTCCATTTTTGCCTTCTTCTCCCTCCCAGTCGCAGCTACCTAAGGAAGTGAGGTTTGTCTGGCAAGGAGTATCAGAGCATTCTTCCATTCGTTACTGTCTATTGACTTGTACAGAAGGAAGGCCGGCTCTGAGCTGGACTGACTCACTGCCAGCTCTTATTCTTCTTTGACTTCGGTCTGTGGGATGGTGCCACCCACATTTGGGGTGAATCTTCTTTAAAAATAAAGTCTTAGGGACACACTCAAGAGATATACATTAATGATCTATTATAATGCTTCTAATAAAATTGATAAAGCTAACTATTACATACATACATATATATATATATATATATATCACTGATAAATGTAAATTCTTCAAAGAACTTTTGGTCTGGCCAGGAAATGAAGTTCAAGGCAAACAATCTGCACCATACTTGGAGCACCCACTCTGCTACTCAAGGCTAAATTTCCCTCCCCTTTATGTAAAATGGCAGTATTGGCCTTCTTCTTGAACTGATGGTGCAGTTCACTCAGTACTGAAGCCTGTATTTCTGTATAGTTTCTTTCTTCGTAGCTTTGAGAATATCTAAACTTTGATTTCTTCAAATGACTGATAGTCAGTGTGAGTCCAGCTTGATGGATACACAAACACGCACACACACAAAGTGAAAAAAGAAGCATTAATAGGCCTGAGGATGTAACTCTGATAGAGTACAGGCCCTCCAAATCAAGGGGCTGAAGATCAGTTTGCTGAATTTGTTCTTCACCGGCCCCTTCTCCCAGCAGCCTTACCTAGGACTATATTTGTTATACATAGTTTACCATGATGCTTGTGTGTGGTTTCAGAATGTCTTCCTCATCTAACACGAACACTATGCCACAGATATTCTCAGTGAGCCAAATAGCAGAGTGTGAAACAATGGTGTTCTTACAACTAAGGCAGCAGACAACTAAGGCAGCAGAAGCCACTGGTGCCGAGACTCAGCCAAGACTCTCAGTAAAGGCACACAGGGATGCTTAGATTCCAGAAGCTGGTGTCTCTCCAGCTCTCTTCCATGTAAGAATTCTCAGGAAATGTGAAAAAACAAAACAAAGCAAAAACAACAACAACAAAAAAAAACCTCTAGTGTCTATGACTTCATACATCATCAAATTTCTAAGTCTCGGGGATAGAATCCAGCCATGCATGCTCTTTAACCCTCTCTTGTTAATTGCAGCCCACTGCCAAGTCTTGGAATGATGCTTATGTGAATGTCTTCAAATGACAGTACAGTGCTTTGTACATTTCTTTCTCCAAGTCCGTTGATTCTTTCCTTCCGCATGCACAATTATTTAGCAGCTATCCCCAGCTGATAAAGGCACTAGGACATAAGACCATTCAACAAGCAACCAATCCCAAACTGAACAAGGTACCATAACCCAAACTTACCCAGGAAGGGAGGCAGGCAAACAGCCTATAACCTCAAGTATATTTCTTGCAGAGGAGACATTAAAATGAACAAAATATTCTTGGGAATATTGTATTTCATTTTGTCGTTTCAAGTAAGAAGAATAGCATTGACAGACCTTGACTTTGGTATTCTCCAAAGGGAATCTACAAGCCAACCCAACAAGAATGTCCACTTATCATCCCTGCCTTCGACTCTGTACTTTTTACATACTATAAACAAATCCACTAACTAATTTACTATAATAAATTTTAAGACAATATCTTAAAATAAAAGTATTTATATAATAATATATTTAAGAGACAACTGACAAGCCTTGGAAATTAAAACTATTCAATGCTCGTTAAAATCTATCATATGAACAGAGAGAATTCTAGCTTCATTACAGATGTTCCATGTGTAATTATTAATATTTTCTTTGCTTAATTTGACTTTTAGTATTGGTGCTGCCGTAGCTATTAGTACTTGCATACCCAAGGCAAGAAATACTAAGAATTTTTTTGAAAGACTTCCAAAGAAGTAAGATAGATCTTCAGTTTTTAATTCTATCATATACCCTGAACTATGTCAAGAAAATACATCCCTCAAGTATTACTTCTGTTCTTTTCCCTGGTGTTCTAAGAAAATATCATGACAAAAACAACTTAAGAACACTGTCCATCAAGTCAAGATGGTAAGAATTTGGAGCCACTGAGTCTGGTCTCATCTGCAACATAAAGGCAGAGAGTGCTGAAAGTTTCTGCTCAGCCAGTGTTTACAGGTTGAACAACAGACACAGCCGAGGACTGACCAGAACATGACAAAATTCAACTACTTGATATCCTGTCAATTTCAATTCTCTCCCTCCTTCAGTTTTAATCTGCACAGTTTTCGTGTATGTTAAGGTAAAACATTTTCCACTTAAAATTTTGGAAAGAAAAATCCCCAGCAGAATTTTCTGTCATTTAGATTATGGTTATTTAACAACCATTTGATACACACATATTTTATCAAAGCTCGTACCAGCAATGTGAAAAAAGTGAAGATGAGGGGCAATGTGACTGCTACATGCTAAGCAGACCTGGGAGATGCGAGGATGGAATGGATGGCTCCAATAGCGTCGATATTAGAGCAAATTTCAGATTTGAGACTAGAGTGTTTTTTAAAAGGTGTGACTAGGAATTCTGAAAATTGTTGTAGAAATTGAGTTCACTGTTCTCTGGGCTTGAAAACCATGAACGTCTATCATGGTGTCACTATTCAGTTAAGCCATACAATAAACAGCCACAAACAAGGAAGATGAAAATATTTATTAATTATTGTAGGACAAATTCTCCTTCAGTATTTAATCTGAAATTATTTTTCCACTTTGATATTTGTAATGATATTTCAAGTAGATACCATTTTCTTCATTTTATAGATTCAGAAATCAAGGCTTGGAGAATTCAGTGGTGCCTGAAAGGTTCTATTGGTGGCAGATGGGGTAAAAATCAGTTTAACTTTATATCTAGTACTAATCACGATGACCCCAGCAGGAAAGTCGGGAAAAATGTTGCTTATTTTGTAACATCTGATGATCTCTTTTCAAGCATTTCTTTCAAAAAGTGGTAGGAAAATATTTAAAAAGTAAATGATCAAAGTTTATTTGTATCTATTTCAATAGCGAGAAATGAGCATTATGCTTAATGTGTTCCAAATCAGTACAAAGTTTATAAGCACAAAATGAGCACCATTGTACCTACAGACTTACTACCTCAACAATTCATTTTAAAAGCAGAATCAGTATAAATCAGAAAGATAACTACAGTGAATTAAGTACCTATTCAGTTTGAGTGAACCTTTGCATGAACCAGTTATAATGATTTTCAGTTTAATTCTGGATGAGCTATTGTCTACAGCATCCAGTTGAAAAGTAATGATATAGAATATTCTTGGTACATTTCTAATTGAACATTAAGCCCAAATTACTGAGCTTGTTTGGGTGGATGTAAGTCAAATAGCTCATAGCACAAATTACATCTGAGCATATAGTGGTATAGAATAAATTGAACTGTATCTCTTAGTTACTTCTAGTATTAAGGAGTGAGGAAGCAAACTCAGGCTCAACTTTAGCACCTAAATAGATCCACATCACACCATGATGATCAAACTCTCAACTGAGCAGTAGTCTATCCCAACAAGCCAAGACTTTAAAAAAGCAAAGTAAATGGGGCTCATATGATGTCAGTCACAGTAACACGTATGTCAAGAGAACTTTGAGAAGGCTGTTTGGTTGTTGTCACATAGAAATATCTCCAAGAGAATATTCTAATAGCAAAAAAACATTTTTTTTTTTATTCTAGGGCATGTTCAAATACAAGATTTGTCTGACGACCCACTGATGGGCACCACAGACAGTAAACATTAGTCTCAGAAGCCACAAAGTCCATCAAAACTGAAGGGAGGCTACTGAGCGTTGATAGTGAAAAAACTTACATTCACATGTACATTCTAGTTTCTACAGTGTTTACTGTTTCCAGTGTAGGTAAAGATCCATCAGAGGTCTATGGAAATAAACTGTAAGATTTATTTCAAGGTAAAGATTCTTCCATGTGCCCAGTGGACATGGAAAGATTATGTCATATTTTAATTACTTACGAGTAGAGTTTTTTTATTGTTATTATTTTGAAAAGGTAGATTCAAGAAGGAAATATGAACTCTGGCAAACAACTATACCACAACTCTATACTAATGCAATTAGGCTAATGAGATATTTCTTTACCTAGGGTGTATATTAATATTTTAAGGTTTATGTGATTTGATTCACAAAGTAAGATAAAATAAACTTTCATAACAGCTTAAAGATAAATCATGAAGTTTTAGAGAAAATGATATATTCATTTTTAAAAAATAAAAGGATCAAACTGAAAGTCAAAATATCTGTTTCTGAAACAGTTCAAAACTCTTAACATGCCATTGTCAGTATGACTTACATGTTCTGTTTATGGATCTACCACTCCCCTACCCATGACTGTAAAGATGACTATGAGAATGCTTAAGTGCTTAGGGAGATTATATATAATTATCCTTATTATCATGATCTATATTTTAATGTCACTAGTAGGCAGAAATTATTTGTGTAATTGGCATCTATTGCTATTTCAGAATTTTTTAAATCTAGTTCATTTCAATGGCAAGAAAAATAGAATCATGCATGGCCAAAAACACATTGGATGAGGTATAACTGAAACTCAACAGGGAGTCTTTAACAACTGAAAAATCCTCTAAATTGTCCTGGAAAATATGTAAACTTAAAAATACAATGAAGAGGTTTCTGTAGGCTGAAGCCATTGGAGGTACTGAGTGCTTTGTTTGAAAACATTACAAGTTGTCTGTGTCTGATTCCTAGAGAAGCATTCTTAAAATTTTTCCACTCACAACTGCTTTTGCCCAAGAAATTCATGAGTGATGCTGGGTGATATACAGATATACAAATCAAAAGTTTATTTAGAATAAATCATATGGTTTTAAAAATTATTCTTTTGTATACAAACAAATTTACCTACTATTAAAGTCTGAAAATAAATTTGCACACTAATGAAATATATGTGTTGCTTATTTTACATAAAGCATTAAATCCTGGCTGATGCTTGGTACTATAGGGCATAGAGCAATGTTGGAATTTTTCAGAGTTGGTTGACATTTTGTTTTTATAATAATAAGAGTGCTGCTTCATATAAATATATGATGCTAAATGACAGAAATACATTTGAGTTATTTCTGAATTGTTGAGAATTTTCACCTAAATTCATTCATTTATTTTTTTCATTATTTTAGGGAAACTCAACAATTTTTAAAGTCACACATTCTAACCCAAGTTTTAGTAGATTGAATCATGAAGAAGAATGAAGTATAGCAAGATTAAACATTTTGTTTTCTGTAATTAAACCTTGATGTTTCTATATAAGCAGAAAACTACATATACAGTAAAAACAATGTATTTTCTTTCTATACATGATAGTGTCGCATCCAAGCTGAGGTATTTGAGGCAACATGCATCTGGGTGTCACGGAAGCTCATGAAGTACAGAATGCACATTATATGTTAAGAAGCAAGGCTGCAGGGAAGTTGAGTTTCAAGTACAAATTTTCCTGAATAAAAAATGTTTTGTAGAGTCCCCTAAATTTAATAAATACTTATCTGATCTATGTAGTCATTTAACTTGATATTATAGAAGACAAAAGGAAAAACTTTTAAAATTTACATTTATTTGAGTGTCTGTGTTTTTGTGTGTACAGACCAGAGTGTCTTTGGAAATAGAGCCTGAGATAGTTGGTCCTTTCCTTCCACCTGTATCAGTGATGGAATTCTGGTCACCTGACTTGACAACAAGCGTCTTTGCCTGCCGAGCCACCTCACCAGCCCTTCAGAGGAGAACAAAGTTAAATCTATGTCCCTTATACTATTTCTTTATCCACACTCTGTGTAACTATCTCTGAAGTGTGTGGCACTTTACCACATGGTGGAAAATAGTTTTAAATAACATAGTCATGGCACACATTGATATGGTGTCTGAAATGTACTGAGGTGGATGATAAGTGCATGTTTTGATTAAAATACAAAGTGCTATGATGACGTAAATAAAGCACACATCTATGTTTAAAAAAAAAAAAAAGTACAAGAAATGGAATTTGACATTAGCATTCTTTCCTGAAGGACATTCCAGCAAGTAGTCCTTAGGCATAGCCATATGAAAATTATTCTTATAGTTCAATTTATACTATAGCCTCAAAGCATGAATGTGGATCAGAGGATACAATTCTGTATCTAAAATAGTTTCCATAGGCAAAAGAGTAAGACTCCATGTGATTGTAGCTCTATAGCCCATGCAAAGCTGCAGCTCAGAGCTAAAATCTGCACCATTCCATATCACATAAGTGTTCAGTGCCATTTCCCAGTTGATTTTTCCCTTTCAGCTGCAAAGTCACTTGGTTGCACCTGCTCATCTTCTGCAAGGTATTTATCCTTTTCTCATGGGATGTTTCTCTTTCCTTTATAAAGAAGACTGGATAATTAGTTAATTAATGCATACACAAAAATTGAAAATATATTGGCCAATTATATACATAAATACACAAAATATAATATGAATTTATAAACTGTATTTCTATCTGCAATTGTCTACAGTGAGTGAACCTAGGATTCCTTGTAGATTCTGAACTCCAGCTTTCTCAAGTACTATATATATGCATGTATACATAGACTCTACATGTGTGTTCCTATATATGTTGAATCATATTTATACTACTTATAGTAGCTAATAAAATGTAAATTCTATTAAAGTATTTCTTATCCTGTATTATTCGGAGAATAATAGCAAGAACAGTCTGTACATACACAGTACATTGTTTTAATAATCTAAAACCACAGTATTTTTTACTAAACCCCTGAACAGAGAAAGTTGACCATATATATGCACAAATATGTTATCAATCATTACACTATTTTTGACTCTTAACTTCAGTATTCTGATACATTGTTCTGCTTCTGCTTCATGGGTTCTGCTGATTGAGTCATAGCATGTGAGATTATTGACATGGAGGAGGAGTTGCCACTGAAATAAGTGGATTTGAAAGAACTGCCTTTCATAAGCTTTAATTCTACTCTCAATACTTGAGAAAAATCAGTTTAAGAATCATTAAAATAAAAACCTCCTCCCACCCAAAAAATCAAGATACTGGTCCTCTCACATTTCTTAAGTTATGGTGAACAACTCCATGTAAGCAATCCAAAAGGACCAGTCTGCCAGGCCCAGTCATGGTCAAAGCTGAACAGCAAAAAACTCACAAGAGGAATCATTCATGTAGAGGAAAAATGACCAGCGCTGCCAGAGGTGTTCTTGCAAATAGTACCAAAAAGGGGAGACACTTTAAAGAGGCTCATTGAAGAAAACTAATAATAATAATAATAATAATAATAATAATAATAATAATAATAATAATAATCAAAGAACTAATTTTTATCACTCACTCATAGATAAATACTTAAGAGTATGTAAGAGAGTATTTTTTAGAGTCATTCACAGAGTTATGGATCCTAGGATCAACTGGCAGCTCGCTAGGAGACCTATCTGAGAAGCCCTGCCAGTGAGCTCACTATGATCTATCTGGCCATCTCAGATTCTTAGTCAGATCTCCTTCAGTTCTTAATTTTTCTCAAAGTAAAAAGACAGACACTGCTTGGGGCAACCTCATGAAGGAATGGTTTGTTGATACTGTGGAATCAGTGACTCTTACATTGTAGTCCTCTCAATCCTGGGGTGGCTTCCTTTGAACCTGAGAATGCAGGAGGATGTCTTAAAGGCTTTCAATAGAGAAAGTGAAGGGAAGTTACCATCACCTTCCTGGATACCTGATCTGGCTGTTTCTCACACACTGAGTCTCCACCACCTATGAATATCTGTCTGTCTATACCCAATACATTGAAAGAAAAAAAAGCATCAATTTTTCCTGATACCTGAGTTAAATATGTATTCTTCCAGCTGCTGCCAAACAAGTCAGCCAGGATGATGAGTAAGAAACACGATGTTTGAACAAAAAAAATATTTTTAACTTTGAAGTCTGAAGATAAATTTGATGAATAACTTATCCAACTATCTAGCTGGAAATAAGAATATTTAGAAAAAATTCTGAATTATTATTAAAACACAAATTCTTCACAAAATACTAGAAACTTATTTAGTTTCCAAAATACACATAATTTTTTGTTTTTACTTATTTTTTGAGATTATAATTATATCATTTCTTCCTTCCCTTTATTTTCTCCAACCCTCCCATGTACCCTTTCTCTCTTTCAGATTTGTGGTCTCTTTAATTGGAGGTGGTAGTGTGTATGTCTGTGTGTGTGTGAGTGTGTATGTGTGTGTATGTGTGTATATTCCTGATATATATGAATAGATAATACATATGTAAAAAATATATAAATGCAACCTGCTCAATCTGTATGTTACTTTTATGTGCATGTTTTCAGGACTGGACATTTAGTTTTGGATAAATAAAAGCACTTCCAGGGAGGAGACTATTTCTCCTGATCTTGCCTTCCCTTAGTTGTCTGTGGCTCTTCTTCTAAGCTCGAAGTTTTGCAAGCTTATCCTCCGCCAATGGTAGCATATCTGTTCAGGTCATGCTTACGTAGGCATATTGCTGAACCTTCATAGCTGTAGCTTCTGACATTTCTAGGAGACAACCTCACAGCAAACTTCCTGTTCCTCGGGTGCTCATTCTTTCTACTGTCTTTTCCTCAATGTTTTCTTTGGTTCAGGAGTTATGTTGCAAATGTATCGATTGGAACTAGGCTTGGAAACTCAGCATTTTTATTGATTGTGCTTTTCTGTAATGATCTCCGTCTGTTGCAAAGAGAAGTCTCCTTGATGAGTGAAGACAACACTTATCAATGGACATGAGGACAGATATGTTGAACAAAGGTTGGGTTATTCAGGCTTAGGAAAGTCATGGTTGTGTGTCCTCCTTCAAGATCTATGATTTCAGCAGTACACATACTTTGGTGTAACCAACAGCTCTCTATTGGACTTAATATCTACTCAAAAAAAGGGGGGGTGGATTGTGACTGGTACTGAAATATGAGTCCATTACCTAGCACTAGAGTATTTAAAAAGTTAAAAAGTTGAATTTTTAGTGACCACTCTAGGATTATAACTTCAGCATTTACTCCAAATCTAAGTATTCTATTCTCTACCACCATAGCTGAATGTATCAGTTTAGTCAAGCTGCTATAACAAAGATACCGCAGACTCAGAAATGTATGTATAGCACATGTTAGTACTAAGAGTTCTAGTGGATGAGAAGTCCTTGATCAAAGATCTTCAGATTCTGATGAAAACACACTGCCTAGTTCAGGGATAACTGTCTTCTCACATATCTTCACAACACAGAACAGAGCAATAGTGTCCATTGGAATCTCTCTTAGAAAAGCAGTATCTTCAAAAATGATTACTTTAATCTACCGAAGACCCTCATCTCTAAATACTATCATATGGGTTTAAATAAATGTTCAGTTAGTACATTAGGTTTGAATATATATATCATGAGAATTTCTACCCTTCTGCATGAGATCTGAGCCTTTATAAGTTTCCTACATCAAAGGGTCTTTGAAGTATATCCAGCACAAAGCACTCAGTTTTCACATGTGAATGTAAAATAATTGGATTTTAATTCTTAACTCATTTAAAACTGGATATGATTGTCTGTTTTACTGCAAATTGTACACGCTTATTTTTCGAGTCAATATGCATTTTAGAATTCAAATATCTAAGGAATTCAGCTTCATCCTTCAGTAGTAAATTTGCCATATCCAGGCTACCTAAGGTGATATAATAAAGTAGGGACAGAAACTGTTTAATCAGAATCCATAAATTCCACCCCAGTAACTCCCTACTCCAGGTACCATGAATTTTCCAAAGAAGAAAGGCCCCTACATCTATCTTTCAACTTGTTCTTGTCCATCTTCTTGTGCCTTCAGAGTACATAGCAATTTTATGTTGGCTGAATTCCTCCGCTTTATTCTTTCCTACCTTATAACAGATGGTTGGTATTTGGGATGGAATATGTTGTCTAAAGGTATGAAATTTCACTTCACTTTCCTTACTATCTATGGCCCGAAGGATAAAACCCAAGAGCTCTGAATACCTCAGTGAGACGAAGTCCCCAGTATCACATCTGTGCCCACATAGTTATCACCTTAATGAGCTGATTCTCTGCACCAACACAGTTTTAATGTCTGATTGTCATTATACTGACTGAAGGCAACTGATTTATATGTAAGAAGAACTAAGATTCTATGGCTAAATAAATTATTACATGGTTAAATTAAAAAAATAAAATGTCATAATGAAACTCAATGTTTTGTGTAACTAATATAGGCTAATAAAAAGTAGTAAGCAAAAATAGAGTGTTTTTGGTTTATCATCTCTAAGATGATTAAGGTAGACAAAGTATCCACCAACTTCTGGCTATCTTAAAGCATAGGGAATGCTTTAAGATAGAGTATAGGAAAGGAAAGGATGGGTCAGTAGTTAGCTCCAAATTAATTTGTGCATCCAGATTCCTACTCGCTGCATGAGACATGACACAGAACCCACAATCTTGAAATATAGATAAGTGAAATAGCTACACAAACGATGGACCAGAATTTACCAATTATACTTATTTTATAACTAAATCTTAACATGTTTAAAAGATAAAAAAGAAGAGATTTTCCAGAAACATAAACTTAAATAAAACCTGTCTCCAATGTATCAAGTGTATAACATTTTATCCTTCATAGCCTACATCATAAACATCTCAAAGATAATTTGTAACTAAGTGAAAAAAATTAAACACTGGTTATCACTAGTTATATCATTAAAATTTATACCTTTTTGAGTTTAATCCAAATGCTATTGCTATATGAATAATAATAAATATTAGTGTGATGGCTTGAATAGTATGGACCCCATGAACTCATATATTTGAAAGCTTGGCCTGGAGAGAACAGCATTATTAGGAAATATGGCCTTGGTGGCTTGAATAAGCATGGCCTCCATAGACTTATGTGTTTGAATGCTTGGCATGCAAGAACTAGAGTAGCACTTTAGGAAGTGTGATCTTATTGAAGTAGGGTGTGGCCTTGGTGGAGGAAGTATGTCATCATGGGAGCTAGCTTTGGGGTCCTCTATGCTCAAGCTATGCAGTGTGATAGACAGTTCACTTCCCATTGCCTGCAGCTCAAGATGTAGAACTCTCAGCTCCTTTTCCAGCATTGTCTCTCCCTACATGTCACTGTGCCTCCTGCCATGAAGATAGTGGACTAAATCTTTGAAACTTTAAGCTATCCCCAATTAAATGTTTTTCTTTATAAGAGTTTCCATGGTCATAGTATCTCCTCGTGGTAATAGAAAGCCTAACTAAGACAATAGGATTCAACATATATTCCTAAAGAGAAACATGATATGCAAATCATAGACCTCTGAGAACCAGGATACTTTCAAAGGTTGAAGATATGTCCCCATTGCTCACTTATGCATAGGCTACAGTTGCTAAAGAAGCCAATACCTGGACTATTTGTTTGTTTGATTGTTACTCTGTAGTCTGAATTTCCCAAGGATTATTATTATAACTTTAATCTGAGAACATCCTATTAAAAAAAAAAAAAGACAAAGTTTGAAAACTTAAGATGATCAGTTAGGAACTGGATGGACAAAGTGTTCTGACTTCCAAAGATAAAGATGATTGCAAAGCCAGTCCTTGGTTTTCTTGGACTGGTGGTTGTTATTGTTTGTTTGTCGTTATGTTTTGTGAGACAGGGTTTGTTTCAATGGCCCTGGCTGTCCTGGGGCTCATTGTGTAGACTGGACTGGCCTTGAACTCATGAGATCAGCCTGCCTCTGCCTTGAGTGCTGTGATTAAAAGTGTGTGTCACCATTCCCAGAGCTAATTCTTGTTTTGATTAGCACCTAGTCCATTCTTAAGAAAAGCCCAGCCCTAGCCAGTGCTCTGGAATCTTCCAGAAAAAGGTTATAAACTTGACTACAGTCAGGCTGTGAAACTCCCCATGTAAAATGTACCCCCAGTAAGTATAAGATGTACCCTTTCCCCACCACAGTCAGTATCCACAAAACCACAGAGAGATGAACAGCTGGAAGATAAAACTACTTAAGTGTAATAAATCTCTTTTCTTGTTCCTTTCCTTGTTTGATAATATAAAAGAGATAAACTTCTTTTTATTTGATTAAATCATTGGTTTTCCTAAGCATTCAAAAATATTAATATGAATATTGACCATTTATGTTTATATTTATGTGATATGTCGAATGAGGATTGTATGTAATAAATGCTTTCTATCAAAATTTAAATGAAAGGATATTGCACAGAATTTCAACAACAGAGATCACATTTCCAAATGACTAAGAAAAGTAAGAAATTTCCTGATATTTAAATATGTTCTCATGAATTATTGATCTTTTACATGGTCATAAGTTGAGTGGAAATTTATCTTTTTCTTTCCTCAAAGTTAAATGTGTGTGTTACTCTTGGTGCCCAAGGCACTTTTGTTTTCTGCTGTGAACTCAAAAATTGGCAGCATCTTTTTCCTGCCAGGTGAATTCAACACCATCCACCCATTGTACTATAAAGGACATGACCATGGGGTGTCTGCAACTTTCCATAAGGGAAGTAAGACCAAAGCATTGCTCAGCAGTTGAAGATAGACAATAAGGCTGACTTATAAAGTGGAACTTGGAGGTTGGAAATTAGAATTCTAAGCTTTTCCATGAGTCGTTGTGCTCTTTCTCCTATCTAGACAAGTGTTGCCTTCTTTAGCGAGCTTTGCAAAGCTATCTATCTGTAAGCTCTGGAGGACAGAGAATAGAAAAATACTGTTTTTCCCACTATGCAGGAAAAGTCTGTTCTGATTATTGCTCTTGATTTATGAATCAGTTTGAAAAGAAAAACAGACGTCCCCATTCTATCTTAGGTTAACTGAACAACTAGAGAATGGACCGTAAAGCTCGACACCAATGCCAAAGTGTCACACTGTTCTTAACTTTTTTGAGTTTTTGTGCATTTTTTATGAGAAGTAAGTGTCAATGTGGTAACATTTGAAGATAGATATCTGGAAGAAAAAGAATCTGTAAGTATTTTGACTCTGATCTCTGTGTTGTGAGTCTTGAGTGAGGTCGTCTTTGTGTGTGCTTGTATTGAGGTGATAGATTGTATATTTAATAAAATAAGTCTGAAATGTCAGAAGACAAAGCCATCTCTCCAGCCCTTTTTGGGTTTTTGTTTTTATTTTGTTTTTTGAGACATGATTTTCTATGTAACAGTCCTGGTTGTCCTGGAACTTGCTTTGTAGACCAGGCTGGCCATGAACTCACAGCGATGCTCCTGTTTCTGCCTCCACGTGCTGGGACTAACAGCATGTGCCACCACTACGTGGCTGTTAGGCCTTGAACTTAAAGAAATCCAGAAGATCTCTGTCTCCTGAGGGATGGAATTGAAAGCCTGGGTCACTCACTACTCTCTGACTTTCATGGCTTGATTCTGTCCTCTGACAGTCCAGACTGATTTTATTAAATATACAATATACCACCACATTATATCTTTTAAAATAGCTTCTGGATATATGAACATTATTAAACTAAGTGTGTGTATGCTACCTCAGCCTAGATCAAGTGGAGAGGCAAAGACAAAAGTTCCAGAAATGAAATGTTAATGAATCCCAGAGACGTGTCAGTTTTTCTGATCTAAAGCATCTAGTTTCCCTTGTTAGTCCCTGTCAACATTGCCAATTGCAGCCAGCAGGAAACTGCAAGGGATTTGTTTTAGGGCAAATGTAGCACATTCTCTTTAATGTGTTCGTTGAACAACTTCTGTGTGATTGAATACAGATAGAGATAAAAAAGACAACCCTGCTCTCATGCAATCCTTGCTCTTCACAGGAGTGGCACTATGCAGAGAGGGGTACGATGAAATAGACATTTATGTTTGAGCTCAAAGGAAACATTAAATATAGCTAAGGTTTTCAACTTGGAAAGTTCAACAGAATATCTGACATCATGTAATATTAGACACCTGAATTGTAGCTGAGAACTTACCAGTTAATTTGGGGAAATAGGCCTTGACTTAGAGCACATCAGTGTGTGCTTAGAGATGGGAATTTTGTGGAAGGGTCCCATACACACTATAAGAATTTGACTGTCTTCCTTGAGTATTATCTAGTATTGCTGAATGCCTACATAGTGTAGATATTCGATAACAGTACAGAAAATGTTGTATGTGTTTCCTGTGGCTCAATAAGGTCTCATTTACCAACACGAGGATTAAGGCGTCGACATGTCTTAACTGTGTTAAGGGAATGCAGTTTAACTTATAACAGAAAGAATGATTCATTTAGGATTTGAACACTGGAAACATGCCTGTGTTTTAGAAAGTTAACTCTAAATGTAGAGTGCAGGCTCTAATAGAGAAGTGTTAGGGGAAAGACGAGAATCAGGAATGTCACTTAACAAGTTACTGAGGCTGTGAGAAAGGTAAACTTGAACCAATATGGAACAGTAGGGAAAATAAAAGCAGAACTGAGATCCACAGATATTTAAACTTAAAGACTTTGCATCCTATCTAATTTCAGTGAGTCAGGATGAGAGGGATTTCAAGGGAATTCCCAAGCTTTAGCTTAGGAAGCAGATGAGCAATGATGTCATGAATAGCAATACAGAATATAGACATAGAAAGATGTTTTTCCAACCATATTGCTAAGTTCACACCTGTACATGTTTTACTCTAACTAGATCAAATACCCTGTGGACAGAGAACCAAAGGACCAGCATAGCATTGTTCATGCAAACTCTCTCAAGGGGAATTTTTCAAATATGTGCAAAGTAGTTAGATGACTACTGAACTCATGGAATGTGGCCCTTGTGCCCAAGGAACTGAGTTTTCAGTTAAATATAACACATTCAATTTTTAATAGTTACAAGTGCCCGATGGCAGTCATATTAGATAACACTGCTCAAGCAAGTACGTGGACAAGTGTGCTTAATATTTTAAAGAGACACAGAGACAGAGGAAGCACCAACTAGACACTGAGTTCAAAAGCTCATGGGTAAGAGGAGAGACTATGGAAACTACCCAGAGGCAGTGAAGCTCCTGTGAGCAGGACTATTCCTTTAAGAAGCACCAGCATTTAAATGATCCACCACAGAAGAGGGCCAGGAAATAGTTGCTGAGAAGAAAGAAGTACAATTTAGAATGTTGTACAAACATAGGAAATTTTCTGAAAAAGCAGCTATGTTATCACAGAAAAACAACTCTTATTGAATAAACCTTTGAAAGTAGCTTACCCAATTCAAAGTCAATAACCACATTTTATTAACTAAGAGAAAGGTCGCTGTGCTCCAACCAAAGTCTGTGGTTTTGACCTTTTACCTCCACACATGAAAGACCTTGTAAAAGTTTATGAAGGAAAGAGTAGGGAATTTCCAAAGACTTTCTCCTTGGAATCCAGACTAGCAGGTCCCTAAAAACAAACCCATAGTGGGAGGGTCCAGAACTTCTTTCCCATTAGAGCTTCTGTGACTTTAATGACTCTACTAACAATTATATGACCTTCAGAAAAGTTGCCTAACTATTCGGAGAAATGTGTGGAATTGCTTCTAACTTCTAAAAGAGCAATTCGTGGTTCATGAAGTTTCCCTGATAATACCAACTTGTGGTAGAAAACAGGTAGGCATTCAATTTATGTTTTTCAGACTAAAAATGCCCCCCTAAGGTTAAGACATTTGCAATCTGCAGTAGGAATTGTTGTGGGAACTGCCTACCATGTCTAGCATTATTTGCTTAATGGTTTTTAACAAAATTAAATTATTATTTTAAAGTAATGCAGGATTGCATTGTCTTACATGAAAAACTAAATAATTTATTGTAAATAGGTGATATTTTTCAAAATAAGAAAAGAATTCTAATGAATAGAATTACTGTTTTACTTTTATCTGAAATATGTGAGCAAATGTTTTCACCTTGGATAGGGCCCAAATGCCAGACCAACAACAAAAGGATTCCACTGAAGCCTTGTTTGTATAGTTCTTAGTTTAAATAGAGTTACTTATTTTTAATTTAAATAGAGTTACTTACAGGAGCTTATGGCACAGGATTGTTTGCAAGAGCACGAACAATTTAAAGGCAGCTACACCACTGAAGGAGAGAACCCCTCACACTTTGTAGAAATAGTCAACAACTTCTATGTATCATTAGGGATGAAGGAAACTTCCTGTGCCTCATGCTCTTTCTCTTTTTCTCCTCTTCCACAAGGGAGTGGTAGTTAGCTCAAGTTTCTGAGGCTTTCAGGGCAACCGTAACTGCTCTGATGTCGTGGCAGCAGCAGTTGCTTAATGCCTAGAAGACTGAGTTCAGCAATACTCACTCTACCCTGTCTTCCAGCTCTTGCGTTCTTTATGCCTCCACCTCTTGTACATTATTCCCCAAGCCTAGGTGTGTGGAGGGGATAATATAAATTATGTTTTCTCTCTTTTTGAGAAAAATAAAAATAGAAAAACATTGAACCACAATGTCACAGCAACAATAACGTATTCCCAACGTGTTGGCCACTTTTAAGTTGGTATAGCAGCTGCTGTCTACTACAAAAACAAGCATCCCTAACGGAGAGCAGTTATGTAACTTCCTGGGGAGACATGATTGAGCATGGTACCCACACATATATTTAGCATTGTACCTTACGTAAGCAACTTCCCTCTAGACATGCTGCTCAGCCTCAAGCTTTATCACTCATTACCTATCCTAAGGGCAATGCAACTGCTGCCACTAAGATGATTCTCTTGTTTACCAGTCATGTGTGAGACATCTTACTCCTATGTCAATCCTTATCCATTAGTGAGGTGTCTCATCCATACCAAGTAGAGGAACACATCCCTGAAGGATTTTCGCTACAGACTTTTCACCATGACTTTCTCTTTAAGCAGACAGCCCAGGCTTATTTGTTCAGTTGGTACTGTGGCAGTAGTCCATTCTCCATCCTCTCCTTTGGTTCTGTCATGTCCTCATGTGGTCATCAAGTGTTACAGCGCTTCTCCTGGAGGAACACTAACAAATATCTATTCACAGAGTATGGTACCAGGGACAGCGCACTGAAGTGATTCTGTGCAAGTCTATCTTGATGATCTAATGAGTTTAACTGGGTTGCCTACAGAAGCATGGGTGAGTGGTTATTCATTGGATCATGAAAAACATATTCATGGGCAGATACACCCACCCCAAGCATGCATGTGCATGTACACACACACACACTCCAACAATTGTTAACTGTGTATATCACCTCATGTAACTCTTCAGTTATGACACCTTTGTCCTTCATGTGTCCTCCCTACCTTTGATAGAGGAATGTTAGGGGCCCGATCTTGTATGGGTCTCGTATATATTTATCACAACTATTCTGATTTCAAGATGACAACATACATCTTTTCCCTGGAGGACAAAGTTCCATAGCAACTAAAAAAATTAATTTTTTTAAATATAAAATCTAGCTAAATATTTATGCCTGTTAAAGACTGAACCTGAGACCCAATTACTTTTTGTTAAGAGGGAAAATTCAACAGCATAAAAAGATGTTATAATTATCATAGATTATGTATGTTCCCTGTAGCCTTGTGGTTTGAATGAAATGCCCCCCTCCATGGGTTTGAATACTTGAGTTCTAGCTGATGGTGCTTTTTGTTTTGTTTTGTTTTGTTTTTGGAAAAGTAGAAACAGAAGTAGGTGGAACCTCTAAAGTATTCATTCACTGTGGATGCATCCTGGAGTTTCCAGCCCAACTACATTTCCTGTTCACACTGTGCTTTCTCTTAGCAGATGTGAGGGTTCTGAGCTGCACAATCCTGCCACCCACCATGAAGCTATCTGCATTTACACCTTTTATACCCACTATGTATTGTATCCCCTCAAACTGTAAGCCATAGTAACTGCTTCTTCCTCGAGGTTGTTTCTTGCCAACTTTTTGATCAGAGCAAAAGGAAAAGTAACTAATAAATCTTATGAAAGTGGGAAGCAAAGATACCATCTCAAGAATGAGGCATGCCTTTTTCTCACTGTGAACTATTTTAAAGTCATCCTGCTTTGCATTTGACATGCAAAGGGTGTGTGGGAGTAGATGCTAGAAGTCATCACTTGAGCACAATATGAAGACAGGAATCTGTGAATTGTTATCATATTGAGTTTGTTAGGCTTTCTGATCTTTCTGTGGGTATCCCATTCTTAAATAGTCTTTTCGTGGTACTCATATTGCATGCAAGGTCCAAAGATGTGAGTATGAACATGTTACTGAATTTATTTATAGCTTATATGTTTCTGCAGCAATGTGAAATTCCCTTCTGGAAGAGCAGAATGAGTCAGATTCTGCATAGTATGGGAAAACGCACTTCAAATAGTTGCAAAGAGCTGTATATTAGAATAGGCTTTACACACACTAACATGAGAAAAATATTATTTTCAAGGATATTCCACTAGTTAGTTACCATAGAGATACCTGTATGAGGTTTGTCCAGGTAATTGGCAATGTAGGTACTTTTTTCTGGACAGGTCTTAAACCAGTATTTATCTGACTTTGAGGCACCACCTTCTGCAGTCCCAACATGAACTCTTAAATCCTGAGGTTAACTCCCTCTATATGAAAAGCAGGTTTAACTTTCTGTCGATAAATTTCTACTTCATAGCTCCCAGTACCTTAAGTGGGTTCTAGGTTGTTTATACGATCTGAACCACATTAAGAGAAAATATTTTTAAATAAAACAAGGAGATAAATGATACGCTCGGAGTGTATTATTTTTTCATTAACTAGGTTTTATAGATCTGTTTTCTTAAAGCTTGAGTTAAGATAAGAAACGAAACCTTGCTTTTTATGGCAATAGTTCTTGAGGAGAAATGTGAGTTGTGCTGAGAAGCCTCCAGCACCAAAGCTTTGCTCATCAGAGGGAGGGAACAGGAGGGTGGGCTTGTAAACTTTGACTTTGAAAGCCCAGAGTCATGTAAATAAAATTCCTAGAGTGTAAACAGCAGTGGTTTGAAAATAAAATCTACAAAAACAGGCAGCTAGCTAGTTAGAATATGTAACTAACGAGCATGTGTGCAAGAGATGCCTTGAGTATTCTGATACTGTACTGGAATTACTATGTAAAACTTTCAGGAGTTTGAATCTATGAAGAAAAAAATTCAAAAAGTTTCCCCCCCAGAAAAATATACATTTTTTTAATATTCTTTATATATTCAAATAACCAAAGAATTGCTTTAAAGGACATTCTTTTCCTATATAAATTATATAATTGAAAGCAATTTAAGTAATTAATAAGACTGGGATTAAAAAAAAAGAATCTATAATCTTTTATTTTAGTTGACACATGACTATGTATATACATATAATTTTTTCATAAAGTATAATTATGTTTAATTTAAGCATCACCATTTTGTCAAAACATACATTTTTGACAGAAATACAAAGCTTATTAAAATACTGTTTAACATAGCTTTTCACTGCTATTAATTTCTACATTCATCTTCCTGCTGGGCTCCTGCTCCATTTTTTCAAGACTTACTTCTCCATCTTTTACCATGTTGTCTTTTATGAGATTTGGGAATAGCTTCAATGCAGTCATTTGTCTATCGCTCCAAAGGATCACAAGAAAATGCAGACACCTGAGTGTGTGCTATGGAGATGCTGTAAAGGGACTAAAAGAAAGACAGGAGGTAGGATAATAATGTTTGGTATACAATGCAGTCAGATGCAATCTCTTCCTTGCTGGACCTCAGCTAGGCATGAGAAACAGTGTGTGTTAAACCTTTCAGTGAATGAATGAACACTCCTTCTGCCCATAGCCATGTAATCCAAGAATCTAAAACAGAACAGTTTATTACATTGAATTATTTAAAAAACTAAAATGCCTTCCTCTTCCCTGTCTTTCCTAGCCAGAATATTCCTTGTAATCCATTCTGAATATCTTCCTGAAGATACTAATATATTTTCACCATCGTTTGACTATATCTACCTTCTCAGTATCATTAGGAAATCAGATATAAAAACTCACAATTTATTACAAGATTATGTCATTTCTCACTTTCATCTCCTATTCAGCTTTACTGACACTTGAATTATTCTCATTTTTATCTTTCCTCTGCACTTCCATATTTATAATTGACGGTATATTCTCTGAATTTTTTAATGCATGTGTTTATGATATATGAGT
This sequence comes from Phyllotis vaccarum, assembly GCA_033318265.1. Taxonomy (NCBI): domain Eukaryota; kingdom Metazoa; phylum Chordata; class Mammalia; order Rodentia; family Cricetidae; genus Phyllotis; species Phyllotis vaccarum. The sequence goes on along the minus strand of JARWLC010000012.1, from coordinate 17,954,070 downwards.
GTATATGTGTGTGCACATATTTGTGTGGGAGAGTGCAGGCATGCCTGTACTGTGATGCATGTATAGGTGTCAGTTTTAGCATTTCACCATGTTGGGGTTTAGGTCTCCTGCTATCATGGTGTACTCCGGGTTGTCTGGCTGGCAAGCGTCCAAGGATTCTCCTATCTCTCCCTCCCATCTCAGCAGAGGAGGGCTGCCGTTATAGATGTGTGCTGCTGTGCACAGTTTCACATGGTTTCTTGGTTTTCCAGATGCAGAGCATTCACACTTGCACTGCAGGTGACTTTAACCACTGTACCTTCTCTCAGACCACCATTTCCAGTTCTGATAGTTGACACTAACCAGATGTTTCCCTTTTGTAGAGCTTATCAGCTTTTCTCTGATTTCTCTATCTACCCTACTGTAAAGGTCACTCGTGTAGCACTCATCAGTGGATCTGCATTCTGAGGAGCACATCATTAGGCAGTTTCACTACTGTGAGAACAGCACAGAGAAGTCAAGCAGATTGAGATGGTCACAGTCAATATACCATCATAATGTATGTGGCCAACATCGCATATGCCATACATATTTGACCCAAATGTCAAAATTCGGTATGTTTAATTTGCATTTAGCAGATTATAGTACCAATTTATGCATTTATTTATTTCCAGACAAAATATGTTCAAAGAGTGCCTATTGATAGAACAGTGGCCTTGGTGGATTTTAAAAGTCCATCAGTCTTTATATTAACTCTGGAATATACTTTAAATATGTTGTAAAAATGCACTCTTCGCTGTTGAGTTTCTTTACTGGCATCCTTCCTTAAAATAATGATCAAGAATCTTTTTTCTTACAATAGAATTCTAAGAATTTTAATCACTTTATTTTGTGTGTGTTTATAGAGGTGTTTAACTGCATGTTTGTCTCTGTGCTACGTGCATGTTCAGGGTGCCTGCCAAGGCCTGAAGAGGGCATCAGATCCCCCAAGTCTGAAGTTCCAAACTGTTGTGCATCACCATGTGGATGATAAGAACTGAACCCAGATCCTCAGGAAGAGCACAAGTATTATTAACCACTGAGCCAACTCCCGCGTACCAAAGTTTAAGAGCATCTGGTACTGGCAGTGACTAATTAGGTACTTTATCAAAGAATTTCGTCCCATGTATTTGGTACTATACTTTTCCACCAATCCCATTTCCCCCTTGCAAAATGCTCCCCTGACAGTGTGTAGTTAACTCCGTGTACCAATCACAAATGTCCTCATCTGGCGATGGCGGAGGGACAAGGAGAGATAAGATGTGTTAGCCAACGTTTATGTAGATATATGCGAAAGCCTAACCAGTACTAAGATGTCAATAACATCCTTTCAGAGTTGCGGTTGAACCGTTCTTTAATCCAATATATGCCGCTTTTCTACTAAAATAAACTGTAGGCTTCTGCTTCAAGGGGGAAACTAGGTAGAATTTTACCAAGATTAGACATTTAGGACTGAAAATAAGTTCACATCTGCAAAGTCTAAGTTTACATGGACTTAGCTGTCCTTCTACTCATTTGTATCACAGCGTTAGAAGACCAGGAGGAGTGTTGTAGCTTTTTTCCATTTTTTTCATTTTCACGCTGCTTCACCTCTTCCCCACTCTTCTGAGTGTCTGATAGCTTGGCATTGAGCTCTTGTTTTGTAAGCTGATTCAAAAAACTCACCAGCCAGTACCGGTGCCACTTAGCTGAAAGGATCAAAGGGGAGAAATGTATGTATGAAGAGTGGAGTTGGTGTTTCTGCATTCTCTGGTGCAAATGCGAGCTACTACCTGAAACATATGTGTTTACTGTTTGAAGTAGAATCCACAGTTTGTTTGTCCAGTGTACCAACACAGGGAGGTATCTTGATAGTTCTGTGAATCATCTGCTTCTATAAACCAGACCTAGTGTCAATAAATGGTTCTTTGACACTTTGTCTTACAATAATACTTATTTTATTTATAATCAAACTGTTTTTCTATTTAAATGTATAAAAATATACACACATATGTATTCACTTTAAAGTTTAATATTTGAATATTAGATAAGTAATTATCAAAAAGTATTTTATAGTAACCTCTAGGTATGTAAAATCGTGCTATGTGTTCCTGGTAAAATAAATTCCACCTTTCTTGGAATAAATTCTACACACACACACACACACACACACACACACACACACACACAAATGTGAACAATGAAGAACTGTGAACTTACTTCTGGAATTCCTGAGGATAAACTCCAGAGCTTCCCCGCTTTCCCAGCTTAGGATATTTCTCAAAGTTGTGGAAATTTTGCATCTCTTTCAGAGTGAAAATTCCTATAACACTTGGATATGCTTGCAGACAGAAAAAGCAAATGACTAAAATAATCATCAGAGGCACATCTGTGCTAAACAATCTCAGTGGGTTCATATCATCCCCTTCTGGGCTGAGGAATGAGAGTGAAGAAAAGTAGGGCAGGTAGAGACCTCCCTTGATGGTCATCTGTTCTCCCCTAACGGTGGGGTGAATATGCTCTACGTGGCCCTCTTAAACATCTCCAAGATGAATGAAGCCTATGCAGGCAAGACAGGGATTACAGAGCTTCTTAAACATCAGACTTGAGAACCCGAAACTGCCCTTCTTCCTGGCCCAAAGTAAGCTGTTCACCTCTGTAGGAGAAATTCTGATATCAGAGCTAATTCCTGGAGGTCATGTGATGGTGTGAGCTGGCATATGGTAAGAGAGAGGCAGTTTTGAAATCCGTAATTGAGTTTATGCTTAAAATCTTCCTTAAAGACATACTATTCATTGTCCCTGCGTATGCAAAGGACTTAAATCTTTAGGACTATAGTGACAGGTTGAAGTGACTGAGACATAATGTAGTCAAATCCTCTATTTTAACAGGTAAGGAAATTTGTATTTTAGAAATAAAATTTCTCTGTGTCTCTCTGCCTCTCTATATACACCATAAACACATATGAGTTTGAAATTATAAATTCATGTTTATGTAAACTTTATTGAGTGCATTATTTTCTAAATATTGTCTTTATAAAATATATACTACTATGTGTATTTGGAGAGAGAGAAAAAGTTCTTGTACATAGAGAAAGAGAAGTGAATTGAGCATTCTCTGTGAAGAATTCTTTTCTTTTAGATTTGTTTTTGACTATTTGTCTGTGTGTATCTGTATATGGGTTTGTGCATGTGAGTGCTCAGAGAAGTACCAGATCCTTCTAGAGTTAGGGCTACAGGTCATTATGAGCCACATAAAATAGGTTTGGGAACTGAACTCAGGTCCTCTGAATGAGCCGTACATATTCTTAAAAGATGAGTTATCTCTCTAGGCCCAGAAGGATTCTTAATCCCTCAACAGCTTAGAAGCTATATGTGTCCTCTTCAAGTGACCCCTCTGGTTTCAAAGAACAGAATAGGACTTTCAAATGCAAAATAAATAAAGTTAGTTAGAAGGAAGAATGAACTTTCAAAGACTGGATGGAGCCTGGCCTGACACAGAGTCTGTTGGATCCCCTATTCTGGAATTCAAGCAAACGCCAGAGCAATCCAGTAAAAAGGAGTGGATGCTTGCTACACCCAAGCTCTAGTCTCCCGTCTGCAATGCATCCCCCTCACTTGTAAAACACAGCACAATCACTGCCTCTTCAGTATATATTAGGAAAGCACATCACTTCTATTACTGATACCGTCTGATACCGTTCCTCCCTGTATGGAAAGAGTGCAGCTTTGGAATAGTGCCTTTCACATGATCAGCACTAGGAAGATGGGAGAATGGGGAAATGAAGGAATTTGCCCCTGATCTTCATGGAGGTCTCTCCAACTAATCTGTTTATGTGAGCCAAGACTGGCAGCCATGTCTGTTCCCCTCACTATAATGAAAAGTACAGGCCTAACAACTGAATGTTACAGTTTGCTTACCCTGTTGTGGCACATGAGGCTTAGAAGCTTTTAAAGAAACGTGCGGCTGGCTGCCTGTGCATCTGAAGACCGTGGGAGAGTGTAACCAATGCCCTGTGTCCTGTCTCTTTTCCTACCAGCTCAAAGGTTCTATTTAAAAAGGCCCTCATTCTTAACACTTTGTTCTCTGTTCTTTGCCAGATTCTGACTTGAGCATGCGTACACTGAGCACGCCCAGCCCAGCCTTGATATGTCCACCAACTTTGCCAGGATTTCAGAATGGAAGGGGTTCCTCCACTTCTTCATCTTCCATCACTGGGGAGACAGTGGCAATGGTTCACTCCCCACCCCCGACCCGCCTCACTCACCCACTCATCCGGCTGGCCTCCAGACCCCAGAAAGAACAAGCCAGCATAGACCGGCTCCCGGACCACTCTCTGGTGCAAATCTTTTCCTTCCTACCCACCAACCAACTGTGCCGTTGTGCACGTGTGTGCCGCCGCTGGTACAACCTGGCATGGGACCCACGCCTCTGGAGGACTATCCGCCTCACAGGCGAGACCATCAATGTGGACCGTGCTCTAAAAGTGCTGACCCGCAGGCTTTGCCAGGACACACCCAACGTGTGTCTCATGCTGGAAACTGTCATTGTCAGTGGCTGCCGGAGGCTCACAGATCGAGGGCTTTACACCATTGCACAGTGCTGCCCAGAACTGAGGCGCCTAGAAGTCTCAGGATGTTACAATATCTCCAACGAAGCTGTCTTTGATGTGGTGTCCCTCTGCCCCAATCTGGAGCACTTGGATGTGTCAGGTAATGGAAACTGAGCTTAAAACCTGGGTGTTCTTAATGTGCCACCCACAGTAGGCAGACATTGCTACCTATACAAGGTCCCCCTCTCTTATTAATATTTATTTTTATGTTTTTAAAATTATGTATATTTATGCATCTATTTATAGGTGTGGGCATATGAGTGCAGGTACCCACAGAGTGTGTTTAAATGGATGTCCTACTGGCATTATATATCCAAGGAGTCTGGAATGTTTAAGTGGAAGCCCCACTTTGGCCCCAACTTTCTCTCTTCTCAAACTCTGCCCAAAACAAAGCCCACCAAGGGTCAGCTCCCACCCTACCTCACCCCTGGGCTGCTCAAGACCATGCATACAGGCTGTTTAAGACCTGGTCTCTAGACATGCCACTCTTTCTCCTGCCTTCCCGAGAGTCATCAGGAGTTGTCTTGCTCTGTTTATTAAACCTGGATGGATTAATCTGGCCTGAACTGATTTATGACATTGACTCACTAATACGGGAGATATTTTTTCTATCATATTGCATCCACTGGAATTACATTAAAGGTAATTGAGGACTGTGCATCGTAGACTAAACTCAGGTCCTCCAGAAGAGCAGTGTGTGATCTTAACCACCAGAGTCATCTCTCCAGCTTCCAGTGTCTCCTTCCTAGCTACTAGAGATGGACAGTGCATAGTATGGAGGTTAACAAGTCAGAACATGTCTCACTGTGGACTCCTACCTCTGAAGGCCAGAAGTAGCCCCTACCTCTTTAAGGACCTGTGGGCACCTGGGCCCTGATAGCTTTGTCAGTTCACCTTAAATGTGACTTTATCCTCTAGAACAATCATATATAATGAAAACCAAAATTCTCATTAAGACAAGTAGGAGGAAATATCTAATTGAACAGGTCATTCAAAAACTAGCCTTTTGTATTTGTTCTGAGTTAATAAAGCCTGTGAGCCATGGTAAAGTCACAACAGTGTCAGTGCATACCACATGCCAACGTGTCAGTCCACCTTGGGGAGTAAAATGCAGGCTTACGAGCTGTGCTCACAATAGCTTACCTTTTTTTTCTAACACTGGGGAAGTCTGTCATGGTCAAGCAATGCACCCCATTCTCCTTTCCTTTAGCTCAATTTTACAACTCTTCTAGAACATGTCTCAGTTGTAGCATGCAAGGACAGGGTCCATTGAATCTAACTTTTCATTCTTTTGAAAATGGAAGGAAATCCCAGTGTAATTGCTTTATTTAAAAATCTCTCTCAGGCAGGAAGAATTAAAGACCAAAGTCAAACTCTGGCATCAAACAGGGACCCAGACCCTTTTTAAATCTCATCTGCTATACAATCAAACAATGAAGATTATAGAAGTTGAAATGTGTAAGATGTGTCCGAGAGCTAAAAAAAAAAATTGAGAAGCATGAGCTGTGACCTCAGGAATGGTTGAGGAAAGGTCAAAATGTAAAACCCACTGTGTCAAGCAAATAAATAGAATTGGGAATTTAGAAGAATCTGAGGTAAATGAAGGCCTTAAAAAAAATGGAGGTAAAACAGCTTCGAGCTTGTTCTGTCTTTCAGAAGCCGACATCTGAAAGTATTTCAGCTGACAGCCCATTATTTTTGCAGATTCCTTTCCTGGCTGGAAAGCTGCTTACTCTGTCCTGCCTGAGCTGGCTTTAGGACAAAGCCTTCATTACTGTGCCTTAGATTAGTCATGAGCAGCCATTGGCAGACAGAAGCAGGAAACAGGGAGGCCTTCTTCTTCCAAGGAACTCTGGAAAACATGGAGCATTGAGATTTGGGACAATCCACTTAACACCTAGAACTACAACTAACTTAATGTGTTTTCTCTTCAGCTAAGAAATAAAATTCACAAACTCTTTCCCATTCCTCCCATCTGAACATTTTAAACACTTCCAGGTATGTGTTTAGATTAGAAGATGACTTATCTAGAATCCCCACTTTGTCAGAGCATGTTCCCAGGTATTTTTCCTATGTAATGCAAGTAACTCTGTTCTCTTATTTGAGGTCCTTTTAAAATTCTGAAGTAGCTAAAGCCACTTTGGCAGCCTGGAGGTGGGATTATTGAGTTTTCTGGCCTGGGTGAGCATGTGGTACCATGTGATTACTGTTACTACGTCTTGCTAGCTGTCCTCTGCTTCAATGTCATTTTCATGCTTATGCATATTTATGTAGTTTTCTGGAAGATTGCCAATAACACCGCAGTTCTGTACATTTCTGCTGAAAAATAAGATCTGCAGCTCTCACCAGAGAGAAGGACTTGGAAGGTTTAGCAGGTTTAAAGGATGAGATTGCCCTCAGCAGTTACTAAAAGTCTCCTCCATTTCTGAGGGAATTTGGAAATGGTTATGCCCAGACAGACAGAGGCCAGAAGACTGCCAAAGTTGCTTTCGTATTCATTGTCCCCACCACCTTGGTTTTAAGCTGGCTTCAGATAGTAGCTAACTTTTCAACAACAGTAACCTTGAGTAAAAAGGCTCATTTTCTGGGCGAGAGTTCAAATCCTCTCGATCAGCGTCTCTTAATCCGTAGTTCACAACCATCACAGGTGATCACACATTAGATATTTACATTACAACTCATAACAGTAGCAAAATTATAGCTCTAAAATAGCAACAGTAATGACATGGTTGGAGGTCACCACAACATGAGGAAATGTATCAGAGAGTCCCAGCGTTAGGAAGGTTAAGAACCACTGTTCTAGGTGGCATGAGATTACTTCTGCCATATTTAGCAATAGCCAGATATATAGTATCTTAACATTATAACAAATTACCTTTTAGTAGTATTTTAAACATAACTAAACCAGCTAATTTTGAAAAATAAAATGTAATTGTTACAAATAAAATTACTTCAAAGGGGCTCTCTCCAACAGGACACCCAAGAACCCCCAATTTTATCTTCTTGATCTTTCTAACCAGCAGCATACTATCCAGGTCATCCTAATTTCCCAGTCCCTGGCGTCCACGCCCTCTCTTCTACCTGCCTGACTTCAGGAACACTTCATCAACTGCTGTTTTCAACACTTCAATCCATGTTCTACATATTCAACTTCTGGAAGAATTTTTTGCAAATTGTAAGCCTTTCATGTAAACAATCTCTGCATTTAAGACTTACAGAAAAGATTCATGTTTCTCCATAGCTCATATAAAATCTCAAACGAGTTGTCCTCCCAAGATTCAAATTTCTATCCTTCTACAAAACTATCTGCAGATCTCCAGATACAAAATAACTGTGTGTGCAGTAATGTATGTCTACCTATATGGATTCCATAATAATCCCCTTTCTCCTCCCATGCCAAACCTTCCCAACAACTCTCTTAATATATTTGCCATTTCTCAGACTGAATCTAAATACAGCCTTCCATACCTATGTCTAGTGAGCCAAGAATTTTTTCTTCTTGTCTGCATTTTGAACATAAGCAACTAAAAACATCATTGAATTGACATTATGGTACTTGCATATTTCCAGGTCCATTTCTCTCAAGCCATGAGCTTGTGTAATGGACAGAAACAAGGATTTGTATTTTGTGTTTTGAAATCTTATAATTAAATGTAAATTTGAGTGCCAAATCCTGAAATGGTCCTCTTGAAAGAGTTTATGTTTTTATTGGTTAAAATACCAAGCAGCATTGTTGAAGCTGTAAAATAACAGGCAAAATCTCTTCATTACTAAAATTAGGGTAGTTGAGGCTTCACTGAGTTCGTTTTGTTAAGTCACTGCATGCACACTCATGAAATTAGCACTCAATAACCAGAAACAATTGCTGTTTTATTTTCATATTTTTATCAACAATATTAGAAGTTAGTCATTGGTTTTCATTGATGTCTACTAACCCGAATGAGAGTAAATCACGATGCAGAGAAAACTTGTGAGAGCTAGAATTAATACTTGTTTAACCATTGTTCTTCACCTTGATAAAATAATGTTCAGCCCACCTCCCTTTATCTTGGACTTTAATGCAATGACTCTTATTGCAGCCCCAGCCAACCATTTCTTATTTTATGTTCGATCTTTCCAGAAACCATAACATCCACCCTCTGAAAATTCCTCACTCTTCTAAATATTGAGCGATTTCTTGTCTCTCAACTTTGGCTCCTTTGTTTCAATATCACTATATCATTCTGTCAATCCAAGGTGTTTCCCTTTGATTAAATCTTTAAATAAAGCCACTTCACTTCAAAAGCTTCCACAGTGTCCGCATGTTTGCCCCTTGATGGCACATCCATTGGAAACCTACAATTCTGCCACATCACAGTCATTTCTTTCCTCCCTCTTGTCACTGAAACCTTGAACAATTAAAAAAAAAAAAAAGCTTGGTCTAGACTGCATTTAAAAAGCACATAAGGCACATGCCTCATCTTTTAGGATTGATGTTTAAATGAATGATTTCCAAGGGACCCTTCATATCTGTAAAACAGGAATGCATGAACTATACATTCATATTACTGAACCATGAAAAAATTTATTTTCTTTCCAATAAAAACTCAACAACTCCATAAGAATTAGAGATAGCCATAACATGAACATTTATTGACAGAACATCATACAAGTATATCAAAATCATTTACTACAACTTTCCTAAACTAATATTTTCTTAAATTTCAAACTTATTTTAAGATATATTTTTTGCCTAAATATTGTATCTTTCCAGATGCACAATAGATTTTGCTAGATATTACAAATGTAGGAAGAAAAATAGAACCAAAATAGAGGAATAAATTTTTTTATATACTACAAGAAGAAAAGAAAATTTTCACAGACAACACAGATAGGAAGAAAATTCAAGACATGCAGGATTACAGTTATCTCAAAGAAAGAAACCAAAAAGAAAAAAAAGGGAAAGGTAAGATCTCAAAATTAATCACTTTCCAGAAACCTATATTGTCTCCACAGAAGGTCGGCCCATCTGTATTTCATGGCTGTTTATGTGCTTCACACCTTAAAGTTCTTGCCTTGGAGCATATGACATTTGAACCTTGTTATCTCCAGGACCAATACCTTTTTGGGGGTTCCTGAACAGTCTGCGAGGAGGTGGGGGGAAAAGTCCCCAATAACATTGTTATTGTGCTATTCACAAGCCTTAGATGTTGCCTTGAGTAGCCAAAATGTGGGGTGTCTGAAGATAGTGGCCTGGTTATACCCTTGTAACAAGGATCTAATAAGACTAGAAAGAAAAATGAAAAAAAAATATGTAGTAGGATGGGATAGGCTCTTTTTATAGTAATGGTACTGACTATTTACATAATACAAGTTGGCTATGTGTGTTTTAAAAAACAATATGTATTGAGTATTTCATTGTTATATGTCAAATTATAATAATTAAACTATATAATATAAGTCTATACAATTTTGAACATAATTTTAGGGTATGAAGTATGATGTCTAGGAGTTATCCAGAAATATCTTCTTGGACATTACCATCTTGGTCTATAAAAGTATTAAGGATCAGATAAAAAATATTCATCACGGTACTTTGTAAGCTTTGCAAGTAAACAGAAATAAAAGGCATTTCTGTAAGCTATAAGACAACAACTATTTTTAAAGCATAAATACTTGAGCTAAGGCCAAAGTCTGAAGACATAAATGTTGGAAGTTCAGTTCTCCCATCTGGTCTATCATAAAGATGTTCCTCTGTAAATCACTTCTTCCCTCCCTCATTTAGTCAGTCAAAAAACACAAATTGAATGCCAGCTATAAACTGAATGCAAGAGGTGTGCCTGAGTCCTTTTCTCAGGAGCTTGCATTCCAGAGCAAGGAGACAGCGAATGGATAACTGAACAGATAAACATGCAATGCTACCAACTGATAAAAGTGCTTAAAATAAAGGGAATAGTCAAGGATGCTAATTTTTACATGGCAGTCCAAGGAAAATTTGTCAAGTAAATTAACATTATCTAGGGGTCCTAAGACAATTGAAGGGGACTCCTAGAGGTATCTGAGGAAAATCTTCCCATAATACAGGCCCAGATGTTGTAAGACAGAGGCAGAGGTGGTGCCTGGGAAATGACAAGGACACAATGGGGTCAGTAATAAGAGCACAGAGAAGTCCTTGGATGATGTTAGATAAGATTTTATACTTGGCCTACAATGGGTACTATCTAAAGACATTGAGAAAAGGGGATGGGTGCCATTTTTAGGACTCCAATTATGGCTATATACAATACTGAAAGGGGATAAGGGCAGAGCAAAAGAGGAAGACAGTAGAAGGTTAGGGCACCAATTAAATGGCACTACTGTCTTCTATTAATATCTGTTGAATCAAATCCCAGACATTAATTTTGGTAGAGTAATAATGAGAGAAATATCCCATAATTTTCAAAGTATTTTCTTTTCTGTTGCTTTACTACATGTCATTCTATTCCTAAAGTATAAGATTGCCAGATATGCATTCATAGCATTGAGATGCAGAAAGTTTGGCCTCATGGCTGAAGCAGTGGAAAGTGGTCCCAAATTAATTGTAAACACTCAGCCCAGGGAATCCAGAAGGGTCAATCCAAGCAAGCTCCAGTGTTCTCTTTCCCTATCCTTCTTTCTCATTTTATTTCTAAATCACTGACAGACCTTTAGGAACTTCCTGAACCTCATAGGGTCATAGGAAGATATATTTAGGCACATGGTTTCACTCCATAATAGCTTCTCTGCAGGCAAGGGCCTGCACCTATTTTATGACAAAGAAATTAAAGTGTGATTTGCCCTAAGACATGTTGGTATTTTCAATTTTAATCTTGGTATTTCCAATTCTAAAGTCTTCAACCCCCCCCCCCCAAGCCCAGCAGAATTCTCAAATAACCCGACATACAGGAAATCATTCCTAAAAGCCTTTCTTTTTAGAGGTCAACAGTAAGAGTTAACCTCTAGATAGATAGATAGATAGATAGATAGATAGATAGATAGATAGATAGATAGATAGACAGACAGACAGACAGACAGACAGACAGACAGACAGACAGACACAGATAGATAGAGAGAGAGAGAGACAGAGAGAGATAGAGAGGTGTGTTAAGAATCAGTTATGGCTCTCCCAAATCAAGTTCCCACTCTGGCAAGTTGATCTGAGCATGTGTTCTGTGTCTCTATGCAGGATGCTCCAAAGTTACTTGCATCAGCTTGACCCGGGAGGCCTCCATTAAATTGTCTCCCTTGCATGGCAAACAGATTTCCATCAGATACCTTGATATGACAGACTGCTTCGTGTTGGAGGATGAAGGCCTGCACACCATCGCAGCTCACTGCACACAGCTCACACACCTCTATCTGCGCCGTTGTGTCCGCCTCACCGACGAGGGCCTCCGCTACCTGGTGATCTACTGCACTTCCATCAAGGAGCTGAGCGTCAGTGACTGTCGCTTTGTCAGCGACTTTGGCCTGCGGGAGATTGCTAAACTGGAGTCCCGCTTGCGGTACCTCAGCATTGCCCACTGTGGCCGCATCACAGATGTGGGCATTCGTTATGTGGCTAAGTACTGCAGCAAGTTACGCTACCTCAATGCGAGGGGCTGCGAGGGCATCACGGACCATGGCGTGGAATACCTTGCCAAGAACTGCACAAAACTTAAGTCTCTGGACATTGGCAAATGTCCTCTGGTCTCCGACACGGGCCTGGAATCCCTGGCTTTGAACTGTTTCAATCTCAAGAGGTTAAGCCTCAAGTCCTGTGAGAGCATCACAGGCCAAGGCCTGCAGATCGTGGCTGCCAACTGCTTTGACCTGCAGATGCTGAATGTCCAGGACTGTGAAGTTTCAGTGGAGGCTCTGCGGTTCGTGAAGCGCCACTGTAAGCGCTGTGTCATTGAACATACCAACCCTGCTTTCTTCTGAAGGGACGGCTCCCATGGGGCATGTTTTTACAGCAGTGTGAACTAAACAATGCTTTATAAAAGTGGCCCATTTAAGCACCCACACCCACTCATAGCCCTTATTTCTTTCAGGAACATTCTTAGGAGTCTATCTTTTATTTTTATTTCTCATGAGCAAATGAGGTCAAAGAAACGAAGGAGGAAAACCAAATTTCTACCACAGTAAACTGGTTCTGGTCCATTCATTTCTAGACATATCCTCTGACAAAGGATGCACTTCAGCAGGCTAGTCGCTATGTCTTCAGTAAGCACCTTATCCTATCTTCCCTTCCCTGTTCTGTACACAAGTTCCATGCCCTCATTTTCTAGCACTGTAACAGCAGCATTAAGCTTCAAAATAAGGCCTTCTAAAGCTGCCTGTTAAACTATTTGGTGGGTGTGAGCCCTTCCTAAATCCCATACCAAGAAAATTGGGGTTAAAGTCATGTTAATACTTTGAGCAAAGAGCTTCCCTAGGTGAAGGCATTATAGCAAGTCACATGGCGTAAGAAGAGACATGTTTTCTTTCCCAGCTCTGTCACTAACCAGCTGTGTGACCTTGATCGAAACACCTCACCTTTCTGGGCTTCATCTTTCCACCACTGGAATCTAGAGGTGGTGGATAAGCCTCATGCCCATTTTAGAACTGAGAGAATAATGATGCCAATAAGCAGAGCTTTATATAAAGCACATGGGTAGCACTTCTGATCACCGTCAGTGCACATAGGGTCCTGTGTGGGTATCTTTTTGCTTCCCTCTGAGAACCAACATAATTCTATTCGGTAGGCTAGGCTTTTGCACATCTCCTTCTATGTTGGATGCTTAGACTTTCATGCACATACGCTGCAGCATTCTCTCACCCCACCACATCCAGGCAGGAGAGTATACCATGACATGAAGCCTGTATCTCCCTGTCAGCTTGCATTCTTTGAGCATCATCAATTTTAATTAACAAGTGAGGTCTGAGGGAGCCCACATCCTTAAAGGTTTTTCTAACCCTTCTCAATACACATATGCAATGCTTTAGGTACATCTGTCCTGCCGCCGACAGGGACAGACGCCTTGGTCCTTTGTCATTCACATTTTGTTTTAACTTCTCTCATGTACTTATTTCTTTATTAAATGAAGCCTCCTGGGGTTAAATTTATAAGTGTCTAATTGTACACATGCCACCTTGCCTGCTGTCTGCGTGTTTTCCACTAATAATGTAAGACAGACTTGCAGGTGTTTCCACATTGTTCATTCCGAAGTGCCAGGCACACAGAAGAGGGAACACACTGATCAGACAGATGCTGGTCCACCCACCAAGGTATTGGGACAGAATATTAAAATCCTTTCAAAATTTGAATTTTAAGTTGATGGGCTTTTAAGTGGTCCCTTATGAATAGAAAGCAATTTTCTCATTTCATTCTGAAAGAATCAGATAGCCGGTAGAAATTCTGTCACTTGTTCTCATGATCTACAATTGTCTTTTGTTAGTAAACCCAGTTCTTTCCCCAATTTATTCTTTGGCCACATTCTTTCCCCAACACTGTTGAAACAGTTCACCCATCTTAATCTCAGAGTTTCTATCCTCCAATCCCAGAGCTTCTGCTTCTGCAAGCCAAGCGTGCTACATGTGTTACACACCAAGCTTCTACACCGCTCGACAACTGCACTCCCACCGTAGGCTCCAGTGTGTACTATTGACTTGTGCTGGGAAGAAGTTAAGTGATAAAGCTGGCAACTCTTCAGGATGTTGCTGTTCTTTATCCTATGACTCTTGTTTAGTTCATACCATCATCAGTACAGATGAGTAAACAAGAGTGTGTCCTAATGGAAAGTAAAAGTTTTTGCTGGGTACAGGATCTAGTGACAGCCACTGAGTTTAAGATCAGAAAAGAACTTGAACATAGCATCCCTCTGCCCTCTGACTGTGGCTCTACCTGAAGTTTGTGAATTGGAGAGTCACAATGGGCTGCCCGTAACCCTTGATACTGGATCATTTCAAATGATTTGGCTTACGACTTTCTAGAATGAGCAGGGGAATCCAGAATGGTTCCTAGAGTCATTTTTAGTAACTGTATCACCACTGACTGAGTACATCATCACCCGAACTGTCTTTCATGTGAGATCTAATGGACGTTTCACACCTGTTGGCTGCACAACACGTATGTCTTTCCCAGTTTCTCCGTTTCCCATCTTCTACCCATTCTGCTCTCCATCAGGATAGGGGTATGGCTCTATGGCAGAGGTTCCTGGGAACAATTCAGTAGAATTTTGAGGCCAAGAAAAAGGCCTCATTAAGAAATGTATCTGTTTTAAAACATGGCTTCCTTCCTGACTCTGCCAAATTGAATGCTCATTTGTTGTTGTTGTTTGTATGTTTGTTTCTCTTTAACTCTAATGTTCAAATCACTGCGTGCAGTATGACTCTAGAAAGCCTTAATTTACTTCCACCAAGAAATAAAGCAATATGTTGGCAATCAGATTCAGCTTCATGTTTAATAATCTTGCCTGAGTTGGGTGTTGTTTGGATAGGGACACTGAACAGTGATCGATCAATCAATGCTTCCTGTTGAAGTCAGGACAAGCAGCTCGCTGCTGCTGTTGTCCCTTTAAAGTTAGACCCAAGGGTCTGCTGTCTTTATGGACCTTAAAACTTTGGGTTTAAATTGGCAGGTAAGTGAATAAAGCATTACAGGTTGACCCAGGACTTATTTCCTTGCCCAAACTCTTCCCATGAGATTGCAGAATTCATAACTTTGCATTTTAAAAGAAGTTATGTTTGCTGGATTTATAATACCATGGAGAATCTTGAACAGTATCATTAATTAAATACATTAGCATTCTGTACCAGTCAATATGGTGTGATGTAATTAATATTATTATATGTGATAGATTGCCTTACCTTAATCCAGGTCAAGTGTTAACATGTCAATTTCTACAATAAATAATTAAAATACTCCATTTTTTAGAAAATTATGGATTTCAGGGTTATGGATGAATAATCATGGTTTTTGAATCCACCCTGATACCAACTACAAATTCTTAAGAGGATCTTCAACATTTTGCCATCAATTAGTGTCTCAGAGTATTGGAATATAGGAGAAGTTACGGAAAGCTGATAGAGAAGAAACTAATATGTCAAAAGAAGTGAAATGTCAAATCGTTCCTTCCTTGCCTGAACCTTTAAAATTCAATTAAATTAATACAGAAGAAAGGAAACAATTGGAAAGCTTTGCCCTCAGCATCTAGAAAGACTTTAGGGTTATCAACTTATTAATTGAAAACGTATTTGTCCTCAAAAAACTTTTCAACTTGTATTGCTTTGACAGCTGTCACTGAAACCAATAGAACTGCCAATTGCCTTGGAGCATTAATTTCAGGCAGTTCAATTCTTATCAAGATCTGAAAATAACGATGTTAGTGAGTAAAACCTATGCACTTTGAGACTTACTGACTTCTTAAAGTCTCAGCATTTGTTCACATTAGATGGTGCCTTCCAGATACTTGACTTTCAAGAGAATTCAGCTTCATGTTAAAAGATTGAGAAGTTTAGGGGAAAAAGAAGTACAATGAAACTGCTTACCATGTCAGAATTATCAAAGAGAAACTACCAAATGTGTCGATTTTTGGCCATCATGATCACTCTAGATAATTTTTAAGTATATAATACTAGAAAAGAAATACTGAAAAGTTAGGTAAATGTTGCAATGAGCATACACTAAACATCAGTGATCCTTTTCATGTAAATGCTATTAGTCCATTATATTTTGGAGTTTGATGTATATTTAGGAAATTAGTCTTCAGTAGGGAGAAGTTCCGTTACCAGTGATCATGCCTCACCTGTTTACAGCGCATGCTGGTGTTATCATTAAGTCTTGCCTAAACACAACTCAAGTTCCCTAAAGAGAAACCTGGGCTTGTTTCACTGAGGTAACCACCAGAGTAGCCTGGGTATACATACTCCTTTTCTCCCTTTACAGTCCAATATCATTTCTTAGGCTACAGGTTAATCTTGTGGAAACTCCCCCCCCCCCCCATCACCAGTTAGCAGATCAGGTTTAATTCTAAACAAATAACACCTTGACTCAGAAGCTCCACAGGATAAGAGATCTGCCTTTCCACAGGACATTTGCCTCAAAAGCCCAGGAAATATCCATACTTCCGATGCCAATCTTACTGATTACTCAAAAAAATCACATTTCTGCTTGGAATCTTGTTTCAGGGTTTAGGGATGGGTCATTCAGGTGTCTGAGGATAGCTATGAATTCTCACCATGAATTTTAGGTCGAGTAATTTTGGGGGGTTTGTCTTTGCAACTGCTCAGTTTCTGGCTTTACACTGGAAAAATTGGTATGTCTAAATTCTATCCTAGACTACATGGTAATTAATTTATTAATCAACACTAGAGATTTCAATCACCTTTTCTCATAAATTAAAAAGTCATCACGGTAAAAAAATTATCAAGGACCCGTTTGTTGACTCTTTCAGTCCTGATGACTCCCTCTACGTACTTTCCTACCCCTGTGTGTAGAGAGGCAGGGGTAGTAGATAGAAGCATTGTAAGAAAAAAAAAAGGCCCTGAAATGTAATTTATTTGAGAAGCGAAGATACCTAAAGCTTACAAGACCTTTCAAACAGCATATGTAATAGTACTACAAAGATGGATGGCTCATACGCCTGTAAATCTGCAATCAGGATTTCCAAGAAGCTAACTTCCCTTTCTCACTTACCCTTGTAGTATTCAGTAACAGGATTCTTCTTTGGTATTATTCCAGGTGCAAATGCCTGTGATGAGTGAGAGTGGTCCAAATAATTGAAGTTTCTCAGCTCCATCTACCATGTCCCTTCACTACGGACTGTGTCTGTAATCTTAAAAATAGTGGGTGGCCTAAGAAAGACTGATGAAACAGCCTGTAACATTAATGATAATGCCATTAAGGGCAAGTTCTTAGAAACCTCACATGTCAGCAGGGTGGCACATGTGAATGTATTTGTTCAGAGTAATAATGAACAAAACAGCAAGAGCTGCTACAAGTACAAGAGCAGCAAAAAGACTTTGAAACCTGTCTCGAGGCAGAAAGATGGTTGTCATGGTTTCACTGAACTCTGGTGTCTCCCAAAATCTTCAGGTCTTGATTAATCCCATTCCCAGATAGTTTTGCAAAAGATAAAGGAGGGAAGAATTCTAGTTACAAAGGTTAAGCAGTGTGTGATGCTTCATTTACTTCCATTATTCTTTCAAAAACTGAAGTACACACACAGACACACACTATCAATAACATGAAAACTAAAAGAGAAAAAGAAGCATCAAATTTTACCCCATGTGTTTTTCATGGTATTTACATTTACAAGTTAAACAAACTGACCATGGCCCTTTCCATTTATGAGAAAGTAGATAAAGGGCTAGAGCTGTCAGAACTAATGAACAGCCTCCTCCACTATTATCTGAGAGCCTGCAGTGGGTTGTATTTTAAGATACTGTCCAACATAGATAGAATTACCTGCTGTGGGACTATGCTTTTGTATTGTAAATATTGGTTTAATAAAACACTGATTGGCCAAGTAGCTGGACAGGAAGTAGAGGCAACCAGACTAGGAGAATTCTGGGATGCTTAAGGGCAGAGACAGAGATGACATCAAGACATAGAAGAAGCAGAATGAGAATGCTGTGTACAGTAAAATGGTATCAAGCCACATGGCTAAGTATAAATAGAAATAAGGGCTAACTTAAAGTATAAAAGTTAGCAAGTAATAAGCCTGACCCATAGACCAATCAACTTGTAATAATACAAGCCATTGTGTGATTATTTGGGAGTGCTAAATGGCTGGGGGACTGGCCAAACTAGACAGAGGAACTTCTGACAACAAATTATGCTTTACAGCTTTATATTTTCCACTCTTTAAAAATAACTAACAAATGTTCTTAATTTCAACTGTACAATTTCTTAGTTTCTAAGTATATACTGAGAAAATAAAGATATATTAAGTTTCTAAATTCAAGTACCTCTTGGTAAAGTGACAGAAGATATCTTTGGGCCCAAAAAATACTGACTATGGAGCAGAGTAGGAGAGTTCTGATCTCTCCTTTTCTAATTTTTGCAAGTGTGTAATTAAACATTTGATTTATGACCTATGTGAATGGCAAGTGGGCAGCAAAACTCTTTCCATGAGCCAATTGGGTCAGTGGAACTCTGCTTGGCTCTCCCCTGTGTTTATACTTTTAGAGCATCCAAAGAATAATGGGTGACCACAGACATGATGCAAACCTAGAGATCAAGAAGTTGTGGATTTGGAGAAATGGAAAGATATTAAAATAATAACCTCTTACTCATATAATTAAAACCAGTCTCTTTCCAGATTTCCAAGCTGGCACAGTTTTACCAGTGCCATTGCCCTGAAGCTCCTATGCATGTGTGTGTGTGTGTGTGTGTGTGTGTGTGTGTGTGTGTTATATTTTTCTTTGAAAGAGTACACACAGGAAAGCAAACATGAATGAGGGAGAGCATTGGGCCCTTCCTTTTAAAACAAGTTTCGAGGTGACCTTATAGACAGCCGTGGTACATCATGGCTGCACCTATGGAGGTAATAAGAAGGTTTGTTTCTTTACCTTCATTCAGCTTGAATATATCGACCTTCTGATCTCTGATGGAAAATTCTTCATAGCCACTGGCTTGTTCTGGATGAGGCGAAAATTGACCTTTTCTACCAGATGTTCTGAATGGTGCAAAAGTATCCTATCAGCAGTTTCAAATTCTCCTTTCCACATAGACTAGAAGCTTATATTGAGCCCTGATCCCCTTTTAGAGTCCCAAGAAAGGCATAAAAAAGTAGTAGAGTCACAAGCAAGGCTTTAAAAAATAGGGTTTATAGTGTTTTTTAGCTGAAACAGAGTTAATCAGTCACTGTTAAAGAAATCATAAAGACAACTTTAAAAATACCTTTAAAGATAGTATTTCTTAATTTTGATGAGATAAAATTTCCATGAACTTGTTTCCATTTCTGTGATGCTACTTGATCTGAATTATTAACACAGCATGGAGATACAAATTCAGATTTGGGACTTAAGTTTCCGGATTTTATAATTTTTGTACGGGTGGCCTTATTCACTTTGCTCTCTTTTTGAATCTTGGGGAATGGCCATATATTTTGCTAGCTATAATTGGTCACTTGCATATTTGTTGTTTGCATTTTCAGAAGAAATTAATGTCCTGGTTGCCCTTATCCATATCTTGAAAGTCTAAAGTATGATGAATTCAAATGTAATAACATTCAGGCTACTAATGTGTGACTTTTTGCAGCTTTTAGGCAACTTCATATAGAAAATAAAGAAGGAAAATTATATAACAGAAAGATGAAAAGTATGCAGTTTAGAACTTGACAGAGAAGTATGAACATATAGGATATTTATGCTAAAGAGACTGACACCATTAAAGAGAAATTGAGTACTTCACAATAGGAAAAACACCTTGAGGAAAATTCTATGATGTACAAATGTAAACTCATTTGGAAAACTATTACTTTAAAAAAATGTAAAAGAGAAATTGGATGGGAGGGGTGATCACTTATAATTGCAACACTCAGAAGACCTACGTGAATAATCAGAAAGATTTGAGCTCAGCCTGAGCTACATAGTAAGTTCCAGGCAAGCCTGACAACCAACACAATTTAAAAAATAAATAAATAAAACAAACAGGTTTGAATGGGGTGTCTGTGTGGACAATGATGGTGAGAATGATAATATGAATCTGAGAAACTTCTAGAACAGAGACACCTAAGTAAATGTTTTCCCATTGTTGGTTGATAAGCCATTGACAGCACAATGCTGACGTGGTTCAAAGGTGTTTGATTGCATCTCCAGGGGGATGTAGAACATGAGTTTGCAGACCTTCAGGACACAAGAGTTACAGGATCACAGGATGTTCTCCCAAATTACCACAAAACCAAACAAACAAACAAACAAACAAACAAAAAATAAAACAAACATAGGAGACCAGGAATTGTGTAGCTGGTTCAAAGTCTCTGCAGGAACTCCTGAGTGAACAATGCATGCAGCTATCAAGATGAAGCCTGGAGATGCCAACACCATGGCATATTTGCAAATAACACTTCAAACACTGAATACAGCTGGGTGAACAGAGATCCAAGTGGGCTGCATAGAAGAGTGTCTGTACATCCTCTTCAAATCATGCTATTTTTGTAATACTTTATTGCATTTATTTAGGTAATTTTGTGTGGATGTAGGTAACTGGGGATAAATGTAAAAGTTTACCTATGCTTGGTTCTAGCCTGACTTTTCTGCTTCCTAGTTCTCTTGCCATATGAAGCATAGGCTAAGCTACTTCACTATGATGGAATGAGATGTCGCCAACAACCCAAAACAGTAAAATTCTCCTTTGAGCTATATCTGTTAGACATGTTAGTCATAGTGACAGAAAAGTAGCAAAAACAGTTTAAATTAGAGTTTGTGGTTGTTTCAAATAACTCCTTGATCAATTTTTTAAAGTGTGGCTTACTCAGGGTCCAACATAAAATACTGTTCCTACAGTATAGTAGCTTGATGATTAGAGACTCAGTACAATCTTCTGAGATGACACTAGAAAGCTGAAAAAAAAAAGATTCTAAAAAGTCACAGAAGAATTCCATCCCATTTCTAGCAGGTGAACTCAGTGTGCAAAACTTAATTATTCTGTACTATGAACTAGAGACCAATAGGTTCAATGACATTTTCATTTGACTGGTTTGTTTTCTCAAAAATATTCATATTTGATGATTTTTACTCACTGGTCATGAACTCCTTTTTATTCTTCTATTTGTATTGCATCTATAGTATTAAGTTTTGTTCCTGTGAGAATCAAGAGTTGTTCAGCTAACAATTCAAATCCACAGTCCATCTCTGAGATATCAAGCCAAAAACTTGTAGGCAGAATTGCTTGTTATTTCTTATACAGCGTTACATCCAACTCAAAAAATCACTTCACATCTGAACAAGCATAGTAGGAACCATGGAGATTGCTTGCTGGCTAGTAGGCTTTGGGCTTAGCTAGCTCTCTGACACCATTCATCTCCACATGCCTAGGGAATGGTGTTTCCCAGTGTGGGCTTGATTTTCCTACATCAGGAATCAATGAAGATGAACCCTCCATAGATATACCCACAAGCCAACCCTATCTAGGAAATTTCTCAACTGAAACTATCTTCAAAGGTGATTTTAAGTTGGAGCAAGTTGACATTTAAAACCAATTAGTTGCAACACTTGGGAGAGCAGGCCCTGCACCTCGTTGGGGCAGCACAATAAAGATAACTCTATTGGTACAGCAGCACCAAAGCACTTTGCAACGTTTTTTTCTTTAAAAATATCATGCTACCAAGAACTTTGTGTGTATATTGGCTTTAGTGCCCCCAAAATATTATTCTCATATACTCGTCCATCAATGTATGGAAGTATAAATAAATAAACTTTCTAGTGCTGTGACCCTTTAATATAATTCTTCATGTGGTGGTGACCTCCAACCATAAAATTTTTATCTTTGCTTCTTCAAAGCTGTAACCTTCCTGCTGTTATGAACCGCAATGTAAATATTTTTGGAGACAAACATTTTCTAAAGGGATTGTGACCCACAGGTTGAGAACCATTAGTCTAAACTATTAAGTTTTATTTTATAAATGCATTAATTCTGGTTGGAAGAATTACAATTGCACTTCAGGTCACCTGTGTTCCTGGAATGCCTACTGTTTCTGCATCCTTTTTATCTAGGTTTTGAAGTTTACAATATACATAATCATAGGCTTAAAAAGCTGCAGATGTTGCCTATTTTATTTCAAAATGCTGAGAGGAGACAAATAGATCTTTGTTAAGTCAGCTTAAAGCAGCTACATTTAGTAGGACTTAGCACATAGGAACATGCAATATTCCAGAAATGCACTTTTAGCTCCCATCCTGTTGACTTGGTAGACTTAGAGATGCTTTATGGTCCTTTCTTCATCTTTCCTTCAAACTCTCCAATACTCCAACTTAAAAGTAGAGAGCACTGACAAAACTCTCAGAATGAAGAGTTTATCTCTCTCAGCCTTTTTATTAACAGCTCCTAAATTAATCATGGCTCAGCACTTGGGATGTCTCCAAAGGCGATTTCTAAAATAATAGCTTAATGTCTCCTGTCAACATTTTTCTTGACATCAGGAATCTATGGTAAAATGCCATCAGAGACATCAGGTACCAAGATGAATCTCCACCCTAAGTCATCACATACCCTGAAAGATCAAACACAGATGTAGGGCCCAACTCTTCCTTGGCACAGTTTACAAGTTTATAAAGAAAGAATTGCTTTGACTTTTCATAAAAAGATCATGTCTGGTCATGTTGAGTAATCAATACATCAGGGCAGAATAGTCTAGAAGAAGTCACCTATAGGTTCTGCTATTTATTTTATGTCAAAGCTTGGATTTTTTTAAAAATTATTGAGTATGAGAACAACAGTGGCTTAGGAGCCAAACCTTTTAGAAGTATTTCCCTTGTTTATATTTCTATGATGGATTGACCTTCACCTAAAAGAAATAAAGACCTGGACCACACAGACAGACAGGCAGACAGACAGACAGACACACACACATACATGCACACATACACTCACACACGTGCGTGCACAGACACATGCACACACACATTCTCACACATGTTCACACACACACACACACACACACACACACACACACACACACACACGCACGCACTCGCACACATTTGGCTAAAAAAGTGTTCAGCATTAACACCATAACAGTGAAACTGGTGCTCATGGCACTTTTGCTTCTTGATTCCTTCATTTAGTCTCAGGAAATGGTCATTTCAAGACAGGAAACCTTACAGAAGCCAAACTGCACGTATAAGAAGCATTGCATCTGCCATCCAGTTTCTATCAGCATCATCCCACTTTTGTCAGGTTGGTTAGAAAGAAGAAGACTTCCTGCTGGTGCTGGAATGAAGACAGACTCAGCCAATGAAATTGAACTGCCATAAGAGAGAGCCAAAAGAATAAATAGTGGTCTGAAAAGGATGCAGACAGGGCTCACGGCATCGATATTTTCTCAGTTCTAGTTACTGTGAGTGAAGATGGGTGTATTTATCAATGGCATTTAAAAGATCCCCCCTTGCCAAACACAATGTTTGTTTGGTATTCTTTGCCAGTGTGGCCGTACTGAAATGTGTGCTTTGTTCTGGCTTTTCAAATCCACTAGCCAAAAAATATAGAAGAATGCATACTGTTAATAAGCAGAAGTAGCCAACATCCCAGGGAACTAATTTCCAAAGAACACAACTGAACTTCTTCTGTGAAGCCTTTGTATTTTCTGTTTGGTGGAACAGTTTGATCCGACGGTGGAAAGACATAATGAAAGGGTTATAGGCACGAAAAACACTCTAAAGATAGGAATGTACCACTTCATCTCATATTGTTATTGTTCCATAACAAATACTTTAAAAATCTCATGGTCTATCAGGAACTATGAAACAGTACTCAAATGAGGAAGAGACTGCTCATGAGTAGTTTGTTCAGATAGACTGTAGGAAGCACAGTAACATAAAACTTGATTTCTGTTGATGATTTGAACAATTTTACTTTTTGCTTAAAGTCTGAAATACAGCAA
This sequence comes from Phyllotis vaccarum, assembly GCA_033318265.1. NCBI lineage: Eukaryota > Metazoa > Chordata > Mammalia > Rodentia > Cricetidae > Phyllotis > Phyllotis vaccarum. Next base: position 17,929,896 of record JARWLC010000012.1, on the reverse strand, counting down.
CATGTCATTTACAACCAAAATGAAAATGAGAGCCTCACCTGAGAAAAGAATCAACACATATACCAGATTTCCAGCCTGCACATGCTCTTAACAGACAAAAATGTCTTAGGGGCCTGTAAAGTTGACCATTTTCTGGACATTTAATTGAATATAGCTTCATTGGCGGTCTTCCTTCTGTTTCTGTCACAAGCATAGATAATTCTTGCCTTCAAGGTGTCCATCAGCTATCGAAGAAAAGAAAAACATAAAGAGGTGTTGTGATTAAAACAAAGAAGTCTGTATGAGATGAACTCAGTCACGACTTCAGCATGAATGTAGAAGGAGCTCATGAGGGCCTCACCAGCAAGAAGCTGCCGTTGGCAATCATAGCTTATGAAGAAGGGTTAGTTACCGTTAAGGATGTGGATAGCATCCTCCATCCATGCATGCACAAGTAGAGCTAATAGGACTCAGTATGCTATAAAAAAGATCAAGAGAAATGAAAGAGGAGAGAGTTGGAGGGGTAGTGGGGAATGGATGGAGTCTAAATAGATTGTATGAAATATGAAAAAGCAATTTGTTCCCCCATGAATTATTAATAACATAAAAACTTTAATAGAAAAAATGAGTTCTTAGATCCTCAGTAAAGGATGCCACTTTTTGAGACACCAAAGATAGAGCAGGAAATAAGACAGACATATTCCACACCCTGATAGAGTTTACATGCTAAAGCTATCACAGACAGATTTTCTAATTTTGTTTTTAAAGCCAGAGTTTATTGTGTGGCTGTGACTGGCATAGAACTCTTATTTTTGAACTCATAGAAATCCACCTGCCTCTATGTAGTGTGCCGGGAATAAAGATATGTAACAAGAGTATCCTATTATATTTATTGGTTAGTTTGTTAATTTAGAGACAGGGTCTCACTATGTAGCCTTGGCTGTTCTAGACCAGGCTGCTACATAGACCAGGCTGGTATAAACTTCTCAGAAATATTCTTTCCTGTGCCTCCTAAGTGCTGGGATAAAAGTCATGCATGACCATGCCAGGCTTTGGATTTTTTATAAAACATTAATTCAAATGTTGAGAAGCCTGAGCATTCAATCTTTGCACTGCCTCATAATATAGTTGTTAATCAAACCAAGCTAGTGAGTACCTAAACTGTGGCCACAGTATTGCTGAACTGAATATTACACTTGGCTTCACTTGAATTAAGTTTAAACAAACATTCACGGCAAGTTCTTGCTATATTTGGGTATTGTAGTTCTTGTCTCTCCAGGTATATTATAGCTCACATACCAGATTCGCACTGAGGATGCTAAAAATGTAGACCCTGGACAGAGGGTGCTGCTCAATAGTAGATGGCTTCCAAGTGATCTGCGGCCTGATTATCATCCTCAGCACCTCAGCCAGCACCCAGAGACAGGGGAGAGAAAGTCATCCCCCACATTTTAACAGACTTCCCTGATTTAAGTTTGAGAAACATTTTTGCTTGTTTAAAAAGGCAGAGTGCATAGCAGAAAGAAGGCTATAGAGAAGGTTTATTTTGTGATGCTTTAATGATAGTTTAATAACTATTTTCTGAGAATTAGCCAGGAGAAAAAATGTAAAACTGTGAGAGAGTTAGCCAGTTGACTGCCTTAAGAAGACCTTTCCTGCCTCAACTTAATGTTCCATACTTTGCTCAAGCCCATAGAAGGCCTGCCCCTCTCTGAATAGGAACTGAGATAGAGGGGGAAAGGAGGAGGGTGGATGGGAAGGAGAGGCTTGGAACTGAGAGAAAAGGAAGAAGGGGAAAGTGGAAAATAAATTTTTAAAGTTAAAAGTTAAGTCAATAAGAAAAAGATGACTCTGAGTTCCACAATGAGCACAATGTGGAGCCAAGGCTTTTCCTGGAGAATTCAAGGAACTCAGCTTCACAAGTGTGACGATGGAGGAAGAAGGAAGAAGAGGGAGCTGGGGGAGTGTATGGAGCAAAGTAGAGGGAATCAGGGTTCCCAGGGTAAAGTCATGGCTTGGATTCTAAACAAAATTAAGTGTCACATCAGTTCTTCTTGCAAGACAGTTCCTGAAAACCAACCCACAAGACCATCTTTTCCCCTGGATTCTGGCAAACTCAGCGTTCTTCAGACCCTTCTACTTGCACATTTGTTGTTGTTGTGCTTTTTTGCTCTAGTATATTCATTTGTGGCGAGCCAACCTTATTCTAAAGTCTATTGAGACCAACTACATGTCAAATACTCCCCGATTATGAAATCTGAACAGAGAAACAATACCACCTTACCTCTGTGAAAGTTTCTTTCCTGAAAGAAACAGGAAACAAATAAATGAAATGAGGTAGTGAAGAATTCTACAGAGAGAATAGGGTAATTTTAAGGGAGGATACATGCCCATCTTCTCTACGTGGAAAAGTCGGAAAATCTTCTCTGAGAAGATACATTGTAGGAAGAAAGAGGATATGTTTGTTTTGTGGAATTTTGAAGCTCAGCACAGGTTCCTCATTATTTCCAAATGAAGTTAATTAAAACAACATTTATCATCATACAGTTTCCATGGTCAGAAAATTGTGGCTAGTTTTTGCTAAATATTCTTATTCAGGTTTTTGATGAAGACAGAAGTCCATACCATTGTCATTGGATGGTTTTGTGGGCTGAAAATCCCAATTCCGTTCTGATTCAGTGGCTGCTGACTACAGACCTTGGTTCCTGGCAAGTTGGATGCCTCCATATGGCAACTCAAAGCACAACATTTGGTTTTCCATGAGGTGAGTGATTCAAGAAAGAGAGCAGACGAAGTAAGCTAAAAGGCGGTGTGTCTTTTTTAATGAATTTGTTTTAGACTAGCATTCTGTTACTTTACTATATCCTACTGGTCATGGAGTATGCATGGGGGAGATCCAAGGAAGGTGTGAAGTTCAAGAAAGGATGAGTTTTTGCAGCTGTAACGGAGACCAGGTCCATTCAACACACAGCATGTTGTGCTTGAAAACTACTCAACTCTTTGTTGTCCAGTCACACTGTTAGATCGATCCGTCTCCCTCAGACACCAAGAGAAAGTCAGAAGGAATGGAAGAGAAAGTAGGAAAGCAAGGAAGAAGGCAGAAATCAGGGAGTTAAGAGAAGATAAAAAATAGAAGTCTCCAGTTTCTCTGAAAAGCCATTTGTTTTGTCCTAAACAGGGATCTTCACTAAACAGGAGATTTCCTGTGAAAAAAATATCATCAATGGGTTTTGTTGCTCTTTGTAGCTTCCTCAGTATCTCAAAGTTCATTCTCCCACTCACTGTCACCACAGTTATCACAAGGAGGGAGTTTTGTAAAGATTTTATTTCCCCAAGGATAAGAATTACACTACGTTTTTCTTTTATAAGACTAAAACTAGCTATAAGGCAGTTTTCATTATAAATAATTGCTTTCATTAAATCTATTTGAAGACATTGTATATTTTATGATCTGCTATCCCTTATTCAACATCTGACATTCTTAATTCACTTAAGTTTCTGCAAAATGCCTCACACAATAAATTTCTCCTTGAGTTTAGTTCCAGGAAAAAGATTTACTTTGCAGACAAGTTTGCCTGCTTTCTATAACAATCTGGGAAAATGGCATATCTCAATGTCTTCCTTTGTCTTTCTTTGTTTCTAGGAAATAAAAACATTATAGGCTAAGCCATCATTTTAGCTCTTTCCAGGTAATATCTGTTCCTTCCAAAGATTTTCATATGATCACCAATCTTTTGTTTTTCGTTGTTTAAAGTTATATACTGTCTCCAGTCTTTTTGTAGTGAAGATTTATCTTCCAATAAATGGTATATTATAAGAGCTTTAGCCAAAAGAAAATGATTCCTAACTCTTACTTGAATGCTATGGTCTGTTGCACAAAGGTGTCTTGGCATGCTGAAGCGCTAAAAAAAATGTGCTGTTTTAGATGATCTTCTTTATCCTCCTCCTCCTCCTCTTCCTCATCATCAGTGAACTGTTGAAGATTAACAATTCTCTCTGATCCCTCTGGCATCCCAAGAATGCAAAAACTGCAAAGCGACCAAAAGATGGTTTATTTGTACATCTTCTGAAAACATGTTGAAACTGGATGTTGTTTATTGTTTCCATTCAATGCTGTTTATTAAAATTGCCTCTGTCAGTACTGAAAATTTGCACACATGGTTGTGTGTGTGTGTGTGTGTGTGTGTGAGAGAGAGAGAGAGAGAGAGAGAGAGAGAGAGAGAGAGAGAGAGAGAGAGAGAGAGAGAGAGAGAGAGAGAGAGGAGGAGAGAAAGGGGGTAAACACCTGCTGAGTCTCTTTTTGTTGTTTGTGTGGATTTGGTTCAGGGCTGAACACTCTAAATTAGGCAACCAATAATGAGAGTTATCCCCAGGAGAGGCCTATTCTCCTTCTGGTTGTTGTTCAGGGATGGGAACACTGGACTATATACAAATCATATAGATATCAGGTATCAGCTACATCCCATTGTTAGTTCTGGAACTGTTGTTGTCTACCGCTTGTGGCTGCAATAGAAGAGGCAAGACTGATTATTTATAAACAAAAATGATGATTTGGCTCCTGGTTCTAATGTCCAGGAACATGGCATTGGCATCTGCTTGGTTCTTGTTGAGGGCCTCCTGACAGAAAGCAGAGGAGAAGCAGCACGCCAAGAAGAGCTCACACAGTGAAAGAGGAAATAAGGGGAGCCAAGGAATCTTAATGAACTTTAGAAATCCAATCTGCAATTGCAGTAACTAATCCATCCCTCCAAAATGAAAGCTTTGAACAAAGCACTGGCCTTTCTTAAGTATTTAATTGAGTTTTGAATACTTCTGCAATGCTGCATGTGGGGAGGGAACTGATGCCCACTTTAAATTTTTGTGGGAACACAACAGTGTTGATGTCATGGTCAGCTTATCAACTTATCCCCTGAAATCTTACTGGTTTAGGCATGCAAATGGCAGTGGGGTGGGTACTTAAGAAACACAAGGGGCTTATTTCTTTCTCTGCATGGTTACAGAGTAACATGGTTCACCAAAAGAGCCAATTATCATGTTCCAGTCACCTTTTTAAAATTATTGTAAATCTCGGTATAAGATAAATTACTTTCCTAAACCTATACACTGGTAGAGACCTAGAGTTGTGGGTAGAAGACAATGAATCATGTCTTGCCGTAAAAATTGATTGGCATGTCCTTCTTGCTTCCCAACATAGATAGGAATGATTCCTGGCCCAGGAAACTTTCAATACAATGCATGGCTGCTAAAATCTTGCCAGCAACTACTCTTATATTGCAATTTTACAAAGTGGAGGTGGTCAAGGGGGAAAGGGGACAACAGGAAGGGATGGGAAGAAGTTTACAACCAGGAAAAAGTTGTTGCCCATAGATAAGTTAAAGACACAAAAATATTTCCTTTTATTGTTGTTGTTTTTTTTTTAAATTACAGTAGTTGTTTCCTGTTAATAAAGCGGATGTAAATATTCATGCATCCAGAGGCAGAAGTGCTGGTGACATGTGGCTTCTTTTGTCTTTTGTACAGTGTGATAGACACAGAGATGTTTCAAATATTTTTCACGCTGGCATGCCCCATAAACATGTTTCTCTTATGAGCTCATCTGTTGGAGTCATCCACTTAAGGATGCAAGCCTTTCCAGGAGGAAAAATGTTTGTACATGCTGCCTCAAGTGCACAGGTGCCAGAAAGATATATCTGCAGCTTAGTGGCTCTGGTGCCTCTGCCATTTGTCATGAGTCTTCATGACTAAACAGTGTAATTGCTATTTTTCAGCTGAGGAATGAGAGAGACGCAGTGTCTGTGAAGAGGCTTTTCATTGTTGTTCCTGCTACTTATGCCAAAACTAGATGTTCTCAGTAACTTCTAACTTTCTCACTTTATTGAAATAAAGAAATAAAGGTCAGAGTGTGGGGCCGCTGCCTTTTTCTGACATGACAGGTATCCTGGGAACCCTACTAGACTTGGAAACCAAAGCAGCACCACTTCTGTGCCTTCTTCGCTATCTGACCCCAGGAGCAGTTTTCTCTATATTCCCAGTGGCTGTAAAATTACCTCCAACATGCCATCCTACACCTGAGGACTAGTTTATACTCATGACATGTAAGTTTCATGAGTCTCTCCTGCCTAAAACCAAAGTCTCCCAAAACAGCTCAGCTCTTACAAATTCCTTTTCTAGGCTGTTACTCACCTTTCACATGGAAGAAAAGTTGATACCACATGCAGGCTGAAACTGTCACATGCAATCATATCTGTCACCTACTCTAATCAAGACTCATTTATCTTTTCCAAAATCCATAGGCATTTCCCCCCCCCCCCTTTTTTTCTCAAAAAGTATACAGATTTGAAATTCTAATCACTCTTGTTCCTCATAAAATGCTCCCATATGAGCATGTTGATAGATTTCTGTTTGTAATTTTTTTTTTGTTGTTAATTTGCTATGGTCCTGGGAAGTGAACCTATGAGAAAAGGCAAAATCATACTTCCTTGTGAGAAATTCACTTCTGAAAATTTGACCCAGATTCCTTCCTTAGGTAACTGGGTGAGGTGTGAGTGGTGATTTTAAAAAGTACTTTGTTAACCACAAATCATGACAAAATAAAAAATGAGTGATGTGCCAGTATTTTCTCTAAAGTCTGTGTACTGCAAGCCAAAGGATCTTCCATTTGTTTCCATGTTCTGTCAACCCAACTGCCATGCATATCTCCAGAAAGGCACTGTTCATTTTTTAAAAAATTCTATGTGAACTGAAATCTTAATCATATATATCATTGTATTCGTCAACTGATAACATGCAAAAACTGAAACTTTATGACTTTAACTCAAAAGTTATAAGGTTTGCATTAAAGTGTTGTGGGGTAGTATTGTATCTACTTTACTGCTGCAATAATGCTCTCTGTACATGTAAGATCTTCATCCACAAAACATAGTTTCTTAGTTCAGTAGAGACAACCTCATGAAAATTACCCGATAACTGTTTGGACTTCTGTGACAGTTCCCAAGGAAAAAAAGCAAGTATACCAGTGAAGTTTCTAATATGGTTCTCCATTGCCCTTTTTATTCCTAAGAAACTAAAACTCTAACTCTCTACATATCAAAGTATTTCTAACGTATCATTGAAACTCTATGCTTTTGGGTCTGTCATGAGCCCTGTTGCTAATTTCAAAATAATCAGTTATCCAGGTTTAATATAATTTTGAAAATACTTCATTAATACACACTTTTGATATTTACTTTTAAACAGCACCAAATTGTTTCAGATTTGTTCTCCTTGGTTCACAGTTGGTAGCATGTCATGCTCTGACCTGAGAAATCTGACTTGTGCACGTAATCATAGAGAACAGGAGAATGCTGCTCCGGAGAGAAGGTTCAACAATCTGGTTGCAGAGTGTGAAGGGAGCATGAACTATCTTATTCTCATCCCTGAACACATGCACCAAGTGGACAATAAAGGTACCAAAAAACCTACTTCATTTAAGCTTAAGGCAGTGACTTGGTGATGAGTGAGAGTCTCTCCCCAACTCTGACAGAGAATCTGATAACTTCATATGGCTCTGGTCTTCTTATTTATTGGTCTGTGTAGAAGCGACCTCAATTAAGGCTTTCTGTGAGCCACTTTCCCACAGCAGTACTGAGCATTTGGGCAAATTGCAACAGTGAGTTGGTGATGAAGGTAGACATCACCAATCTGAGGAAAATTAATCGAAAAGGTGATTAAGGTTTGTGGAAGAAATTAGAGATTCTGGAATAAAAGACAAGCCCAGGCACCAGGTTCCTGAAGCCCCATCCTAGAGAGGGCAAAAAAGGCACCCAATGCTATTCCCTGAACAATTTAGTGACCATGAAGGAAATGTCCAAATAAGAACATACATTCTTCACTTGACATGTATTAACTTTTAACCTATCTGTTCTCTTGAGATACTTCCTTACTTCATACTTTGGGAGTGGACCTGGCCTTACAACGTCCTTCTAGAGCATCCCTGGATTCTGTGTGAAAAAAAAGTTCAGTCCCTTCCCAGTTCCTTGAAGGTCCAGGTGAGAAGCCTCAGGATGCACAGCTATGTTGGACTGGCTGAACTGCTCTCAGCTGGTTAAGCTGTGTGACATTAGGGATAACCTTAGCCCTCGTTAGCTCATTTTGAAAATGAGAATGACAGTGCCTACCACATGGGTTGTTGTAATAACTTATTACTTGAAAAAAAGTAAAGCAGATAACCCAAGAGAGTGCGCACAGAATGTATGCTACCTCCATAGCTTCTGCGTCAAGGTCTGAGCACTCTATAAAGTTGTAGGGTTTATTTCTGATTCTACGCCACTCACTTTCTTTTAGGGAACAGATGTTCTCAAAGCTTAGCAGAGTCACCTAAAAGTCTTGTTATTGCACACAAGAGTTGGTCCCAATTCGGGATCTTTAGGTTTTGATTTTTACAGTGAATTCCCATTGCCATTAATTTTTAAGGACTGTTGAGAATCACACACTGAGAATCACTGTTATAGGCTATTCACATTGCTAAAAAATAAAAAATAAAAAAGGAAAAGAATAAAAATCTCTTTTGGCAAAACAAACTTTTTCCCCAAAAGGGATAAGATAAGGTTAAACTAAATAAATGTCTTTGTGATATATTTTAAATCACTTATCAGAATTTCTAAGCAAAAATATACTTTTTAATACTGGTGTAGGATGTGGTCTCCATGGGTAGGGAACTCAAGGAGAACTGAAGTATAGAGCAAAATGAGTACATGGACCTGAACTTAATCTTTAGAAGCAGGTACCACTCAATCTTGTTCTTCAACTTTTGGTATCAATTATGGTTTAATTTATACCTTTTGTTTCTATTTACAAATCTAAAATGAAAAGTTAAGAGTGTTTTGGAATTACGAGGTTGTAGAGCAGTTGGGTTGATCACGGGCCTAATGGCCCTTTCTTCACTTCCCTCAAGGTACCAGCTGCAAGGACTTCTGAGATCACAGGGAGAAAGAAAATCTTGTCCTCTTAATGGAAAACGAAAATCCTTGCAGCATTTATGAGGGTTGGAAAGGAAGTGGCTGTTCATGATATGGAGAAGTACATGAGGCAGGCTCCCAAAACTCTGAGCCTGCTTTCCATCATTTTACACACAGAGGAGGGACAGAAACATGCCAGATAGTTTGTATTGGATACAGATGTCCAAAATGAGCAAGTTTATTCTGTTCAACTGCCATGGCAACACCAGCTGCTTATGAAATCATGCAGGAGAGTGAGGAGGGTTACATGTTCAGACATATATTTACAGTGATTTTTACAAACCTCATTATTTCCAAAGAAGAGCCAGATGAAAGCAGCCCACTTATAAAGCCAGACTCTCCAATTAGACCTACCATCCTCCACTCCCTTAAACGCCATTTTTGCAATATCTGAGAGCTCACTAGAGAACTGAAGTAATTACCAGATTGTCCAAGAAAAGCCTTTCATTCAATCAAGTGTCTGCTTTCATAGACATAACTTACCCAAATGGAACTGAATCATCCCCTTATCAACAATGATAGGCTCAGACTCCTGGTTTTCAAATGACATCTGGCTAGCAGCTACTGGGACAACCTTTCCGAAGAATGCTGACGTTCGACTCACTTTTGGTAAAATTCTTGCTAAATATTGCTAGATTAATCAAATGAGAAAATCATAAAGATCCCAGTATCTCTGAAATCAGAACTTTTTCAAATATTTCTAGAATTGAGGAGAAATTAAGTAATCTATGAAATTGCAGAAAATGGTCACAGTGTTCGCCTGTGGCCAAGAAAAGGAGAGGAAAAATCGCCAACCATTTCTTTTCGGCATGGGCGTGCCATCGGGGCCACCAATTGTAATTTGGAGATTTTGAAGCTTATCCATACTTAATTCACTAAATATTGAAAATATTACTAGTTCATTACACCTTAATAAAATGAGAAAAGTATTGAATATATTGTAAAGACTGAAGCAAAAGACTTATCAGTATAAATATAGCATCAACAGACTCAGTTTATATTGAGTGAAGGTTAATTTTATATGTTACCTGAACTGATTTAAAGGATGTTCCGATGGTTAGAAAGGCATTATTTCTGACTGTGTCTGTATAAAGATTTTAGTATTTGGTCAACGGAGTAAGTAAAGCTAAAAATTTTGGCAGTGTAGGTTGGCACATCTTGACCTGGGATATCTTTTCTTCCGATGGACACAGAGTTCTTGTTTGGGGGAATTTGACATTCTACTACTTGTTCCCCTACTTCTGAGGTCTCTGACCCCAGACTTGGATGTATAACCTTGGTTTTCTTGGTCTTCATGACTTCATGTTCAGACTAAATCTCATCACCAACCTTTCTTATTCTCTTTCAGAAAGTTTCCCTTTGACTTTTTGGTCTCTATAATAATGAAAGAATGTTTTAAACTCGTCTTCCATGAATACACATTTTATTGCCCTAGCTATTTGTTTATTTATTTATGTATTTAATTGTTAATTTGACACAGCTGCAGTCATTTTTGTTAAATAAAAAAAAAAGTGTTTGAACGGAGAAAATTCTCCCACAGATCGGCCAATGAGAAAGTTTATGGTAAATTTTCTTAATAAGCAACTGATATAGAAGGGCACACATCATAGTCTGAATGCAATTGGCCCCCTTCAGCCCATAGGTAGTGGCACTGTTAGGAGGTGTGTTTTTGTTGGAGTAGGTATGGCCTTGTTGGAAGAAGTGTGTCACTATGGGGATGGTCTTTGAGGTCTCATTTATGCCCAAACCATGCCCAGTGCCATAGTCTACTTTCTGTTGCCTTCTGATCAAGATGTAAACAGCACTATGTCTGCCTGCATGCTGCCATGCTCCCAGGCATGATAATAATGGACTAAACTTCTAAAACTATAAGGGAGCCACCCCAATTAAATACTTCTTCTTATAAAAGTTATTGTGGTCATAGCATTTCTTCACAGTAACATAAATCCTAACACAGCACATCTTATAGGGGATGGTGCCACCTTGGATGGTCCTGGATATATAAGAAAGCAGGTTAAGTAAACTATGAGGAGTAAGCCAGTAAGAAGCACCCCTCCATGGCCCTTGTATCAGCTTCTGCCTCCAGGTTCCTAGTCTGTTTGATTTCCTGCCCTGACCTCACTCATGTAAGATGAAATTAATTCTTTCCTCCCTAAGGTGCTTTTGGCCATGATGCATTATCACAGTAGTAAAAATCTTAAGATACCTGGTCATTCGGTTTCATTGGAAGATCCATACAAGAAGCTCTGTTGTCCTGAAGATTCTCCCATATATTTAAGAAACATAGTATATCTACCCTTCTAGCCTGGACTTTGAATATCTAGGATAGAAAAGAGGACATTTTTCTTAACATACCTGTTGTCTTTACTACATTCCATTACTTTGCATTTCTAGGGTTCCTTGGAGTTTGAGAATTTCTAAGTATTAAATACAGTGTCTTCCAAATTTGTGGTTCCCAGTGCTTGAGGTAATAACAAACACAGAAGAATGTAGTAGTGGGTTCTCTGGGTCCCGTGCGCCAAAGATCCGGGACCCACAGACCTGCCGCCGGGACTGCTTATCCGCGCACCGCCGCCCAGGCCCCCAGAAACGACTCAGACGCTTCTATTAACTTCATGCTGTTTGGCCTATGACTCAGGCACACTGCTAGCTAGCTCTTACATCTTAAATCAACCCATTTCTATTAATCTGTGGGCCACGTGGCCCCGGCCCGTAGCTCACCCGTGTTCTTTACATGTTGCTCCTTGGGCGGCTGGCTCGATCTGCCCCTGACTCCGCCCCTGCTTCTCCTACCTAAACTCTGAACTCTCCTCCTACTTATTCTATGGTGCCCGCCATGGCCCAAAACAGCTCCTTTATTTAAAGATTGAGATTCACAGCATACATAAAAGCATTCCCACATCAGAAGAACACAAAATAAGTTGATGAAAGAAATAATGAAGACACAAAATTTGAGGAAGTAATGCTTGTGCTCTTGTGAACATTCTTTATCTATATGTAGTTGTTAAAGCTTTTATAATAGCCATTTTTTCTTCGTTAGTAGAGCAAGAATAATACAGTTTGTAATTAATATAAGCCTTTGGTGTTCGTTTGGACCTGAGCACTATGGGACACAGGAAAGCTTGCAGTTACAATTAGATTCATTTCTTAATCAATCTGTGTTTCTTGCTCGGCTTTATAACATGTAGAGGTATCAAAGGAGTCATCCTTACTTCCCCCATTCTTGGAAACAGTATTCAGTCACTTGAAGCCATGTTTTTGAGACCCCAGTTGTTTTCCAAAACCCACAGGCAGTGGCTGGGAGAAGCTTCTTTGTACTGAGGCCCACGAGAGATCACTACTGAAGTCTGCCACACCAGCTTGCCAGCTCCATTTTAAAGGCTTCTGCTGGGTAGATGCATCTTTGTGCTGCTGTTGCTGCTGCTGACATGAAACTGTGAGACCAAGAAGCCCAGTGTGCTCCTGATTCTGTGTGTTTAGAATCTTTTCAGATCTTTCTTAGGTCTGTGTGGATCAATGCCTCATATTGGGTGCCATTTATAGGTGAAAGTTGTCCTGTGTCCCTCATTGCTTGGCTCCAAATAAACATATAGAGGTTAAATATTAATTACAAACTATTTGGGCTATGGCTCAGGCTTCTTGCTAGTTAGCTTTTGTATCTTAACTCAACCTATTTCTACTAATCTGTGTTTTGCCACGTGACTCATGGCTTACCTGTATTCCACTACATTTTGCTCTCTAATCCCCCCCTCCAATCTACCAGAGTCTACTCTATCTCTGCCTTTCTTTTCCCTCTCTCTCTGCTTGGATTCATTGCTTAGCTATAAGCTGTCTTACCATAGGCCAAAACAGCTTTTTTGTTAAACCAATGGAAGCAACACATATTCACAGTGTACAGAAAGACACCCCACATCACCTAATAAAATAGTATTTTTTCTATTGGGAAATCTCAGGTTTTCCCCTTAATATATTCAACAAATTAGATGAGGCTAACCCATATTACAGAAGGCTATCTGACTTATAAATGAAAATGGTAATAAGATCCATAATATGTCTTTAAAGCTATAGTAATCTAGGTTAGTGTTGACCAAAAGAATGACAAATTTGCAATGATAGAAGGCTTATTAATTTTCAATTTGATTTGAGGAAATCAAAATTTGTAGTAGAGGCTTAAACAGCAGAATTCTCCTTACATTGGAGGCAAGAGAGGATAGCTTAAAGACAAGAGGAAAAGGATTCCTGAGAGGCTGGGCATAGTGACTCATGCTTTTAATGTCAGCACTTAGAAGATGGAGACAGGAAGATCTTTGTGAGTTTGAGGCCACTCTAGTCTAATTAATGAGTTATAGATTATCCAGGGGTAAACAGTGAAATCTTGCTTCAAAAATTAAAAATAAAATCAACATAAGGAATTAGAGAGATGACTTAGTGGAGGGAGCATGTAGAGGGATCATGATGTTCCATTGTAAATAACTGTCCCCACCTATGAGTTTAATGAAAAGCACTGATTGACCAAAGGCAGACAGAAAGTGTGGGCAAGGCTACCAGACTAAAAAAACTCTATAAATGGGAAAAACGCAGCAAAATGCCAAAAAAAAAAAGCCAAAATATACAAAAGACAACTACGCTGCTCTGAGAAAAGGTACCAAACCACATGGCTGAACAGGATAAGAGTCATGGGCTAGATTAAGGGTAAAGAGTTAGCAAGTTATATGCCTGAGCCTTAGGCCGATCAGCCTAAAACTAGTGTAAGCATCTGTGTGTCTCTGTGTATCTCTGTGGGTCTGTGGGTCTGTGGGTCTAAACTTTGAGGCTAGGCCTGAAAGTCCAGGCCAGAAACCTCCTACTACAGGAGCACTTGCTGGAAGAAGCAGGTTTGGCTCCTTGCACCCACTTTGGAGGGTCCACGAGCATCCCTAACTCTCGTTCCAGGAGATCTGACTCCCTCTTCTGAACCTTGCCAGAACCAGACACACATGTAGGAAAACATTCATTCTTACAAAATAAATAAATCTCCTTTTAAGAAAGAATCATGGGAACTTCACTTGGAGAAAGAGAAACAACCACCGAAGTCTTCATCAACAGCCTGGTATGATGCACAAGTGTAAGTTGGGATTAAACACATTTAAGCACCGTTATAAAAATCTTAAAAGAAAAACAATGGCTTTAAAAATATTCACAATTATAATTGTAGGAAATATGATATTAATGGAAAACACAAAATAGATGGAATGAAGAAAGATGGACAAAAGCACGAACACATTAGCTCGAAAAGCAAACGAGTGACCAAGTAATCAACATAAGGAGGTTAATGATATGACCAGCTGAAAACTCTTCTGCTGGAGGAAATGAATGATGAAACTGATCATGTGAAAAGATCAAGCACTGTAGATGAGAACCTGGAAGAAACTCCCCCACAGAAGCAATATCAAAGCTATGTTTAAAAAATGTACTTCTGTGTTGGTAAACTTCAAGGAGCTTGAGTTTTCAAATGTTAGAGTGAAAATCTAAAATTGCTACCATATTCTTGGGGGGGGGGATCAAGACAAAATACATCCATTCTCTGCTAGAAGCTTTGAATTTCAACAATAAAAATTTATAAGCCTCTAAGATAGGTCGAGTAAAATGTGCCTTGGCAACTATTAATAGTTTTCTCCTCTGTAACTCCAAGTACATGAGAACCTTGGCTTCACATTAAAAAAAGTATGCAGTTTACAAGTTTGAGTTTTCAAGGAAAAGACTACAAAGTCCACCTGCTCTGAAAATTATACTTGCACTGGATTAGCTTGACTTGGATAAGAGATTAATCAAACTTTATGCCTAACATAAATTTCATCTATAACGCTGTCTATAATGTGCCCCAGAACACCTGTATGGCTCATTATTCTATCCCATCCTCTATAAAATACTGAGAAAGATGATAAAGAAAATGTAGTCTGGTACTTCAAACTCATATTACATTGCTGTCCCACCCATAATGGACTGTGACTCTCAAGTTCTGAGCCAACATAAAGCCTTCCTCTCTTATACTGTTTATTCTCAGGTATTTGCTCATAGTGATGAAAATAATTAACTAAGACAAAGGTACCAAGAGTGGGATTAGTGTTGTGAGAAATCTAGCCATGTCATTTGTAGGCTTTTGGAACTGGTTTTACAGTGGAATAAAGAAAATCTAGGAACTATGTCATAAAATAGTCAAAGAATACCATAAACAGACCAGAAGGCAAATATAAAGATACTTAAGATATTCGTGGGCTTCAAAAGAGGACAGTGTGCTCTGCCAAGAACTGGGATAAAGGTCATATTTGTTACATTTGAGATATATGATAGATTATCAATAGACAGACACATGTGGATAGATGATGGATAGATGACAGATGAATTGATGAATAGATAATAGATTAGATACATGACAGCAGATGAGAGAAAGAGAGAGAGAGAAGATAGACTGGCCTGTTTCTTACAAACTTGACTGGAGTTTGGATTATAAAGAATTCTCAACCATTTGGAGGAGGGGAATGGGTAGATGGGGAGGGGTAAGGCTGAGGGCTGTCTGGGAGGGATTGCGAGGGGAGAGGGGAGGGGGATCAGAGAATACATTGATGGAGATGACATTTTTTAATGAAAATTATATATATATGAAAGAGAAAAAAAAGGACAAGATAAAAAATAAAGAATTGTACTAAGTTACTCAGTGAGGGAAACTCCAGGATAGGATGACATTCAGGGAGTAGACTGGTTATTAATGATTGTTGTTAGTCAATAAGCGAGAGTAAGAGGGGAGAGCAGCAATACATTTAAGATTTTCCAGTTTGGCAAAGAAGGGAATATTGGAATGTTCAAAGTTGCAGACAAGGTGGGTGCAAAGGAAACAACTCTAAAAAGACACACAAATTTGAATATTTCTCCCTCTGCACTGGGAAAGTAGATCTCTTTCTCTGGAACACCAATTTAATTCAAAGGAAATAGCCTGAACTGAGAATTCTACTTTAAAGATGACTCGCTCTAACACAGTGGTTCTCGACCTTCCTGTGCTGGGATCCTTTAATGCAGTGGTGACCTCAACCATAAAATTATTTTCATTGCTACTTTTAACTGTAATTTTGCTACTGTTATTAATTATAATATAAATACCTGATATGCAACCCCTGATGAGTCGAGACCCAGAGGTTGAGAATCACTGCTCTAAAAGAACTGCCTAAGGAAATTTTTTCTCATGTTTAGTCACCAAGAATTTGTTGCAGCTGTGTTAGGAGAACAGGATATATCTGTCCAGAGAATGTACCAGTGTCACTCATATGCTGGTTTTGCAGAAATGCAAAATGTAACAGTGATGGGGTTATGGAGATTTACAATGAGATAGAAAATCTCTAAAGACATGCAAGGTGAGGCACAGTCAGACTGTCTTTAAGGAAATACTGAAAGGTTATGAGTGAAGCCATGACAATGAAGCCTAAGTTTTAATGCAAAACCTAGGAATTCAGAGATACCAGGACCATGGTATATCCACCAAGGAAAGCTACCAGCACAATATGGAACCCACTTATGGTAGAGACGTTATGTATTATAGGTGTCTCAGCTAGAGGGGTGAATCTACCTAAGGCTATTTGAGCCCATATTGCCTCATTATAAGCTCCAGATTTCACATGAGAAGCTGCAGGTCTTGGTGTTTACCATGTGAAATTTCACTCTTGCTTTCAATTGATAGCTTCATTCTATAATTTTATAGTTGAAATAATTTAGAATAACCCAGGGAACAAATATCTGAGCATATCTATGAAGGAGTTCCTAGAATAGGTTAATGAGGTGGGAGCACCCACTCTGAGTGTGGATGGCATCAATCTATGGGTTGGGTCCCAGACTTCATAAAAAGATGGCCAAAGAACGTGTGCAATTTTTTCCTGCTTCCTAATTGTGGATGTGATGAGATCAGCCACATGTTCCTGCCACCATGTCTTCCTCATCAATAAAGACTGGAACCTCCAACTATGGCCAAAATAAATCTTCCTTCCCTAAATTGTTTTTGTTAGGTATTTTAACATAGCAATGGGAAAATTAATGTGTGTCTCTATCCCACACTTCTGCATGGGGAATGCTCCTTCTGTGCTAGTTAAGAGATTAAGTTTGCATAAACCCAATTAATGTTGTCTTCACTTCTGAGTAATGTTAAAACTTTTACAACTTTGGCGAACTAGAGAAATGGATTAAATCATTTTGCATTGTGAGATTAACGTAAAACACAGGACATGGAGAAATGTTATGAATTAAAAGTGATGGGTAGCAAGTGCAAGAATCAAGTTGTAAAGTATGGCATTGGCAAGAACTGGACCTATGATAGTTAACCCTTCATTGTCTGGATTAAGAGTCACCAAGAGATTCATCTCTGGGCTGTAATAGGAAAGATGTTTCTACAGAAGTTTAGCTGAAGGAGGAAGAGCCACAATGAATGTGGATGACAGTACCCCATGGGCTAGGATACAAGACTAAATAAAAAGTGGGGGAAAGTATAAACCAAATGGACTCCATTCATTACATCATGAACAGTGCACCCATACATACTACTTTCCTACATTATGCACAGTGCACTCAGACATACTTCTTTTTTACATCATACACAGTATACCCATACATACTACTTTCTTACGTCATACACAGTGCACCCAGATGACACATGTACTCATTGTCTCGCTTCCCTACTATGACTGATAGTTTACCTCAAGCCATGAGCAAATGTAAATACTTCTTCAATCAAGAGGCTAATTGTCAGGTATTTTTGTTATATATATATGAAATATAACTAAGATAACAAGTATGAATATTCCTTTGGTATGGAAGAGATTGAATCAACAGAATACTGGAAATGTGTTTCTTTTATTTATAAAAGCAAAAATATCTATAGTATGATGTCAGATGGCCTCTCAAGTTATTTAAATAATTTTATGCTCTTAAATTTTAATATGAAGGCAAGTTTTTATCAAGTACAAAAATAAATGTATTAAGAGGTCTATATTAGTTCTCAGTAAATAACTATTTACAATTTTTATATAGGTTGAAAAGTTATTCTGTTGGTCAAAATTATTTTGTTATATGTCATATCATTTCAACTGCTTTTACTTAAAATCCTGGAAACAAGTTTTATTAAACCACACAAATTAAGAACTACATATTCTTACTGCTTAGATATAAATTTTATAAGCATTTTTTAATTTTATTTGCAAATGTACATTTCAAGTCAGAATAAAATACAATTTTAAAACATCAAGTATATACAGTATGTTACACACTTCAACACCACCACATATAATTCATAGTAAAACATGGAAAAATATACATCAAAAAATTAGTAGTACATACTCTTAGGTGTGTAAGCAAGGTTTTTTCTTCATTATTGTAATATTTTAGACATGTTGACAACAATCAAGATTTATATTTATAAGACCATATAAGAAAATTTGGAAGCAATTTAAAAATGATGTGCATGTGCTTTGCATCGGGAATAAGATGAAAGAAGAGTCCACATGTTTCACTGAGGAGTTTTATGACCCAATAATAATAAAAATCATACTCATAATAGCAAGAATTACAAGAGGTAAGTTTTATGTGAAGAATATTATGTGTTCAGGACTGTCTAAACTTTTATAGTCTTGCTCTTACTTTACTTTGGAAACAACCATATAAGGCAAGATTTAATAAGATGATGACAACCATCTTTCAGGAGAATAAAGGCTAAAAGGAATTAATTGGGAGTAAATAACTTGTCCATCATCTAGTAAAATTGTAGGTCAATAAAATTTATTAAATATTATTAAATTTATTAAATATTTATTTATTATAAATTTATCAAGATTTAGATAAAATTTCTGGTTCCAAACCAAAAAGAAACAAGAAAATGGAAGCAACATATACAATGCTCACTCATATCCAATTTAGGAATTGGGTAGCTGCACAAGAGTTGCTCTCAAGAATAAGATTCATTTTGCAACACAAATGCTCCCAAGTCATGAGCATTGTTTTTTTACACTTTAAAATGTTGATCTATTTGCTCACTCACTCTGTATGTAAGTGACCCTAGCTGGCTCCTTCTCTATCAACATTGACAAAATAATCAGTAAAAAAACATAAGGAAAACAGATGCTATGAGAGAAGGAAGGGGATAGGATGGAGAAGAGAGGGAAATGATGATGATGAAGATGATGATGATGACAACAATGACAAGGGGGTTCAGAAAAAGATATGGAGATGAATAAAGAGGAAAAGAATAAAAGGGAGGGGAAGTAGGGAAGGGAGACAAGTCAGTTTGCAGCTTTGAATAGACCAATAACACTATAATGTATCATCAGAGATATAGCCTCTTGGCCTTTCTTATCTTTGGTAGTTCACACTTATTTATGACAGAAGTTTTAATTGTCTGTCTTTTTAAAGCTATAAACACCAGAAGTATGGAGAACCAGGGCCATTCCTGCTGGTTTTCTAGCACAGTTTCAGAATTTACCTGAGTTATAGGCATATTTAATACTACTCCCCACTAAGCATTCTCAGATCAGCTTAAAACAGTGAATTATGTTTTCACAGCACAGGTTACCTGGTACATTTTGGAGCTTTCTATAGAAGTATTACATAAACCAATGAATGAGTGATGGTTTTCCTCTAACCACCACCTAGGAATTCAAGTATTAAGTCCTCATTTTCCTCAATGCTACTCAAAAGCTTTTCCTGAACAAGATTTTGTTTTGTTTTTATAATTTTTAAAGTCAGGCTCTCGTTATATATATTAGGTAGACTGCAACCTCACAGTCCTCCTGTATTTACCTCAAAAGTCAGAGATTATAGGTGGACATTGCTGTGGCCAGATCAAAATAGTGTGGAAAGAATATTTCTCAGGATGGAGATTAGCAATGAAATATCTAGTTTACCTTTCACATCATACATATGTCAGGACTCAACTAGGAGGTTAAATATTTTGATTATAAGATTATGAATCAATAAAAGAAGTTACGAAGTAAAGTATAGGTGAACAGACAATTTTTTGACAAAGTCATTAGCTAATCAATCCATGAAGACACATACGACTACCTATCAAAGTAAAGCCATAACAAGGACACTCATTGCAAGCTTGTAGGAACCATGGCAGCCTCAAAACTTACACTGAGATTCAACCATTGCGTTTCAGTGCTTGTAACAATTCTCTTTTTGTTAAGTGTCTGGTAAACAACTTTTACCCAACCATCATCAACACAGCACACAACAAATGTTTTTCATCTGATGTTCTGCATGTGAATATACACCTTCCACCTATGGATCCTCTACCACCTACAGCATCTCATGGGCTTTTCAAGTAGCACTATGCTGTTCTGGAGAAAAGTATTCTCAGTGGTGTACTCTATCTGAACTTTCTTCTAGAAGGCAAAACAGTACATCTTACTGTCTTGATTTATTATCTGTAGATTCCCTCCTCTATCTGCAGAGCACATCACTGTGTGCTCCGTCCTCACTGTAGCTTTGCCTATGTCTTAGTGTCTCTATTCTTGGAAAGAATAGATTTTGGACAAATCAAACCTTTAAAATTCTGCTAATAAAAATTTTAAAAAGGTGACAGATGCAATCACTTAAGTGATGATACAAAGAAGAGAATAGGGTGTTATTCAGAAATTCAAACTATACTGTAAATTAATTGATTTACAAATTGTATAAGCAAACAACCTATTCTAAGTGACATAAGACAGGCACAGAAAGATAAATACTTCATGAACCCACACTAGCATCTAAAAATGTTGCTTTCATAGAAGTACATAGTAGAATACTGATTACCAGAGACTGCGAAGAAAATAGTCTAGAGACAAGTTAAACAACTGGGATATTTAGAGATAAAACAAATTCTGGTGTCTGGGTGCTATTATAGGATTATCTCAATGATAATGCATCATATATTTCAAGATAGATCAAAAAGATAATTTGAATATTCTTACCACAAGGACATGATAATATTTGAGGTAAACATTCACAACTATTATGTGTTATTTTTAAATGACATTTAAAAAATAAAATGTAAAATATCCACTTGAGACTATGTGTTTAGTGAGGCAATTGAAGATATTTCCGTTTTTGTTATTTTGTTATTTTTTTTCTACAGCATCCCTGGTACCAGAGCATGGCAGTCAATTTAATTGTGTCAGTTCTTGGACACATACGGATGAGCTCAAATTAAAAATAACTGAACTTTCAAATATGGAAATTATCTAATGTAGGAGTTGATTGTGTCTATATGATGAAACTTGTTGCAAATTCTATGGATTTCTGCTCCTGTCTTATCAAACTTTGCCTATTCTCTCTTGATCAGACTGTCATATGTTACGATAATCTAGACCACATCTACTGCTGTACTCACGGTTTATACCACATCTATCTTTTCATCATCATATGTGTCTAGCTCAAGTTGTCTAAATCAATCAAATGGCAGATGCTGCAAATTTTACATTGGTTGGCATACAATTTCACTACTGTTTTAGCCATTTGTGTTTCCCTTATGATTTTATGCTATTCTGTTGTTTGATGCAAATTTTCAGCAATGTAGTACTCAGAGACTGAAGTTTTTCCTATCAGTTTGTAATAGAGCATCATTGATATGAACATTCACTATGTGACTGTGGTACAACCATCAAGCTTCAAATAAAGGTTCATTGGTGTCAAGGTTAATAAAACATTAACCTTAGTTCAGCCACCAATGTATTTAAAATTGGACTCTGCAATTCATTTTCTAAAAATTAGACTTAACAAATTCTTATTGGTAAAGAGAGGATAGTGAGTTTCATGTCTTGGACTTGCCTGTGGAGAAAACAAATAAATATAAAAGCAGTATATAGTTCATTTTCAGTGCGTGTAGTTTAGGCTTTTCTTCCCGAAATTTCACATCCAATAAATTAATTTTATCAGTAAACCAAAGATGAAAAAAGTGACTCAACCTTTAAGTACCTCCTGTACAATCATGAGGTCTTGAGTTTGTATTCCCAACATTCATGTAAGAATTCTAAAACTATCCCTGTAACGCTTGTGCTGTGGAGCAAAGACAGGCTGATACTGGAGCTTACTGGCCAACCCATCTAACTGAAATAGCAAGCTCCAGGTTCAATTAGAGAGGCTTTTTCTCAAAAATAAAGAGTGGACAACAATAGAAATAAACATTCACATGTGAACCCCAAGTGTTTACACATACCTGCATGTCCAAGCATACCTGCACACACATATACATATATTTTTAGCCATAAATACACACATACACACAAATCAAGAAATCAAAAAACTTGGAGTGAATTTATTAGAACTCATCATGGGTCACTTTTCCCTCTAAATTCAAGATGTTAAATTGTATGAATTCCAGGAAGCAATGGATACCCTGTAGATAAATTTCTAAATTTCAGGTCATGACCTGTGAAGCTAAATTGCATGAGGCACAGCTGTCTTAGGAGATCTTTAAATTGCTTCTATAGTCAAGTGATGCAGTGACTTTATATCTGCCACACCCTAGCCCCCGTTTATCCTACATATGCACTCAGTTTCCTATGTGCATACCCTAGAGAAGTGAGCAGATCCCATTTTTACAGAGAAGCCAAAAGGCCAAAAGATGTATAAATAAAATCCAACAAGAAAGCTACAAACCTTGGTATCATCTATCAGTTCTCAGTGGTTATATACTCATGTCTCCTGAAGACATTGGCCTAATGAACACAGACTAAAACAGAGGAAACAACCAGAAGGCTGGTTAGTCTTAAGCTTGCTCTCTCTCTTTCTGTGTGTGTGTGGGGGGGTGTGCATGTGTGTGTGTTTTCCTGTTCTTACCCTCTCTAATCACTGTTCTTTCTGTCTAAGATCATGACAACCATCGAAGAATGTAAAATAATGAAGGTCCTTCCACAGTGTAGCTCTATGTGTCACATGCCTGCCTGTCTCCCCGAAATTTATTTTTGTTCTCCAACCAGGAAACGTCACAGCATATTTCCTTCACTCCCCTTTCCTGCCATAACTTTATGGTGTGTCAGCTAACTTGGATAGGCTGAAGCATGGAGTCTGGAATACTTCCCTATAATGTGTCTGGGTGAGAAATTTTTCTGAGAGTTAGAGGAAGGACAGAAGGAAGGAAGCAGTCAGCTGGTGGTCTCCACACTGCTCCCAAGTGTTTTGCCAAAGAGGTTTTGTTGAAAGGGACTTTTCAGATGCAATTAAAATCCTTAATCAGTTGACTTATGATAACTAATGGTAGCTAAAAACCAGTCTAACCTTGGGGAGACTTGACTTAATCACCTGGAATGCTTGCATGGAAGCTTGGGAGTTTTCATGAGCTCAGAGACCCCCAAGAGAAGCAGAATCTGGAATTGTTCCTTTTGCCTGGCATCATTCCCCTTGTCTGTCTGTTGTTTGTGAACAACCAGATGATCCAGGCCCAAGGTCCTCCAACCAAGTGTGTGATCTGATCTTTCTAACTGCCTACACTGCATTCACCTAGCAGCTACACAGTCATGACAGAAATCCCTCAGTAGATCCTTGACAAGGACAGAAGGATGGATTTCTTCCCTGGGTTGCTAGAAGAAAACAATCCAGGTTCACAGCTCTATTTTAATTCACTGAAACTTATTTTGGACTCCAGCCTTCGAAAATCCTAAGCTAAATTGTACATTTTAATAAATTTATGGTAATTTATTACACCATCAAAAAGAAACTGTCATATTGTCCTTTGGGAGCTCATATAAAATAAAATTTCAAAACCAACAGATGAAATTTTTCCATTTATTTTATAATAAAATAGTTATTATCAAAGTTTTCATTTAAAAATCTTTCACTTTTAATTTTTTGTTTTTTATACTAATTGTATTTTTATTATGTGGGAGGTGGGAACTATGTGTGTAAGTGTGTGTGTGTGTGTGTGTGTGTGTGTGTGTGTGTGTGTGTGTTGTCCTCAAAGGATTTGGATCCCACTGAACTGGAGAAACAGGTGATTATGAGTCACTCAATTTTAATTCTAGGAACTAAACTCAGGTCTTTTACAAGAGGAATATATACTCTTAACTACTGAGCTATCTCTCCAGCCCCTTAGCTATCTGTTTTGAAATCAGGTTATAAGAAATTTATGAGCATAGAATAAATAACTCCCACATATAATTCATCCAGATTCACCAGTTTTAACATTTTGTCTTATCTCTTTCTATGCAGACATATATGAAAAAGGAGTACATGTATTAATTATTGAAAGAAAATTATAACATTACATATGAGAAGGGTATTTATCACAGAATAAACTAATTTCAAAAACTCAATGATAGTGCACTGTGGTTCTTTCCTTTCCTTGTTTTAGGATGGACAGATGAAGACTTTGTGAAACAATTTCCCTATTCTCCAATCATAGATCAACCTGTAGAAGATACTACCATAAAAACTGCTACTTTTGTATGCATGTGCTTGCTTTAGACACTCTTAATTTATAGCCCATGTTGGAGATTGTGGTAGTTTAAATAGGTACGGCCTCCAAAGACTCATGTGTTTGAATTCTTTGCCCATAGTGAGTGGCACTATTAGAAGGCATAGCCTTGTTGGATGAAATATATCACTATCAAGGCAGACATCAAGGACTCGTATGCTCAAGCTATGCCAAGTGTGGCATACAGTTCATTTCTGGTTTTCTATAGATCAGGACCATGCAGAGTATGCACAGGTGTCATTTGATAGAGAAAATGTTGGTATGAAAACACAAGTATAGAATATAAAGCTTTATTTTTGAGCTTTAAATTATAGGACCCGAATATGCAAATGTGACACTTAAAAGACCACACAAAAAGTTCGAGATACTTTCAATATTCATGAACAAACTTTTGGATGCTGTATAGAACAATACTGTTTTTAAATTATGAACTTAAATTTTTTTAACTATGAACATAAAATGGTACTTTTATGCATTTGCTTAGTAACTTCTTATTTTGTTATTATGCAAATAAGGTGATTGATTCATGAAAATGGTCATGGTTACATTTATTTACATATTGTGTAAAGGTATAGTTTCTGACATTAATAATGGAAATCAGTGTAGACAGTCACAAAGGAGATTTTTATGTTATTAAACAGTATAAATTAATGTCATAAATTTACAAGTAACTAGCCAATGTAATCTTCCCTTGAGAAATAACAAGAGGCTAGAGAAAGAACATCCACAAAAAGAAAAAAGACATTTAAGCCATGGTGACAGATCAACTTAACACAAATGGAGAGAGGGAACCATACCCTGTATCTGGCAAAATAACTAAGTGTCTCTTTACCAGTGATTACTGCTCCTTAGGATAGCTGACGCTTTGCAATAAAAATGGAGATATGTAGAATAGATTTTTAAAAGTGATCCAACTATGTTTTGCCTATAATAAATTTATTTCCAATACAAAGATAAAAACTGAAAAGAAGATGAGAAAAGGCAATATAGAGTAAACAAGTAAACAGAAGAGGGTAAAAATGATTATTCAAATTCAAAAGGTTTGTCTCCTATGATACATTTACACAATGAAGATTTTATTACTCAGAAGCTAAAAAATTACATCTTGAATTTTTCAGGCAAATGGATGGATCCTGAGTGAAGTAACCCAGATCCAGAAAGATAAATCCAGTATGCACTCACTCATGGTAAATATTAGACATAAAACAAAAGATAATCAGGCTCAATCTACAACCCCAGAGAAGTAGGTAACAAGGAGGACCCTAAGAGAGACAGCAATAGATCCCTCTGGGAAGATGAAATAGAGAAATCCCAAGTAAATTGGGAAATGAAGTGAGGGGGTAAGGGCAGATTGGAAGAAAATAGGAGAGAACAGGATGGTTGAGTTGGGGGGGGGGAGAGAGAAAGCAAAGAACGAGTTATCTTGAGGGAACCATTTTGGTGTTAGGGAAAAACCAGGAATCTACAAGGATGACCCCAGCTAAGACTTCAAGCAGTAGGGGAGAGTGTGCCTAAACTGGACTTCCTCTGTAATAAAATTGTCATCATAGAACTGTCATCCAGCAACTAATAAAAGTAGATTCAGAGAGCCAACTAAGCACTGGGTCAAGCTCCCAGTCCAGTTAAAGAGAGGAAGGAGGGATTATATGAGCAAAGGGATCAAAATAATGACAGGAAAACCCACAGAGACAGCTGACCAAAGCTGCTGGGAGCTCACTCACTCTGAGTTGATACTTAGGAACCTGCATGGGACCAAAGCAGGCCCACTGAATGTGGAAGACAGTAACTGTGTGGCTTTGGAAGTTTATGGGGCCTCTGGCAGTGGGACCAGGAGTTATCCCTGGTGCATGAACTGGCTTTGTAGAGTCCATTCCCTATGGAGGATTACTGTGCTCAGCCTTGATACAGGGGGAGGGGCTCGCTCCTACCGCAACTTGATTTGTAGACATTGTTGACCCCCATGGGGGTCCTTACCTCCCCTGAGGAGTGGGTAGGGGAAGGTGGAGGGTGAGCAGAAGGAGAGGAAGGAGGGCAAACTGTGGCTGGCATGGAAAATTAAAAAAAAACCTTTGAAGTAAATAATAAACTTTAAGTAAATGTAAAATGTTATAGAATACAAAAATCATTGTGTGCTAATAAATGTTAATACAGCAAGAAAATATAGATACATGAAGCCTTTGTATACACGATAACAGACCTTCAAAATGTAGTAAACATAAATTAATAAATTAGAGAAGTATATAATTTTATAACAGCTGGAGGTGTCAACACCCGACAGTTAATTGCAGAACAATCAGACAGGAAAGGACAAAGGAACGAAAAAATGGAGAGCTTGAATGACAATGTAAACTAGCTAGATCTAGTAAATGGAGTATCATTACCCTATTAAGAGAATATGTATTCTCAAATGTATTTGAACTACTTTTTAAGAACAACCACTGGAGATCCATCAGGAGAAGGAGCTAGGCCCTCCAAAGGCAGACAATTGCCAGTTGGCATGGGCAGTATGTGGAGCCTCAAGGGGTGTGATCAGACTGTGTTCCTGTGCATGGGCTGGCACCTTGGGGCCCATTCCCTGCAGAGGAACACCTGACCCAGTCTTGATATTGGGATGAGGGAATTGGAATTGCCTGGGGTGGATGTGCCATGCTGAACTGACCCACCTCTTGCCCTTTTGGGGGAGAGGATGGGGGGATGAGGAAGGGGAAGGCTGACTGGGAGGGATTGAGAGGAGGGAAGGGAGGGGGAGCAGGGGGATACATGGATAAAAAGACATTTTTTATTTAAAAAAATAACATGAATTAAAAAGAAATGAAAGAAAAAAAGAAACTTGAACCTTGTATACTGTTGGAGGGAATGGTAAGTGGTACAACTATTTGAGAAACAGAATTACAAATTTTTATAAAGATTATAATGAAATTACTAAAGGATCCAACCATTTCACTGCTGGAAACACAACCAAACATAAAGTCCTAATGAGATCTGTACACACCCATGTTCATAGAAACATTATTCATAATAGCTGAAACATGGAAGAAACCCAAACATTTATCAGTGTGTGAATGAATGACCAAAACGTAGTATATATCTACAATGGAATATTGTTCTGCCTTATGATGGAATACAATGCTGAGCTGTGCTATAACATGATACAACTTTAAGAAACTTATGATATGTGAAATAAGCCAGCTACAAAATGACAAATACTATACAATTTCTTTTATATGAGGTACTTAGTGTAGTCAAAAATCATAAAACTAGAAAGTAGAATGGTGGCTGCCAGGGTCTGGAAAGAGAGAGAAATGGAGAGTTATTGTTTAATGGGTATAGAATTTCAGTTGTGCAAGGTAAAATGAGTTTTGCAGATGGATAGTGGTGTGGGTTTCACAGTCATATAGATGCACTTAATGCTACAGAACTGTACACTTAAATATGACCAGGCTGGTAAATTTTATACTATGTGTATTTCAGCACATTTTTATTATAAAATAAAATCAAAAGTAAATTATCCACTAGTGGCCTTCCCTCAAAAGATAATAATATCATTTTTTTTAACTTTCTATACCAAGGTAACCAACAGCTGAAACCACACAGCATATTGTGTACCACAACACAGCACAGTACTTAATCAGAACAATGTACACAAAGCTATCAATGGGAATACACATTTTTAGAAATAAAATATGCCAATTGAGCTCTCTCTTGGGTTTCCTCTTCAAACTGTTCTGAGGCATCCTTTCCTTGCATCACTAATCTCTAAGCTACAACAGAAGCCTAATTATGTTCTCCCAACTGGGTAACTTGTGTGGAATTGGATGAAGTTGAAAAAAGAATGTCAGTGAACACATTAATTCTTGAAAATCTTCAAAACTAAATGGGCTGTAAAAGACCACATGCATGTCTTCTTTGGTTTCCAAACCACAATAGATGTACTTGGAATAATTATTCTAAGCTCCTGCAATAAATAGAATCTAAGCTATTTCCAACAAACAATGAATTCATGATGGAAAATTATTTCACATATTTGCTACCTCATCCTCTATGGGTATGTTTTTCCATCTCTAAAAACAAAAATACCATGGCTATTCAATGTAAGAAGGAGCCATATAGGAGGCATACTTACAATATTTACAAATAAAAACGTTACACTTCTTAGGGCATTGAGTATTTTGACGGTATGTCCGTTTGGGCACATTGGATGTTGTTAAAGGCATTAGAAATGAAGACATTCTCTATGGCTCTCCTTCTATCTTCTATCCTTCTATCTCAGTCTATCTGCTGTTGACAAGGGAGGGACAAAAATCAAATTAAAAAGGGCCATGTGAAACGCTGTCTACCCAAAGGTAAGGCCCTAATACTATGATGTATTGTTTTTATACAGTTTATTTATAGGAGGTAAGTGCACATTCCACAAAGCATGGGTGGAGGTAAGAGAACAATTTGTAGAAACTGGGTTCCTTCTTCTTCCATATGTTCAGGGATATTTATGTTGCTAAGCTTGGGGGCAGACACCTTTACTCACTGAGGTATCATATTGAACCTAATTATCTCCCATTTCTAAGTTCAAAGAATTGGGTTCCAAATCCATTTTCTTAAATAGGATTTGAGTCAATCTCTTTAAAAAAAAAATTAGGAGCGTGTTCAGTTTGTATCAATGTGACAATACCTGTGATAAATTAATTTAGAAAGAAGCAGTTTATTTCGGCTGACAGCTTTAGTGATATCAATATGTAGTTGTTTGTCTCTGTATCTCTGGGCCTGCGGTATTGCAAAACAACATGGGAGAAGATGGTTATAACTTATCTGTTTCTGTCATAGCATGCTGAGAGGCACAAAAAAGAAAATATTGTAGCAGCCTGGGCCACTTTATCCCTTAAAATGCATGTTTCCCGTGACCTGGCTTCCTTCTATCAGACTTACCCATCTAAGTGTTCTATCACCCACAGTAGCTAATTATATTATCCCCACAAAGATTGGTAAATAAGTATTTAACATAAAATTTGAGGTATATTCAAAGCTAAACAATAGTGAGTTGCTTGAGCAAAAGCCCACATGAGAAAACTAGAGTCCGGAAGACTCTGTGCTGTTGAGGTCAGTTTATGCCAAGATATCCCACAGCTTCAGTAAAAAACTCTAGGAATCAGTCATCAGATCCTTGTGTAGATGATAACAAACTGACAAACTGATTAACAAAGAAGATTTGAAACAAAAGTCAAGTTAGAACCTTCATGCTATTTTTTTTTCAACTTCTAGATAATATAAAACCATGTTAATAAAGAAAGCAAAATATTGAATAAATATCAATGGGGTTCAGAATCAATGACATGCTAGCAAGTAAGCAACAACTTATAGCTCGTGTGTGTGTGTGTGTGTGTGTGTGTGTGTGTGTGTGTGTGTGTGTGTGTGTGTGTACTGATTGCCAAGAAACAACACTGTATTTCCTGATGTTACAGAAGTAGTCAACAAAAGGTATGAGCAGGCAACTTATGATGAACATTAATACTACAGAAGTTGTTAATACTAGAAGAGGAGGCAACCTATGATAAACTTGGAATGCCCTGTAGTTCAGAGGGTAGGCAAGTACTGAAAAAAATGAGACATGGCCCTAGGCAGCAGCAAGGCTCACAGACATCAACATGGCTTCAGGTAGCAGTACAGATCAGGAACATCCTCATGGCTTTGATGGTAAAGAGGTAAGACAGGAAACAGAAATTAAAATGGCTAGAATAGGACCATAGACTCATACCTGGCCCTCTGCGGCAGCACAGACCATGGACGTTAATATGGCCTCAAATGGTTAACTCTCCACAATTGATAGCTTCTGGTGAGGATGTGGATAAGGAAGGGCTCAGTTTTCTTTAATGGACTGACTACTGGGAGTTTGACCATGATCCAGTAAATATACAGGCAATATAAATTGGCCTTACTGTTGTTAGTGGTGGTCATAGTGATCTCCTCCTCCTGCTCCTCCTCCTGCTCCTCCTCCTGCTCCTCCTCCTCCTGCTCCTCTTCCTCCTCTTGCTCCTCCTCCTGCTCCTGCTCCTTCTTTTTATCTCCACAAAGGTTGGGGCTGGATCCAGAAAGACACTCAGAAGGACTGAGTGTGAGTATAATCAGGGTACATTATGTAAAATTCCTAACTATTCAATAAAAATATTTGTTGTATTAGGTTTCTAGCCTGATCTTTCGGGCCTTGCCTTCTGGCCCAGACTTTCCGGACTAGTCTTATGGCCAGAACTTTCAGACCCACAGTCCCATAGTCCCACTGAAACACACAGACACTTATATTAATTATACACTGATTGACCTGGGGCCCAGGCATACAACTTGCTAGCTCTTGCTCTTAATCTAAGCCATGATTCCAATCCTGTTCAGCCATGTGGTTCGGTATCTTTTCTCAGAGAGGCTTAGTTGTCTTCTGCTTCTTCTGCCTTCTCTGTGGCATTTCTGCCCTGTTCTTCCTGTCCCCAGAGTTTTCTTAGCCTGGTAGCCGTGCCCACACTTCCTGTTTGCCTTTGGCCAATCAGCTCTTTTAATTAAACTCATAGGTGGGGCAATTATTTACAATGTAACATCATAAATCCACTACAAATATTATGCTAGGGGAAAAAGTAAAAACATTTCAAAGCTCACAAATCAAATACCTCCTGATGTCTAAATCATGGGAAAGGTAATGATACTATATTATAATACCATTAGAAATATCAATAAGATCCATGCCTAAATGTCATAAAAATGATCAAATGGATAAAAGAGTGAGAGAGTAGCTCTTAAATTTTATGAATATTTCAAAGAGAAGTTTCATCAATGAAGGGGAAGAATAAGCTTACATGTGAATATAAAGGCAAAACCTGGAGTGTAGTTATGGAGACCATTTCTGAAAACCATAATTGATAAAATGCAGAGCTGTGGGTACTAGTCCTAAAGGATACATATACAAAACAATGTTTTGGGTTAGTAATCTATATCTAAGGTGTAAGGGTCATTGGGGAAGAGAGAGTAGAAAACTTTTAATGTCAGAAGCTGCATCCATAAAGTCTAACCAGCATAAAAGCTTAAACATGACCTAAACAAAGATGACACCAATGACCATGGATGGGGAAAATCCAGAAAGCCTCAACCCCACATAAGCACCACAGACAAATAAATTAATGCTGAGAGGAGAAGTATGCTTCCCTAGGGAAAGATGGCAATTAATTATTATCCCTGACAACATATACACCTGTATATTACATATATGCACATATATACACATACGCAAGTGGTATGCAGACTGAGAAGTTGTATACTCACACATATGTGTTAACAGACAAAAATAAGCCCACAAATTTGAAAAAGACCAAGGTGGAGAGTGTTGCACGAATAAATGAGACTCAGGGATAGATCTCTGAGGAAGTCGAAGATATTAGAGAATAAACACCACAATCAGATCTTACCCAGCTGTCTTCCAGCTTCCTCAGCCTCGCTTCCCTTGGGATGGCTTCCCTCTCTGTGTTTCTATCCTGTCTTAAGTACCATTTTGTAAATTAAGGCATGGCCCCACCACTGCCTGTTTGGGAGCCTGGAATTCCTTCTATAATCTAAAGTGACCTGGACTCAGTTGGGATTAAGGGTGTAGGTCACCACTCCCAGGATACTCCCTGTGCTGGGATTAAAGGTTTGAATCACCACTCTGACTTTCCTAGACTTACTGTGGTTAGAGCTCTGGGACTTCTGGAGCTTTTACTAACCCCCCACATAGACTGTGGGTAGATTCCTTCTGATATCTTCAAAACTTCTGAAACTTTTATTGAATCCCCACAGGAAAGTATATAGGATAGTTTGGAGAAAGAAAAATGAGGAGGAAATCTTATAATATTAAAAAACAGAAAAAAGGTTTTAAACAAATTAATTTCAAAAACAAAACAAAATATTTGAATATAAGAAAGACAATAGAAATATAAATCCACCATTAGAATACCGCAGTAGTATCTATTGCCGGCAAAATCCACTAAAGAACATTCACTTAAACCTGCAGAACATGGAGGAGAAACACACAATTTCCAGTGCGAAAAGATCTCCCTCAAAACAGCTGTCAAGAGAACAACAGATTCTAAGTAGAAGGGCAGGAGAGATGCCCTGTTTTCCAAATTATGTCTTTTATTTCCGAGATTATAATATAATTATATCATTTTTCACCTTCTCTCTCTTCCTTCTATGTCTTATCATGTACCTCACCTCTTTGCTTTCTTTCAGATTAGTAGCTTCTGCATTTCCGGATACATAAATACAATGTACTTGGTCTGTGATGTGGGAATGCGTTTATGTATGCTGTGAATCTCAATCTTTAAATAAAGGAGCTGTTTTGGGCCATGGCAGGCACCATAGAAGAAGTAGGAGGAGAAATCAAAGCATAGGTAGGAGAAGCAGGGAGGAGTCAGAGACAGATCAAGCTGAAGCCACCCAAGAAGAAACATGTAAGAAACACAGGTGAGCCACGGGCCACGTGGCAGACAGATTAATAGAAATGGGTTAAGATGTAAGAGCTAGCTAGCAATGTGCCTGAGCCATAGGCCAAACAGCATGAAGTTAATAGAAGCGTCTGAGTCATTTCTGGGGGCCTGAGCGGATGGCTGGGCCGATAAGGGGTCTTGGGCAGCAGGTCTGTGGGTCTCGGCCGCCAGGACGGAGAAACCTCACTACTACAGGTCTGCATACTGTGGAGTCTACATGTTTTCACACCTGACCACTGGAGACCGGATAATGATTGATGTGATTGTCCTTGGAGAAGGCTATTTCTCCCACTCACAGAATGCTTTAGTTGCCTTTAGTTCTTTCTAGAGGGTTGATGACCATCTATTTTAGCAGCATAAACTCTAACTAAATTCTACATAGTTGTCCTATACTCATAGATCAGTGTAGTCCTCACCCCTCATCAAGATAAGTTTTACCAACTGAAAAGGTTACACCAGCCGTCTGCGATACTTCAACATGATGATCCTCCTGAGCCCCTTCCACGAGAGGGAATCTATGTCATCCACATGCCAAATCTGCAGATGTTAAGACTCCTTATAAAAAAGCATTAGGAAAATCCAAATTGCAGAAAATTCTTCAAAGTAGTTGTCCTGTGCTCTTCTAGATGCCAGTTCCAGTTTAGAGAACAGGGGCCAGGGGAACTGTCACAGTCTAAGAGAATATGTAGACACAGAAGCTCAGTGTAGCACAGAATCTGAGATTCTGAATCTGAGCGCGATAAAGGCTGATGGGATCCACTGAGCACAGATGAAAGGGTTCTCATGGTGGGAGGCAGTGACAACTCATTCCTTTAAGGGTAGGTATGATAAGTTAAAATATGTGAACAGATGCTAACAAATCAATACCACAGAAGCTCTACTAAGTCACAACTAAGCCCAGGGAGAAAGTGCTACATTGATCTTTCTGTATATCATGATCTATAGAAAGCTGTTTCTATTTTATAGAAATCTATGCTTTGTTCTTTCCCTCCTCCCTATGTCTCTGCCTTATGTTCATATATTACACAGAATTGAAGCATATTTTTTCAAAGTTTCTCTACTGAATCCCTTAACATTTTTGTCTTTTATTTTTTCATATTTAGTGTATGTTTGTATATATGTGGTGTCTATGTATGTATGTATGTATGTATGTATGTATGAGCGCGCGCGCGCGCGTGTGTGAGAGAGAGTGTGTGTATTGTGTGTGTGTATGAGTGTGTGTGAGTACGTGTGTATATACATGTGTGTGTCGGTGTAAGCACGTGTGTATATACATGTGTGTGTCTGTGTGTAAGCATATGTGTTTGTGTGTGCACATACATGTGTGTCTCTGAATAGCATGGTGCAATTGAAGTTAGAAGACAGTTAGCTGATTCTCTCCGTTCAATATGTGGGTCCTGGAAATTAAAGTTGGGGCACCAGGCTTTGAGACAAGCCCCATTGTCTGCTGAACCATTTCCAGCCCAAGTTTCTGTCTTTAAAAAGCTAAAGCTGCATGGAGGCAATTGTTCTATGTAAGTCTTTAATTGGTGTAGCATGTGTGCGAAATTGGCTTTCCTCTTTCTAGAAAAATGTTACAAGTTCATCCAGCATGAAGTTGTCAAAATGTATTTTCATAAGGTCTCTTGAAATAGAAAATTAAAAACCCAACAGCACCTAGAGATCTTACTATTTGGTATTACTTGCTGACCCACTCACTGTTCACCTTCTTGTGCATAATTATCCTTCATTGCAAACAACACGGGTGGCCAGACAAAATACAAGCAATTTTAAACATCACTGTTCTTTTTCATGGAACATAAACTTTCTTTGCAAAAGGGAGTTAAACAGATGCTGTCACATTTTCTTCCGTTCCTTGTACTTTGTCGATTTAAGAGATTGTGTTGAGTGCTGAGATCGCTCATGATAAAATCAGAAGAGGGTTTTTTCCTAGCTCGTCACATGATAAGCTTTACCAAAATTCGCTAAAATCAGGCAGAAGCACTATCAGAACAAGACCGTTATCCTAAAACCATCACAGGGGCATGGAAATTGGGAATTCTTTTTTCCCAATTCCCTGCTATCAGTTTCTATTCACATAGCTCTGAGAATCTGAGCAAAAAAGACCCCAGAGATAAAGGACGGAGTCTACATTCCATAAGTGAAATCAGATAAAGCCCTTCCCGAACTCCTTAAAACCCATTCTGGTTTCACTCTTCCGTCTGCTTGCATCTGGCCCCGGGCGGGAGTAAATGCCAAAGACAGGAAAAGAGAACAGACTTCAGGCATGTGGGAATGTTAGCAGTCTGAGCGCGATTTTCTCTCTGGGCTACAGGACCGGTGTCCAGAGAAGTGAGCAGTAACTATGAGCCTTCGAGTAGAGGTCAGGGTCCAAAGAGGAGACAACACATACAGATTTAAGAAGGCTAATGATTTTCCAGAAGAAATGCTGTGGATTGTGGCTATACAATATCATGGAAATATCTTACATTCTAAGAGGTTGGAGTTTTTGCTGAACATCATTCAGAGTTAATTATACATATTGAAGTCACTTAAGACTGAGGTCTACTGTATATTCACACCCTGTTTAGCCTGCCCTTACGGGAATGATATAAGAATCAACCTTACTTGCCTAGGATTTTCCAGGTAATCAATTTTTATAACCTAAGCAAATGCATAGCTGCAATCTTAATTATGTAAACTTCCATGCACCTGATCCAGATACTGTATGTGTATCATTTGCTGAGAGTAATAAATACAAGGTTGAGAGCAACTTTCTCAAATCTACCATAAAGGTTGAAAGCAACTATTTATGGACAGTGTTTGATAAACTGTGGTGTTTGTTATCTGAGCCAGCTGGGATCAATTGGAGGCAGTGACTTAAGCCCTAGTAAAACTCTGTTAAAGATTTCTTTCCCCATGTGATACGTTCTATGCTGTTCAATAAACAGAGTGTATCCCTTTGTTAGAAAAGATAGACACAGTCACAAGACAGACAACACTCACACACATAGATACACGCAGCCCATATATTATACATACCAGCCACACAGAGCACAGACAATAAACAGACACGTTGGGACAAACACACAGAGAGACAGTGACGAACAGATTCACAAGGCAACCTTCAGACAGACAGATCCAGACTCACGAAACAGAATGACAGATGACAGAAGACACAAGGATTATAATGTAGATAATTCAAATCTACACTCATTCTTAAACAACTCCAAGGAAAATACTTTTTTTCACCTTAATTTGTTGTAGATACATTATTGATAACTCAGGATTAATCACTAAGCATTAGAATCTGTGAAGTGGATTCCATGTGACCTTCTGCACACAAAAGGTGTGGTAGAGGGATAGATGTGCTAGGAAGAGCTTCAATCCTTGACTTAAATTTCAGTGACACATTATGATAACCAGGGCAGTCTATTTTATGCTATCACAGTAAAATCTCTCAGACAGGCTAGCTTCAGAAATATAAGATACTTAATTAAAATATTTAGAAGAGAGTTAAAGCCTTCCATGTGAGAGCTCCGTAACCTGACAGATGGTGGGACTCTATAGAACAAAGTCACTCATCTGCACTCAGGCTTTATAGCAACTTGCTTTCATGCTGACTCTCTGCAAGGCATAGCTCTCCCTCAGTTACCTCAGGGATAACTGTATCCCTCCCCCTACCCCCTTCTCTTCTAAAACAGAAAAGAATAAAAGAGAATTTTCTTAAAATTAGCCTACGAAGTGTTGGAAATAATTATGACATCTTCAGGGAAGATTTGCTTCAGCTGATTCTCCTCTCCTCCAGTTCCATGCCCCCTCCCCTGTCCCGTATCCTGTCCCCAGTCTCCTGGTCCTTTTGTCCTCCTCGGGTTTTCTCCTTTTTCATCCCTTGCTCCTGTTTCTATTTTCTGAGGTTTTACCCTCATTTACTCCCTTCGGTATACATTCTTAGACACATTACAAATTAGACCGAACAGGAGAAAGAAAATTAGGCTTTTTTAAATTCTAATTTTGGGTCACTTCCCTAAATATATAATTTTCATTTTCTTTTCTGATGCAATTTCGTAATTTTATTCCTCCTCATAGATGAGTAAAATTCCATTCTTTATTTATACAGCATTATCATTGTCTGTTCATCCACTGATGGGCATGTAAACTGGCATCATTTCCTTGCTGTTACAAGTGCAACAGCGGGGAGGAAACGTGCAGGTACAGTGGAGTCTCTGCATAGCAGACCAGTTCAGATATTATTAATTAATTAATTGATTGATTGATTGATTGAGAAACTTCAATACTGATTTCCATAATGGCTGTACTGGTTTACATTCCTACCAACAACGAATGAGGGTTTCACTTTTCCTGTATCTTCAACATCTGTTGTCCACTCTGGCTGGGATGATATAGAATCTCAAAAGTAGGGTTACTTTTCATTTCCTGAATGGCCGGGGATGTAGAACATTTTTTACATAGTTACTGATTCAATATTTAATTAAATTGTTTTTAAATGTTCCCTTAATTCTCATTGATCCTCCAGCTTCTAAACATAGGAACCTTTTATTTTGCTTTCTGGGTTTTTATTGGGGGGGGGGTGTATGGTGGGACTAGCACACTTGAATTATATTCACTTATGGCAGCCAGGATGGCATGAAAAGAAGCCAATAGAAGAAAGACTTCAGTGCTGCATGATTCGGGCTCATTGCAAAGGACAAGATGCTGCCGTTCTCCCTCTTCTGGGGTCCAGTAGCCTACAGCATTAGACCTACATACAGTGCTACCCCTAGATGACATTAAACACAGTCGAACTGCAAATTCTGGTTGTCAATACTGATTGACAATTAAGATTGACTGTGGGTTTCTGAAATTATGTATATAATATTTTCTTTAATGCCAATAATGTTATCATAACTTAGACCAGCATAACAAAATAGCAGACAGTTAATTCTCACAATTCAGGAGACAGAAACAGGAAGGCCAGGACGAACATGCCTATAGCTCTGGCTCCAGAGAAGTGTCCTCATCCTGACTGGTACAATGAAGAAGTGATACATGTTTGAGTAGATAGATATGTTTAGTCCAATATTCGGAGGTTTTACAATCATCACATGAAAACATCACGTTAGCTCAAAATTATATCCAGCTTTTATGTATCAATTAGAAAATAAATGATATATTTTTCATCATTTTAAAAAAACTTGTGGATAAAAAAATTAACTTTTCCATGATGTAAAATGTCAAAATTAAATAATTTTTTGTTTTAAACAGTTCTTCACACACTCTGTGACTTGGAGACCGAGATACCAGTGAATTTGGGGGCATATATGAATCTTTTTAAAATGTAATATTTATTAATAAGTTTCTTGTGGAAATTCAATTTTATAGTTACAGACTATTTGAATTTATTTAGAATTCTGAATGAATTTCAATCTATACAACCATTGGAGCTCCTCAGTTAGATATATTCATTGAGAGTTACAATAAATCATGGTGACCTTTGAGAGCATTAGTGAAGCTTATCGCCTGACGTGAGAGAGCCTACCAGACAAGACAATGATAGGGAATGGGGCCAAAGCCAAATTCAGTTTTCACACCTCTCTGAGTTCTTGTTCTAACATCCTCTGCAGGGCAAGAGGGTTTCTGCAAGGAGGGGATGCAGCCATTATCTCTGTTTCTTTCCTTTGGCCTTTTGCACTCAATCTGTTACTCTTTTGAGTGGATGGAGCCAAAGAGCAACATTTAGGATGCTCCCAAGACATAGAGTGATGGAACCATCAAATGTTACTATTGTCATATTTGTGTGTTAACTTCTTCAATAAGGCTATAAAATACTGCAAAAGAGTAACCAAAGGGATTCAAAGCCTGGCGATCTTTTAGTTAAATGGTCAAGGCAGGTCTCAAAGTTTTCATCTCTAACAACTTTTCATTGGAGATTACACTGGGCTACAGCAGCATGCAGTCATCAGTATTCTGTACTGCTCTGCATGGTTTGGACAGCACTGGGCTCAGCTGTTTATGTTCTGTCCTTAGATAGCTGCTTGTAGTAGTCAAGGATGTGATTTATGGAATTTGTGGTAGATTAGGCAATCAGGCTGATCATCAGGAGAACTTTACATTTTCAACAACAGTATGCAAACAATCCTCTTAAATTTTTTTTTTTTATAAATACTCTTCAATAACTGTAAGATTTTGTCCTTCTGATAATAACCCATCTCACTAGGCTGCAGTGACACCTCACCCTGGTCTTGACTGGCATTTCCTTAAGTGCTGACCTTTATCTTTTCTCTTATCAGAAGCCCCGACAGTGAGTGTTTTTTCTTTTGAGAAACATCTATTCACACTTTTTAAAATTTGGTCATTTGATTATTTTGATTCTCTTATGATTTCTATATACTGTGTTGTCACATATAATTTGCAAATTTTTTTACCTTTAGTTGGCTTCTCTGCTCAGCAGTTGAGGTGACATATAGTCCTAATGAGTAATTTTTTTTGTTCAATCAGTGTGGGATTTGAGTACTGTTACTGAACCCAATGCTCTACAGCTTCTCCGTCCTGTTTTCTTCTAGAAATCCTATAATTTGGGATATGAAGCTCAAGTCTTTAATCTATTTTCAGCTGAAAGTTGTAACCCATAAAAGATGAGAGCCTAGCTCATGTGTCTGAATATGAAGTTTCCCAGCACTATTTGAAAGGCTGTGTCATGCTGAGTTGACCCACCTTGGGACTTCCTGCCCTTTTAGGGGAGAGGATGGTTGAATTGGGAGGTGAGAGGCTAAAGGCTGAGTGGGAGGGATTGGGAGAAGGGAAGGGAAGGGAAGCAGGAGGATACATGGATAAAATAATACACTTTTGAATTAAAAAAATCCTAAAATGAATGAAATAAAATAAATATTGTCTTTTCCATTGTGTGTTTTTAGATCATTTTGCAAAAATATCCCTTGATCTTAAGTACTCAGGGCTGGTTCTGGATTTTCTATTCTATCCCTC